>JARFXV010000407.1:430000-640580 GCA_031761425.1 Cosmopolites sordidus | reverse complement strand
GCAGGAAACCGAAATTGTTCAGGAGAGTCCTAATGGACAACCGTTTGTTCGGGCTTCGACTATCAAGTTATTAGATACGTACCAGCGCTGCGGCCAGAAGGTAAGGTCACTTTTTTATGTCTTAAGACAACTTTTACTGCCTACGTTATTATCCAATATACCAGGCGTGGCGGATAATAATATTTTTTTTTTCTCTTAAAAAAACACGTTTAATTTGGGAGAAAGGTAAAAAATGGTTTATTCAAAATATGCACTCTCGCTAGCTGCACATTTTTCCCATCCCTCTGGTAATTTGTGAATGCTCTTCCAGAAAAACTATATCTTTTATTGAAGTGTTTCATGGAAAATGAGTGAGACATCTATGAAAAAAGTGGTAGTCAGAAGGGGCCAAGTCTGGGGAGTACGGCGGGTGGGGCAAGAGTTCCTAACCAAGTGCAGAAATGGTGTCTCTGACTGCATTCGCTGTGTGTGATGGGGCGTTGTTGTACTGCAAAATCACTTTTCCATGTCGTGTAGTCCGTTCTGATCGCTTTTCGAACAATGCATGGTTCAAATTGATCAGTAGCAAAAAGCTATTAACACAGTTTCAACTGGTTGCAGAAGCTCATGGTATACGACACCCATCTGATTCCACCAAATGCACAGCATTGTCTTCTTTTCAAAGCGATTCGGTCTTGCGGTTGATGGTCATGGTTGTCCTGGGTCAGTCCATGATTTTCCGCGTTTTGGGTTCTCGAAATATATCCATTTTTCGTCTCCAGTCACGATCCGATGCAACAAAGTCTTTCTTTCATGCAGAGAAAGCAAAAGTTCGCACAGCGTTTTTTACTTTTTTCATTTGTCTGTCGTTCAACTGATGTGATACCCACTTTCCTGCTTTCTGGATCTTTCCCATGGCATGCAAACGATCACAAATGGTTCGGTGACCAACATTTAACATCTCTGCCATTTGTTGTTGAGTTTGCATATCTTCTTTCAACAATGCTTGCAATAGGGACGTCGTTCAATTCTTACTGATAAGAGACGATTGTCGAAGGCATTTTGCAAAGTCGGAATATCTCGGTTTTTAAATTGTAATATTGGTTTTTCTTTCTCCTTTTCTTGAACTCTTCCGTCTCGTGGGATCGCCACATCAATTAGCAAGATCTTTTGTTTTTCAATGACTGTTATGTCCCAGGTGTTGTGCTGGATAGTCTTGTCAGAGTTCAGGCAGAAATTCCACAGGATTATATCTTTTTCGAAGTTATTCTCAATTTCTTGTTTCTTGCCTTTAGTTAATAGTAAATAGTTTATTGGGGGAGCCTGGTTCTGGGCCGCGACTAGTAGACTTTCAATTTAATTTGTAATTGTGCCTCTCCGCAGCCACTCCCAGGTCAACTCTTTGTTACATTTTCCTTCAGTTCGTAAATAGGATGAATATAGTTGCTTTTCTGTCCAGGCATTATCATGTTTTATAAATTGATATCTGGAAGTGAAATAAAATATCAGAGATAATAATTTACCAATATTTAGTATTTAAATGTATTAAATTGTTATGTTTTAAACTAAAATGTTTCAAAATAATTGTCAGTTTTGCGTTTTAAAAAATTGCAGGGGGTGCGCCCTCTGCCTCGCAAATCTTAATAATAACATCAGTCGCTTTGAGGCCTTTTTTAAATAATGCCTTAAAATTGCCTTAATTTTGCGACTTTTAAAGTTTTTGCCCAGTAAATATTTCCCAGTGGAATCACTTTAATATCGAAGGGATGTTTTTTTGGAAAAACAAGATGTTTATTTAGAAAAGATAGTTTTCTGACGTTTTAAAAAATAGAAAATTTGAGTACTTTTGTTATAGCCTAGTACAAATACTTTTGTTACAGCCAAAATTTATTACAACAACTAAACAATTTCAGACTAGCTTAAGTATAATCTTATCATTTGATGCAAATCTGTTTTTTCGAAACCATATTTTTAATCTTAAAAACAAAAAATAGTCTCTGCGAGTCAAATCTGTATAATTCGATGGCTCAAGAAGCAAAAAACGGTTAAAAATAGCAGAGCGTTTTGTAATTGTCATTGTTTTGCCTTAATTTTTACTTTGAAACTTACATTAGAAATCACTAATCACTATAATGTATTTTATTTTGTTTCAGCGCAAGACCTGGTCGGTTGTTGGTGGTGGTAATGCGGCAGAGCGGGCGGACAGTGTCGCCCCCTCGGACTCTAATCCGGTTATTGCCATCAGCACGGCGCAGCACGGCAGCAAGACGCAGGCGGCAGCCCAGCCAGCGGCTCAGGGGGCGCAGGGGGGTAACAATGGCCCCCCTGCCGCGCAGGCACAACAGCCTAACCCCCAGCCGCAAGGTAAGAAAAAATGTAATGCCATTTTTTTCAATTTTACTCTCTTGTGTGTATAAGTGAGAAGGATAGTTGAGGAGACCGAAGTCTTTGGAAGGCCGATTTAAAACTGGAACTAAATCAACACAATCTTATATTTATTCCGTTCGTAACATTTTTTAAAAAAAAATTCTCCTGGTGTTAACCATTCCAGTAAGAATGTGTTGAAGAAAAGAATCTCTGTCTAACCTGGACGAAAGTGTACTGCAGATGGTTCAACTTTGAATTTTGATTTCAACTAAGTGTTGATATGGCACCCACTATTCTTGACTTTGCATTTTGTTCAGTTGTTCTAAACAGTGTTGTATTGTGGACCATGCATTTTTTTACTTTGCGGCTAATTTCTGGATGGTTTGTTTGGAATCAGCTTCAGTTTAAAGAGACAGATTTTATAACGAGGAGATCGAAGTCAAATGTCTAATATAGAACTTATCCACCCTTTGCTCTTCCATTTTACAATTGTTCTATTGGAACCTTCGGTGTGAAACACTAAACTCGAAGAGATTTACCACTAAATTATTTACCAACATTTTAGTATCATTAAGAGATGATTTAATCTCTTGATGATAACGTGGTTAAACCTTTTTGGTCGATTTTGACCACTTTGGCTTCTTCGGAGCTGAACATTCGGACTCAGTCCACTCTGCGGTTTGATGTCGAAGTTCAGGATCATTGTGGTAAACCCAAGTCTCATCCATAGTTACAAAACGACGTTTAAAATATAGTTTATTATTTCGAAAAACATCCCAATGTTGGTTAGAAAGTTTTACTCAAAGTCGTTTTTCAAAAAACTTCAAAGATCGACTTGAAACTTCGCATATGTTCATATGAACGATCTTGAAACTTCGCATAACACATGGGCTGAAAAGTCCCGGGCCTAACAAAGAAAACACAGTTTTTTTGGTTCAAAATTAGCTTTATTCATCAACGTAATCTCCATCAAGAGCAACGCAATCATTCCAGCGCCGCTCTGACATTTCAATACCACTTTTGTAGAATGATTTATCTTTTGCCTCAAAATAGGCCTCAGTTTCAGCGATAACCTCTTCATTCGTACGAAATTTCTTACCGGCGAGCATTTTTTTCAGGTCTGCGAACAGCCAGTAGTCGCTGGGAGCCAAATCTGGCGAATACGGTGGATGTGGGAGCAATTCGAAGTTCAATTCATGTAGTTTTGCCATTGTTTTGATTGACTTGTGACACGGTGCGTTGTCTTCATGAAACAAATTTTTTTTCTTAGCCATATGCGGTCGTTTCTTTGCAATTTCGGCCTTCAAACGCTCCAATAACGCTATATAATATTCACTGTTAATGGTATTTCCTTTCTCAAGATAGTCGATGAATATTACACCACGCACATCCCAAAATACCGAGACCATAACCTTTCCAGCCGATTGTTGTGCTTTCGGGCGCTTTGGACGAGGTTCACCAGTTGCTGTCCACTCAGATGACGATCGATTTGATTCCGGAGTGAAGTGATGGATCCATGTTTCATCCATTGTCACATATGACGCAAAAATTCCGGTTTGTTACGTTTAAACATGGCCAAACACTGCTCAGAATCATCAACACGTTCTCGTTTTTGGTCAACAGTGAGCAAACGCGGCACCCACTTTGAACAGAGCTTTCTCATAGTCAAATGCTTATGCAATATAAAGCCAACACGTTCTTTTGATATCTTTACGATGTGAGCTAACTCACGCAACTTCACTTTTCGATTATTCAAAACGATTTTGTGGATTTTTTTATGTTTTCTGGTGTTACCGCCTCATTTGGACGTCCACTGCGTTCTGCATCATCGGTGTCTCTACGACCACGTTTGAAGTCAGCAAACCAACGTTTTATTGTTGTTTCTGATGGAGCAGAGTCCCCATAACACTTTTCAAGTTATTGCTTCGCTTGAACGGTATTTTTTCCCATCAAGAAGCAGTGTAAAATTAAAACACGAAATTGTTTTTGATTTGATCCATTGTTTTGAAAATAACAAAAGTAGCATCACTCTTAGCACAATAACTCACAAACTAATGAATAGAATATCATGAAATTTTAACAGCTGTCTTTTGAAAGTTAGTATTAACTGAAAAAAGGGTGACTGCAATAAAACTAGCGCCATCTATGTGTTAGGCCCGGGACTTTTCAGCCCATGTGTTATGTTCATATGAACGATAGAACTTCAAAATGTAGTTGACTAGATCGTTCTTTTATCACTCTATAGGTGTCAATTAGCCTAGATTATTGCTGGTTTCGTTTTTTCTGTCCCATTGTATTTATGAACTAATTTCTGAGAACATCTCTGGGTCTCTTCAAATTAATTATTGTGTTTAAATGGTTTCATTATGCTACGCTCTATCAATTTTCCATTGTTTCCAAAAATCCATGGTAGTTTTCTACAGAGCCTTCATTTAATCCTAACTATAATTTAATTAAGTTTAGGAACTTTGATTATTCTTTATATTGAATTCTTTAAAGGTGGTCTGTATCATTTGTCATTAAAAAATTTTCCTTAGATCTCTCATTGATATTTGTAATATAGTAAGTTGAAAGATTTTTATTAGTTTCTATGCTTCCTGAACTACAAAAATTTTTTAGAAGCACCTCTTAAATACATTTGATTATTTAAAAGAAATATTTTTCATTGTTTTCCATTTCATCAACAATATTTTCCATTAAAAATATGCGTTTCTCGTCTTATTTTCCTTCGATGGCATCTACTCCGATGGAGTTGTTTTTATCATTTGTTACTTTAAGTTCAAAATTGTGTCAAATATTATGTTTATTGTCAGCATTAATACTGTGTATAAAATTCAAAGGAAAAAATTAAAAGCAATAAACGCATGTCGTAGTTTAAGATTAGTGATGTCGTGTTGGTTGTCCACATTTATAGGTATCGTGGGTTTCGGTATTAAAGGAAGGCGATGTATATTTTTAGTTAAGTAATTTTATGTCTCATCAATAGTTTTTTTTCATTTATTTATCCTTTCATTGTTAACGTACCTCAGAATATCCTTGCTATCTATGATTGAAAGATATCTTCCAAAAAACACCAACTCTTGTTTTGTCAGGGAATTTAATATAATCAGATGATTTTTTGTTTAGAATTTAGAAATATTTCTATGGATATTATTTGTTATGAACGTAATAAATACTTATTTATATGTAATAAAAACGATGGGAACCATTTACTTTGTAATATCAACGTTCCAGTTTAAAAATACGGTCACCCAAAGCCCCAGAACTTTTAGCTGGCGCTTATTTTTTTTGAAAAAGAAGGTAAACCTTGTTGTGTTTATTAGATTTATGTTTATTCGTTTATTCTGTTTGTTTATGCATATTTTTGTGGTGTATTTTCGCCTCTAGTGCAACGAAAAAATGTGGGTTAATAGAAATAATAGTTTCCTGAATGATATTCCAAATACATAATACGAATATCCTCGTGTTCGTTTTTTTTTTCCTGATTGAGATTACCATCGTTGTGACGTAAACACATTAAAGATGTATGAGATATAAAAAAGAAAGTGTGACCCAATAGATTTTTTTATGTTAAATTATATATGACAGGGATGAAATTAGTTTTCTAACCGGAATACATTTAGAATATCTACAGGTTTGTTTCTAAAACATGGGACTATTGTGCTTTCACATAGCACATCAGTCAATAAGTCTGATAAAACAATTTCGCAAAATTCGACTTTATTTATCAATATATTCTCCTTGAAGAGCAACACAATCATTCTAACATTTCTATACCTTTTTTAAAGAACGAGTTCTCTTTGCATTCAAAATATATTTCAGTTTCGGCTATTACTTCTTCATTGGTGTGAAATTTCTTTCCAGCGAGCATTTTTTTGAGGTCTGAGAACAGGGAATAGTCGTTGGGGGCCATATCTGGAGAATACGGTGGATGAGGAAACAATTCGAAGTGCAATTCATGCAATTTAGTCACCGTTGTCAACGATTTATGACACGGTCTTGGTGAAACTGTATTTTTTTGTTCGTTTGAAGCCTTTTTTGTAATCTTGACCAATAACGCTATAGAATATTCGCTATTGATGGTTTTACCGTTCTCAAGATTTTCGTAAGTGACGCCATCTATATGTCAGACCGCGGAATTATCGACAGTATTGATTGTGAGGTAAGAACAGTAAAATATACGGGAAGAAAAATATTTTTTTGGGTAAATTGGAACTGTTAGAATGATTTTTTAAATAGGGTGTCCGAATATTTTTGGGATCCCTGCATACACGAGCACATAATGTTACAGAATGAATTAAAAAATTATCGAAGATGGAAACAGTTATTTTTCAATTCATCCACATTTTTCACAATTACCTTATTCTTCAAAATTAGTTCACATTTTAACTAAAAATCCTGGGGATTACTATTACTGCTAATGCATGTTGTTTCGTGTAGGTTTAGCCGAGATATTTGCTTTTTTGTTTTAAATCAAAAGAATTTCAAATATAATTTGCAGCTCATTCAGAGAAACAATGATCGCACGTCATCAAAATCTATGACTCACTCACGGTACAATATTATCACATCGACACCAAAATACCCAGTTTCATCCTACTAAAACATGTTTCATCCAAATAAACAAAATCAAACAGAGATTCGTCTTTGATATTTTGATACATCTTCAAAAATTGAATTCGTTTAAAGGCAATATCTGGAAGTTCCATCAGGCCCCTACGTGGATTATCTTTACTCCATTCGAAACCAATTTCTTTTAGAAGTGTACGAAGCGAAGTTTTACATCCATCACAGAGCTGCATGTTTTTTAGTTTTTCATGAATACTTTCAAGATTAACCGTTTGTTCTGAAATAGTTCAATAAAATTTGATAAAAATACAATATTACCATAAAAATCTACGCACTGTTTTCATACATTTCATAGAATTGAGCCTACATCAAGATCTAGATTAGTTACTCGTTTTGGATGTTGACGCTTTTTCTTCGGTGATTTTATCATTTCGTTTTTCTTCAACTTTTTCGAAATTACACAAACTATACCAATACTAATATTTAGTGCAGCTGAAACTCGCTAAAAAAATCCAATTAATCATTAGACCTACTAAGTTATTAATACATACCTCTCTCACAGCGTTTAATGGCAAAAGGGGAGCCCCATTATCTCGTTCCTGTTCAAAATAACTGATAAGTGACGAGACAAGCTGCTTACACTGATCGCTTAACGGTTTTGGCATTTTTTTGCAATTATAGTCGCAGATTTTTTACTACAGAACTCACAAAAACAGAAACTAAACTAGAAAATAGCTAAAACAACAAAGAATACAGTAAAAATAATTCAAAAACGTTTGAAGGCACAACTCACAAACGATCAAAACATGAAAATGGCAGATTCTACGAAAAACTTGTGTAATGTCGGCAACACTGTCCAGAACCACAAACCTAAATGTTGTCTTGACAGCGAATTCACAGAATGTAATCCACCGGCTCACCGTATTTTTATCCTATTCTAATAGGATTAGAGGAAGAAGGAAACAGAGTGCTTTGAACTTTAAATGTTTTCTTTCTTATGGATTTAAATTGGTAATAGATTCAGATTGATGTTCTAGATTGATGACGTGCGACTATTGTTTCTTTGAATGAGCTATATGTTGTTTCATAGTTCGCGAGAAAATATTTGTTTTTTAACAATCTACTGTTAAATTGTACCTTTTACGAACTGACTGATGTAGTCTATCGAAAAACCAACATCTATCATGTTCTTTTGTTGACTTTTGCAGTATCAGATGATTTGCAGATTATGAATCATTTTGTTTATGTCGAGCGTTTAGCTGACTTAAAATCAAAATATAACATGGATAAACATTCAGATCTATTACAGAGTGCTTCACTATAATCTAGACAATTCTTCGATTATCGATATATCAACAAATATTGATGCCTTGAAAGCCAACATAACTCGGATAATTGCGTACCAAACATTGCTTTGATGTTGCAAACAAGCTTTGATATTTTGTTGCGCGTTTTGATCTCTTGCTTGCAAAAATACAGTGAGTGATGCTGTCGTACCACACTCCTCACCAAACCAGCACTGCAACCGTATAATGACCACTTTCCCCTTTCCCAATGTTTTTCAGCAGCTTCTCGAGAGTTCTGTCTAAACTCTGTCATTTTGTTGGTTGAATTTATCTTCAAAAGGGAAAATCTTTACATTTATGGTAAGGATTTTCCTTTTTCCTACGTTCGCATGCCGCTCAAGTTATGTTACGTATAGTTGAACAGTTGAAAGATTACTCATGTGTCGTAACTTTTTATCCATATGAATCAAATCAAAAATTATTAGTCAAATTAGTGCTAACATTCATAATGGACGTGGTTGGTGCCTCGAAAGACGGACATTTATGTTTATAATTTAAATCCACGATACATTTATTTGTATATATTTATAACATGATCTGTATCATTTGTCATTAAAATTTTCCTTTAGATGTGTCATCAATATTTGTAATATAGTAAGTTGTAAGATTTTTATTAGTTTCTATGCTTCCTGAACTACAAAAATATTTTAGAAGCACCTCTTAAATACATTTGATTATTTAAAAGAGATATTTTTCGTTGTTTTCCATTTCATCAACAATATTTTCCATAAAAAATATGCGCTTCTCTTCTTATTCCTTCGATGACATCTACTCTGATGGAGTTGTTTTTATCATTTGTTACTTTAAGTTCAAAATTATGTCAAATGTTATATTTATTGTCGGCATTAACGCTGTGTATATAATTCAAAGAAAAAGATTAAAAGCAATAAACGTATGTCCTAGTTTAAGATTAGAGATGTCGTGTTGGTTGTCCACATTTATAGGTATCGTGGGTTTCGGTATGGGAAGGCGCTGTATATTTTTAGTTACGTAATATCATGTCTTATCAATGGTGTTTTTTTTTCCATATATTCAGCCTTTCATTCTTAAAGTACCTCAGAGTATCCTTGCTATCTATAATTGAAAGATATCTTCCAAAAAACGCCAACCCTTGTTCTGTCAGTGTATTTAATATCATCAGGAGATAATATGTTTTTTTCCACGATACATTTATTTGTATATATTTATAATATGACATTATAAATCGTCCTCTTATAAATCGATATTGCATCGTAAAATTTCGAGTGTGTGTCATGAAACTGTAAAATTTGAAGAGGAAAAATTTTGTAGGTTAAAATTGTACCCGACAATTTCAAAATTTCAAGTTATCACGAAATTTTAGGGAATTATTAAATGAATTAATTTTTTATAGATCAAAATAATTTTATTTACTCTATAAACATTATTGTCGAGACCAGTTTTTATATGATGAAAACGTTACCATGGTATGGGAATATACAGGTTCTTAAACAATTGCATTACACATTTATTACAAACATCATTTCAAATATTTCATATAATTATATAAAGTATACAAAAACATTTGTTTAAACAGAGTGCTAAATACTGAGTAGTTAATACATAAATACAATAATATTATACAATTTTACAGTTTCATGACACACACTCGAAATTTTACGATAAAATATCGATTTATAAGAGGACGAGTTATAATGTCATGTTATAAATATAAACAAATAAATGTATCGTGGAAAAAAAACATATTATCTCCCGATGATATTAAATACACTGACAAAACAAGGGTTGGCGTTTTTTGGAAGATATCTTTTAATTATAGATAGCAAGGATACTCTGAGGTACTTTAAGAATGAAAGCATAAATATATGAAAAAAAAACAATAAATAAATACAATAATACATAAATAAAAATATTTTTCCTATATAATTAGGTATATTAATAAGTTCATTAATCAACCACATTAACTACATAGCTATATATCTTTATCAGATTCAGACGACGAACTTTCATTTGCGTTGATTATTATAGGCTCAACTTCAACATTTTTTTCTTTTCCCACACTTCTTTATTACACTGTTTTAATGCTTCTTTCCATATATTTGGTATTTTTTCATCATTAAATTTATCCCTACCAATACGTTTATTATAGTATGTCTTCGCATTAGTCAAAATTACTTCTAGGGCATTAAAATCACAATGATAGGGTGGAAGTCTTAAAATATTATGGCCATGTGGCCATGTTTTCTTACTAGCTCATTACAATTCTCATCTCATTTCATACCGACTCTCAATTCTCATCTTACTCATTTATTATCTTGTTATCTAAGAAAAGGGAGTCCCTCTCCACAATTAAAATTACCTACATTTTCGCCGACTTCTCGTCGGATGGCTTATAATTGCAGTTTTTTTATTTATTTGGATTGCGTCCAATGAGACAACAGTAGACATACCGACATATGCTCTCTTGACGAGAGAACATATGTCGGTACCCTGTTGAGTTTAACTACCAACAGACGAAACATGTGTCCTCTAATGTAAGGGATGGGTGGGGCTTCCTCCCAGTCAAGCAACTAACGAATGTTTATTTTGGCGGAGACGCAGGTTGTTGAGCGTTCCACATGAAATTGTGGAACCCAAAGGTCGGGGGTGTGTAACTCCTGACTACTGTTGTCGCATTGAACTTCAAAACAAAAAAAAGGACAAGAAAAAAAATGCTCATATATATATATATATATATATATATATATATATATATATATATATATATATATATATATATATATATATATATATATATATATATATATATATATTCTTTATTATTATTCACGTATGGGCCCTGGTGGCCCACGCGAACTACAATTAGAGGCGTTTGTTGTTGTTAGCCTTCCTTTGCGCCCATACTAATTTCATTCTTTCGCTATGAGCTTTTTTGCTTTCGTCAGACCAAGTTGTTCCAGTCTCCCTACATTTTTCTCTCTGGCCAACCTTCCAAACGTTAATCTTGTGTCTGAAACAGCCTTTATCCTGAATTTCACTTTGTGTAATATTTGCTGATCTTGGGTCCTCTTTTAATTGCCGCAATCCATTTAATTATTTCTACTTTAGCTCTACTCCTATTTTCATAAAATTCGACTATTTGTCTAGTTAGCCTACTCGAATTCATCCGTTTGATGTGTCCGTAAAACTTAAGTCTTCTTTTTCTCATATCGCTATGTATATATATATATATATATATATATCTGTGTATTGTTTGATTTCTTGGTTTTCTCGAAGTCGGTATGTTGTGCTATTTATTTGTTTGGAGCCTAGGATTTTTCTTATGATTTTTCTTTCCTTCTTTTCAATGTCCTCGATGTCCCTCTTTCTATTCAAAATGAGTGTTTCTGCAGCATATAGACATTCTGGCTTAATAACCGTGTTGTAATGTCTCAGTTTTGTGTTGTTAGATAGGCATTTTTTGTTGTAAATATTTTGTGTAAGTCTCAATGCCGTTTCCATTTTTTGACATCTACCCTTATTGACCGCTTTTTCCAACCCATTTTTCATGATTATTTCACCCAAATATTTCAATTGAGAGACTCGTCTGATGTTACCATATTTTGTTTTTAGAAATGGTGTTCTTAGTCTGTTACAAGTCATGTATTGTTTCATTTGAAAGGAAATTTGGAGTCCAACCTTTTCTGCTGTTTCTTTTAGGATTTCAATCTGTTTCTGTGCCGTTAATACATCTTGAGCTAAAATTGCTAGATCATCAGCAAATGCCAGACAATCAATTTTGATGTTGGTTCTCCCCAGTTTAATGGGCTGGTCAATATTCAGTGCCGACTTTTTTTCACGCCACTCCTGTATTACATTTTCTAGAACACAGTTAAATAAGAGTGGCGAGAGTCCATCCCCTTGTCTCACACCAGTTTTAATTTCGAAGGGCTCTGAGATGTCACCCATGAATTTAACTTTAGATCTCGTGTTAGTTAACGTTGCTTTAATAATTGCCAGCGTTTTCAGATCTAATCCTTGTTCTTTCAAGATTCGGAATAAAGATTCGCGGTCAATAGAATCATATGCTTTTTTGAAATCCACAAATGTACAAGACGAGATTTTTATTGTACAGTTTTTGATGTCTTAGAATCAACTTTAGATTCAGGATCTGTTCAGGGCAAGATCTGCCCGGTCGAAAACCTGCTTGATATTCACCAATGTTCGGTTCTAACTGTCCCTGTGCTCTGTCTAGTAGACATTGAGGTAGAATCTTGTAACAAACTGGGAGAAGAGATATTCCTCTATAGTTGTTTACATCCGTTCTATCTCCTTTCTTATGTAGTGGATGGATTAGAACATCTTTCCAGTCTTCCGGAATCCGTTCGGTTCGCCAAACTTCTTGTAGAATTTTGGTTATTTCCTTGATTGTACCTGGACCTGCGGATTTCAAAAGTTCAGCAGTGATTCCATCTTCATCAGAAGCTTTGTTATTTTTAAGCCGCTTGATTTGCCTAATTATTTCCTCTTCATTCGGTGGTAATGAATCTGGGTTTGTTTGTTTAGTGTTTAGTGTTGCTAATTTGTTTAAGGGCTCAGGACAGTTTAGTATTTGTTCAAAATATTTCGCAAGTTCTTTGCAATTGTTTTGGTTATTTAGAGCTAATTGTTTAGTTTTAAATGTTTTGTAAAAGTTTCGGGTGTTATTTTTTTGGAAATCTTTTTCTATTTCATTAAGTTGATTGTTTTTATATTTTCTTTTAGTTTGTCTAATTAGCTTCGATGATTCTTTTCTTACTTCCAAATGATGTTATAGTTTATTGCTGTTTTTTGACTGTTCCAATCTTTGAATGCTTTACTTCGGCTTAATACTGCTTGCTCGCAAACTTCATTCCACCACGGATGTTTTCTACGTTTTTGTAAAGGGGCCAACTTTAAGGCTGTTTTAATAATTTTTTGTTTTAATTCTTGCCAGTTGTGTGCAGGTTGTTTATCAAGCTCTTCTGTTAGGGCTGGTTTTATTTTCGTTGGTTCAAACTTTGGTATTAGCAGCCTCTTTTGAATAAGTTTTTGAGGTTTTAAGCTAAGTTTGATTCTAGTAAAGTAGTGATCCGTGTCTATATTTGCTCCTTTCCCGACTTGAACATTCAAAATCTCTTTATAATTGGGGTACGAAATGGCAACATGGTCAATTTGAAATTCACCCATGTACGTGTTTGGGCACCTCCAGGTCTTTTGTTTTGTTATTTTCTTCTTAAAATGGGTTGACATTATTTTTAGATTAAACTGCGAACATAGTTCAACCAATCTTCTACCATTATATATATATATATATATATATATATATATATATATATATATATATATATATATATATATATATATATATATATATATATATATATATATATATATATATTATATATATATATATATATTATATATATATATATATATATATATATATATATATATATATATATATATATATATATATCCAAAGTTATCCAAAATGCCAGCAAGCGTCTCCCAGGACCAGTTTCTGGCCTTAAGCCGTTATTGCACTAGTATAGAGTTACAACAGCGATACGATTCTCTTTGTTACCCCACTGCATGTTTACTGCTTGACGTATTGGAACGAATTCACAGGGAGGGCTGAATTTTGGCATGAATTTGGCATATGTATAATATTGTATTAGGTTTGTTTAATTGTCTTTATCATTCTAATATCAGTCAATTAAAGATTCCGACATTGTTATGTCTTTATTGTTGAAATCTTTATTTAAAAATTAAAGACATTTCGTGAGGATACCACCTCGGTGATGAAATTATTTAGGTATTTGAGAAATGTTCGCAAAATCATTTGTGCCAATTTTAAAACCGCACTGGTAAATTGCATCGTCAACTAGAATAATTCGAAAATAAATCTCCAGGTTTGTTCGGCAGGAATAAATAGTAATTCTGGATGCCGGATCAATCTACGCTTTTCTATTGTGTTGTGTTATTTTAAAATAACCACAATTTTTGTTGTTCAATCTTAATAGGAAAACTATTTTTAGTTTATTTTGATGTTTTGGAATTTATTTTGGGTTGGCGTAATGTAGAAATTTATCGCATAGTTTTTCTTTTTGTTCCGATTTTTCAAATTATTCATTTCAATCATACATTTAATCTGTACTGATAACTTGAAATAATAAATATGTTGACATGGTTCATAGTCTATAATATTTATTTTGCAATATGATCTTCCAACAAGTTTTTTTTCTTTCAATTTTAAAGATTTTTAGATGCGGTTAATATTTTTGGTATAGTCCGTTTCAAGATATTTCGTTGCACTTCGGCAAAATGTTAATTCCCCAATAAATCTCAATAAAAATAGTCCAATTTTTTTAAAAGGCGCCAGATCCGGAGTGGTTTAACTTCTGAAAAATAAAATATTGTTAAATTATTGTGGTTCTATATTATTATTAATGATACATAGGAATCTTTTATTTTAATAACATGGTTAATCAAATTTATCGAACTTTCCTTGGGAATACTATCCACAACCTTCCTAATTAATGTTACTGCACTTGTACTTAGACTCGAAGAAATGCGTTCTGCTTTAACAATGGATTTTACGATGCCACATATGCACAATTGGATTAAAAATACAGTAATACGGGGGAAGGCGTAAAACCATATTGGCAGCAGTGGTATCACATACATATTTCTTTTTAATATTAAATGTCTTTAATATTTCTAGGTCATATTTATTATATGTATTTACGCTTTCCTTAAGCACATTGGGCAAAAGCCTATTCATAAACCAATCTTCAAAAAGTTTTGCTGTGGTGTCGTCGTGGTAGTCCAAAGATGAATGTTTAAAATTTTTGGAGGACAGCCGTAAACAATTTGGAACCCATTCATCCTCGGAACCAGCATGTAAAATTGATTTTTTCCCCTTGTTTACTGGGACTTTGGTTTACCTTTTTTTATGTATCTACCCATCCTTTTGATTGATTGCGCGGTTGGCTCTTGATGAAACATAGTAACAATGATAATAATTAAAACACTTGGTATTTGTTTCACAATATATTCAAGATATTCTCTAACATGTTTCGGCCTCACGACCATTCTCAAAGAGAGTTATGTATAAACTTATACATACTACATAGTTTATACATAACTCTCTTTGAGAATGGTCGCGAGGCCGAAACATGTTAGAGAATATCTTGAATATATTGTGAAACAAATACCAAGTGTTTTAATTATTATCATTGTTACCCATCCTTTTGCTGGCGTCTCATGTGTTTCGAATCTGTTTCATCAAAGTAGATAGTGGGACGAATTGTATTTTTGTCTAATTGCAATCGTTGTGATTCCATGAATATTTGTTTTTTTATTAATGGTCCGATATGCAAAACCCATTGGAGATAATATTTCCCGAACGCTAGTTCTGCTGCAAAGAATGTTGGTTGCATCTTTTCCCAGTCGCTTAGTCGCTGTTGCAATGTAGGCAGAGTTTGCTCTTCATACATAGCATATATTTTGCTTTGAATTAAGTTTTTGTCGTTTTCATCAACACATTTGCTTTAACCAGAAGCACAATGATCATTATCTTGAAAAGCAGTGAGTCGTGTTCGTCTCCCATTTCTTCGCACAATGTAGAGAGCAATCTGGTGTCCAATGGTCGGCTTTTAATAAAATTAACAATTTTCACTGCTTCTGACAGAACATTTTTAAATTAACTGGCATCTTATTTGTAGCAAGCGCATTTCTGTGAAGAAATCAGTCCGTCCATTTCATATGTAGCATAATGGCTTTTAATTTTCCTGTCACACCACTGTTTTTCCGCGTTATCGCTTTCGCGCCATCAGTATATACCGCAATCCATTCATTTTCGTTGAGTTACAATAATTGCATTATTTTATATTGTATTTATCTTCTCTTCTTTTATTGTGTATTTATCCATAATGTACTGCAAAACAGCCAGACCGAAACTATCTCAAATATCCCGAACAAAAATCACTATAAAAGAAACCATGAGAATCCAAATAGTTATTTCAACAAAAGTGGAATCACTGTCATCTTCCCCTTTTCTTTCACCACCAAACAAAATTGAGGTTATTTTGGATTATACTATTTAACCCTTTAGTGGTAGTACTAACCAGCGTTTGCGTTAATGCTGTTATTTATAAAGCTCCATCTGCAAAATGATATGTGGCAATTGCTGCGAATGTCAGATATCGCGGTTCAGTACAAAACATAAGGAACAGATAAAGACTGCTATCAGTAGACGTCTTCTCTCTGCACTTTGTGATCTCGTCGACAACAAAAAAATATATGGTTCTGTTTACAAATGATACAACTAAAAAAATATCTGTTATCTCCTTGGAACAAGTCCAAAATGCTAAAATACGTTGGACACGTAAAAATAAAAACAGTAGTGATTTCTCTTGAAAATTCACTTTATATGCAAGATATTACTTCAATGTACCAGGTTTCTGAATGAAATCTGAGATATCACTGAAAATTTTCCAAAACTAGACGTGCCAAAATGAAAACCCGTAAATTTCAATTGCAATATCAACAAAAATAATTCGAAAATAGATTTTCGAATTTATTTGACAGAAATAAACAGTAATTTTATATATGGATATTGGATCAATCTACGCCTTTCGATTGTGTTCTGTAATTTTAAAATAACCAGCATTTTTGTTATTCAATATTAATAGGAAAACGATTATTTTTGTAATACTTTGATATAAGATTTATTACATCAATCGAAAAACGGTAGTTGATACCAAGTCTGGAAAATATACTGGGTGTGGAAGGCCCCGCCATTCGATTTATATCAGTACATTTCCAGGTACTATAACATGTGATGTATTGTCAAAGATGGGAATCGTATTACGGCACCTTCCCAATCTAGTACGCCATGGGGAAAGTAAACGTGTCATATTACGATTCTCCTCTTTGACATTTCTCAACAACCATTTTAAGTTAAATTTCAAGACATCTTTTAATTTTAACGATTAAAATTCAAATTTATAAATATTAGCAAATGTGATGGTTGTTTCTTGGTCTTGAATTGAAAAGCAGCGATGATACTGTGGATCAACATTAAATTCGACAGAATACTTCTTGTATGCGTCAACAGAGAGGTTTTCTTCGACATGCCTGTTCTTCAGACTTGATGCCATCAAATCTTTTCTAATCAATGCATTCAGTTTCGTTTACACCCACGTTTTATGAGATGTGCAAATTAAGTAATGATACTGGTGGCGTAACGTTTGATTTAGCAACACTTTTGAATTCCCCTTTAAAGGGGAGGCAAGACGACAATATCTGCGGTACCAGTTTGAACTTAACCTTCCGGTGCTCGCGCGAAATTTTATGAGTGGTCGCGCCGGTCTCCTAGACCATGAGGCCAAAACAATTAATAACATTAAAAAATCTTATACAATTCTGCGTTTTATACTTTATAAAGGGTCTACCATTTGGGATAATGGAACTTTGACAGCTCATGGCGGCCATATTTGTTTACCGATTTTGGATATGTCTTGTTAGTTGTTTTCCGAAAGGCTTGCAATTAAATTATGGTTTGTTTCGCCATGATTTGTTATCGACGTTTCACCAAAATCTGATTTGGTATTTTCAACTGTTGTCCTCTTCGAGTGAAGAGGCCAACTGACATGCACGGGTCGTTGCGCTCGCTTTTGTAGGCGATCGGAGACTGCGCAGATTGTATTGGGGTAGTTCGCAACTATTCGCGGTGCTCGGCAACGTTGCCCGTTTATTGATTTTTTCCTCTTCGCCACGTTGCCGTGTTTCCTCCTTTTTCAGGAAAGCGATTTCCATACTTTTGGAATGTTGCGAGCGTCGTTTCGCGTTTTTAGTCCTTTCTTTCTTCTAGCCCCCTTCTATTTCAAGTGGTTTTCTGATTGTTCGGATCTTGTAGTCAATATTCGCTATTCCTTTGGCTCCTTAAAAATTGGTTTATGTCCCGTTTGTAGATAGTGCTGGAACAGAGCGGAAGTAGTTTGTTTGTTTTTATGTGCCTGTATTCTGACCGAGATTCGTCTGTTTGTTTGTCCTATATATGTTTTGTTGGGGTTTTTTTAGGGTGTTTGCGATAGTTTTATGCGGCTTGTTGACAGTTCTGATCTTATATTTCCTTAGTAGTCTGCCTATCCTATCAGTGATTCCTTTTACATATGCTAACAGGGCGTTTGGTGCATTTGGTTCTTGATCCTCTATTGTTCTTCGTGTTTGGGTTTTCTGACGGTGAATGGCCGTCCTGATACAATTTTCTGAATGTCCATTTTGTCTAAGGGCTGTAGAAATTTTTGGTAGTTCCTCGTTTCGTGCATCTGGTAGTGTCAGTCGGAACGATCTGGAAATCAAGGTGTTCGCTACTGCTGGAATTTGAGAAGGATTATGATGGGATTTGGCGTTGAGGTATCGATAGGTGTGAGTTGGTTTTCTATACACTGTGTATTCGAGGGTTCCATAAAATTGTCTTGTGATGAGGATGAGATGATCCTAAATGGGAGGAAAAATATGTATTCTTCAGGCAGTGTTCGGATAGTTCCTCCACCTATGGTAGAAAGTATTCGTTCGTCGAAATTAGATCTAGGGCTTCGTCTATGGGGATACTTGGATATAGTGAGACAATGTCCAGGCTTGCTAGTATGTCTGTATCCTCTAGTTGTAAATGTTTAATTATCCTTGTAAAATGTTCTGAGTTTTGGACATAGGACTCGGCAAGTTTCACGCTTGGTTGCATGATACTGCTAAATATGTTTCCAAATTTTGTGTTGGAGAACCGAAGAACCGGGGATTTCTGATTTATGTATTTTTGGTAGACCGTAAAGTTTAGGACATCCGCTTGATTTTTCCCCTGGAATTATTCTTTTCATATCCGGTTTCCATGCTTTGATTTTGCTTTTGGTTGTTTTTTCCAGACAGTTTGTTGGATCTCTATTCACTGGTTTATATGTTTTTTTCTAGTAAAAAGTTCGCCATCTTTCCTATATAATCCTCCGTGTTCATTACCACTGCGTTTCCTTTGTCCGCCGGTAATATATCCTCGTTTATTTTTAATCTTTCAAGCGCTCTGATTTCAGTCTTATTAACATTTGGTTATGGTGTTTTATTGGATCGCAATATTCGCACTACATCTTGTCTGATTATTTCCGCTTCTTCTTCTGGCTTATCATCTAGGGTTCATTTAACGTTCGAAATTATGTCTTTTATTGGTATATATTTTAGAGCAATGGCAAAGTTCATGCCTTTGCTTAGGATGGATTCTTGATCTCTGAATAGGTGGTGATTAGAGATATTTATAATTTATTTGTTGTCTCGGATTTCTTTTGGACGTTCAGTATCTATTTGCTTTAAACTGAGGATCTTTTTCTGTTTTTCCGTTTTAAGATTGTAATCCGATTCGCTTCGCCAGAAAGATACTTTTTCATTCCACAAAATATGACGAATCTTGTTGCTTAGCATCGACTGTAATAGATAGGATTCCTTTTCCGTTCTGTCCAAATGCCTTCTTTTTTCTCGGATCTGTTCTCGGAGAAGAACTCGGCTTGCATCGGATCGCCACTCGGAATAATTTAGAAACATTATCTACCATCCGTGAAAAAAATATATAACTAACAAAATATATTTACTTACTATATTTGAGAGCATTATATAGAAATTAATATAAATTATTTTTAAATGCGTTTTGAAAACAGGAAGAGAAGACTTCTCGAAACAAAGTTTGTATTTATTCAAGAAAATGTATTTTTTAAATTTTTGTTCGTTAGGCAAATTTATTACAGAAAAAGAATCACTGAGAAGTTTGTCTCCGTTTTGTTTTTTTTTTACCCAGTGATTATTTTATTTACATAAGAACAGATATTTTTGAGTTTTAGATCGTGGCGAAAAATCCAAAATAAAAGTCAATACTCAGTTTATTTGTGTCAGAAGTGCTGTAATGCTTACTAACACAAATAGAACATGGAAAAAATATATTTAACTAGCGCAAGGTGATGTCTCGAAAGTCTAGATGTCTTATTTAAAAAACAATTCGCGTCCGTCGCAACACAAAACTGTCCGACAACGAAAAAACGAACCGAAGAAACTTATTACCACATCGATACAACGGAGGAATTATTATTATTATTATAAAAGTTGACCTTGAGGAGCGTGAAAATTAAGTAATCCCTATCGTAAAAACATCCATATTACGTTTTATATTTCGGTTGAGTAACGATGCTTCAGTTTCGTTGTTGTTTTGATCGTATTTGGTGGTGCTATCTGTTGGCGAATTTTTTTTTCTGTATACACTGTGGCGCAGTTTTGTTACTTTCATTATAAGTAAAATACAAAACAAATTTATTTCCACTCAGTCAAAGTGTTAGACACGCTATATAGAGCGATGGTCAATCAAAAGAATGGCGAGAAGGTTTTTTTATATATTTTATGTAACCCAGCAGTGGGCGTTCCCACTATTATTACGTTAAAAAAATCCTGATGTTAGTGGGAACGTTATGTCAAATCGACCCGCTTATCATTAAGGGCAAGTTAAAGCACTATTTAATTATACAATTCTTTTATTATTATTTATAATATGTCGATATATCCCTAGCATAATATACCTCACGTAATGTACTGCTTTTTTTTCTATAACACCTTAGACAAGTAAATGCAAACAACAAAAAAATATGAAAACGTAAAATTATCTTAATCACTACAATAATGACAAAATATATCTGCATCATGGTTTAAGCAAACCTAGTTTAAACATTTCTTGCAATAATACTTCGACTTATTATCGTTACAGTCAATGATCGGCTTCTTCTTTTGGGTCGAGTTGTTCTTTCTTTGGAGGCTCGTACTTATCCAATTTCTGTGCTAGGAGCCTGGTCTCCTTATCTAAATATCAGTTGGTAATAATCAGTCTCCTTATCTAAGTATCACTTGGTGTAAAATATCATTTTACACACACACACATATATGTATTCCATTAAGAGGTTTCGAATGTTAGTAACGAATAAAAGAAACGTTTCATAACATACCTGAAAGTTATTGATGGCAGTGCGAAGCTGGATAGTGTACAATTATACGTGGAATACAACATCTGTCAAATGACCGCCACGACTTCTCTGGCAGCTCACAATTCTTTTGTGGAAATTCTCGATTACTGTTGAACACATTGAGTTATGTCACGAATTATTCGCCTAATTTCTTCTTTCAACTGTTGAACGTTTGTGGATTATTTTCGTAAGCTTTGCTCTTCACATAGCCCCACAAAAAATAGTCTAGCGGCGTCAAGTCGCATGACCTTGGTGGCCAATTTACGTCCCAATTTACGTGAGCAAAGCTTACGAAAATAATCCGCAAACCGTTCAACGGTTGAAAGAAGAAATTAGGCGAATAATTCGTGACATAACTCCGCAAATGTGTTCAGCAGTAATCGAGAATTTCAACAAAAGAATTGTGAGCTGCCAGAGAAGTCGTGGCGGTCATTTGACAGATGTTGTATTCCACGTATAATTGTACACTATCCAGCTTCGCACTGCCATCAATAACTTTCAGGTATGTTATGAAACGTTTATTTTATTCGTTACCAACATTTGAAACCTCTTAATGGAATACCCGTTATATATATATATATATATATATATATATATATATATATATATATATATATATATATATATATATATATATATATATATATATATATATAATCATCATTCAGCCATTGTCAATCCACTGCAGGATGAAGGCCTCCCCAGCATGCTTCCAATTCGCACGGTCCTCCGTCCATCGTGTTTTCGGCCTTCCTCGCGGGCGTTTATGATCAAGCGGTATCCATTCCAGAATTGCTTTGGTCCATCTGTCGTCGCATTGTCTCGCTATATGACCTGCCCACTTCCATTTCAATTCTTTCGCCCTTCCAATGATGTCACATACCTTCGTTTGTTCTCTGATCCATATAAATGTCTTTCTGACCCGCTTTGTAATGCCAAGCATACACCTGTCCATTCCCCTCTGTGCAACCCGAAGCTTTTGAACTGATTGTGATGTGAGTGTCCATGTTTCACTTCCATATGTCAAAAGAGGCAGCACGCACTGATTAAAAACCTTTCTCTTCAGACAAATTGGGAGTTTGCTCTTAAATATTGTATTGAGCTGGCCAAATGCCTGCCAGCCACACTTAACCCGCCGTTCCACCTCCCGGGCGGTATCACCCTCCATTGAAATCCTTTGCCCAAGATATATGTAGTAGTCCACAACCTGTAAATCACTTCCTAAAATAGAAATTCTTCTCTTGACAGCAAATTTGTTAAACATAACCTGACTATTTTTTAGGCTTATTTTCAAACCAAATGGTTCTCCAGCCCTTTGCAGCTCTCCTGTGTGTTCTTGTAGCTCATCTGGGTCTTGTGAAAGGAGAACGATATCATCCGCGAATCTAAGATGGCTTAGATATACACCATTGATTTTTATTCCCTGCTGTTCCCAATCCAGATTACGAAATACCTATAAGTCAGGCCGAGAAAAGAACAGGTGATATTGAGTCACCCTGCCGTACACCACGTTCTACGTTGATATTAACTTCAAAGTCATCCATGTGAACTGTAGCTGTAGCTTCCTCATACATTGATCTCAGTAGGTTCACATAGGCTTTGTCTATCCCTTGGTTAAGCAATGCATCCATTATGGCCTGCGTTGATACTGAATCAAATACCTTTTCATAGTCAATAAAAGCCAAGCACAGTGGCATAGTGTATTCCTTGTGCCTTTCTATGGTCTATTGGAGAAGCTGGATATGGTCCATTGTACTAAATCTACTTCTGAATCCTGCCTGCTCTCTTGGTTGTGCGTCATTCAATGTTCTTAATATTCTTTTAGATATTATCTTGGTGAAAACTTTGTACATAACTGATAGGAGGCTTATTGGGCGGTAGTTTTTTTAATCTTCCTGCGTTCCTTTCTTATGAAGAAGAATCACTTCAGAAATTTTCCATAGACTGGGTATTTTTTGATCTTTGAGGCATTTTGAGTACAATTTTGCCAGTATTTTATGTAGAGTTCGACCACCAGCCTTCAGCATTTCAACGGTTATATTGTCCTTTCCCGGAGTCTTTCCATTCTTCATCACTTCTATGACATTTGTCACTTCTTCCAACAGGATATCTGTCATTTGCTCTTCAGTGAGCATTGCAGTCTTTAACTGGTTCTGATTTTCATATAACTTTGAATAAAATCCCCTGATAACCTCTAACATTTCCGTACGCTCCCTACACACTGTGCCATCCTCACGCATTAAGGCAAACATTAGTGTCCTTTTATTTATCAGCTTATGTTTGGCTTTGTTTATTCCTTTGTTTTCTTCTAGTGTTTTTTTGTGCTAGCTGCATGTTGAACCGACGCGTTTCCTCTCAAATACGTTTTCTTATAATTTTGCAAGGTTCAACTTACTCGACCCTGTCAAAGGGACTATCTGCATTCTTCATTGTCCTCCGTTTCTTCATTAAATCGATGGTCTCATTGGAGATTTTTGACTATTTGAAACTTTTTTCTGCCGGTGTTATTGCAGCAGCCATTTCAACGGCATTTTCGATGATTTTTTCATACTGATCTGTTATTTCCATCTCTTCTGAGGCTTGCAACACAGCAAAGCGGTTCGACAAAGCAATTTCAAAATCGTTGCCCTTCTGCAGCAACTTCTCAGAATTCAGTTTACCCTTCTTCGATCTTACCATTTGTGTACGTTCTCTTCGGCAGTTTATTTTAACCTTTGCTCGTACTATTCTATGGTCACTTCCAACATTAACACCGTTAAGGACATTGCAATTACAAAATATTGTTTTATCATTTGACATGATGTAGTCAGTTTCACTTGTGAGACCAGATGGACTTTTCCCATGTCCATTTTCTGCTGATTTTTTTCTTATAGAATGAGTTCATAATGTACAATCCTTGCCTAATTATATATATATATATATATATATATATATATATATATATATATATATATATATATATATATATATATATATATATATATTCGGAAAGTCTTCCGCGGTCGGTAATATTACAATTACTAGGTTCTAGGGTAGAACCGCCTTTTAGATTTGTAAAATCTCGACGTTTCGGTTTCCATTTTGAAGCAATTTTCAAGAGAATCTAGTTGATTTACTCCGAGGCCTCAATCTGCCTACTTCCCAGAGTTCACAACTAGAAAAGGAAACTCATTTTCTAATGAGGTGATATTAAATCTTAAACTTAAACAATAATAAATAATCCAATAGTATTAATTAAAATATGCTAAATCAAACTGTAATAAAGATAGTCAAAGAAGTAGGCAGTTGATGAAAAAGAAATTTGAGACATTAACTCAATAATAAAAAAAATAATAAAAATTATTATCTGGCCTGATTTTTCCATTGTCCTTCCGCTTGTCTATCCAGTCACTGGGGTATCCAAGTACCAACGAGTACGCCTACTGTCAATTATGTGTCACTATGCCGAGGTCCCCAAAAGGTCTGAAATCTATACTGACCGGGTACTGCACAAAATGGCTCCTATAAATCTCGTTTCGGTAATAGTTGGTCTCCGAAATAACTAGTTATACAACGCCCTGCTTCCTAGTTGACTGGGTTCTCCAATAAAACCATAAAACCCCCTACAGGAATTTCAAAAAAATAATCCTGAGCATAGCTTGGCTAGCTAACCTACATACCTCTGTCGGACGTCTGTTTAGCTTGAGATTTAAAGTTATACTGTCTTGGCCTTGTCCTGAATGATGCAGGAGTGCTCTCAAATGTGTTTAACATTTTAATACTGAGTATGACTACTAGCTAGTGCGTCTCTAAGATACCAGAATTTTTTTAATAACAGTGTATACATATAGTCCTAAATATATACGTTAAAGAGGATTTTGTCTTTTGCTCTAAATTGAAAAATAAATGGAAAGAATCTTGGCTTCAGTCCTGTAGTCTAATAATACCCCAAAGAATTTTTGATGTACAGTTCAGGGCATAAAAATAAAAACGTATCAAATGAAGAATGCATTATAATTTCGTACGTTTTGTGCTGATGCCAAAGGCTTCAGGACATCGCCAGACCGAGACGGTTTAGAGTGAAATCGTTTTATTTTCGAGCGAGAAATGTGACATGTAATCTGGAAAAAATACGTCACTCCTATTTAACAATAAATCTGATTTTTTAAATTAAATTTTAAAATCTAAATTTTACGTCAGTAAAAATAGTTAAAGTATGTAATGGAGGTTTTTTTAGTGTGTTCGAATTTCCGATAGGGGTCGCTATCAAGCAAACTGATTTTACGCGCGGAATCTGTGTTTTAATAGTCTGGAAAATAATCATGGAACGTTTAACATCAGAACAAATTTGCGAATTGTTGAAATTTATTATCAAAATCCGTGTTTCATTCGTTAAACTTATAGAGCACTTGTGCACCCAACCGAGCGATGTATTCGTCGAATTATCGACAAATTTCGAACGCATTTCACGATGGTCAATATTGAAACAAAAACAAGTTTTGTTAAAGATCCAAATTAATCATTTGCTGTATTGTTATTCACGCATGGGCCCTGGTGGACCACGCGAAGTACAATTAGAGGCGTTTGTTGTTGTTAGTCTTCCTTTGCGCCCATACTAATTTCATTCTTTCGCTATGAGCTTTTTTCCTTTCGTCAGACCAAGTTGTTCCAGTCTTCCTACATTTTTCTCTATGGCCAACCTCGCAAACGTTAACCTTGTGTCTGAAACAGCCTCTATCCTGAATTTCACTTTGTGTAATATTTGCTAATCTTATGTCCTCTTTAATTGCATAAATCCATTTAATTATTTCTACTTTAGCTCTACTCCTAGTTTCATAAAATTTGACTATTTGTCTAGTTAGCCTACTCGGATTCATCCGTTCTATGTGTCCGTAAAACTTAAGTCTTCTTTTTCTCATATCGCTATGTATATGTGTGTATTGTTTGATTTCTTGGTTTTCTCGAAGTCGGTATGTTGTCCTCTTTATTTGTTTGGGGCCTATGATTTTTCTTTCCTTCTTTTCAATGTCCTCGACTCTTTTTCTATTCAAAATGAGCGTTTCTGCCCCATATAGACATTCTGGCTTAATAACTTTGTTGTAATGTCTCAGTTTTGTGTTTTTAGATAGGCATTTTTTGTTGTAAATATTTTGTGTAAGTCTCAATGCCATTTCCATTTTTTGACATCTACCCTTGTTGGCCGCTTTTTCCAACCCATTTTCCATGATTATTTCACCCAAATATTTGTTTTTAGAAATGGTGTTCTTAATCTGTTGCAGATCATGTATTGTGTCTTTTCAAAGGAAATTTGGAGTCCTACCTTTTCTGCTGTTTCTTTTAGGATTTCAATCTATTTCTGTGCCGTTAATACAATTTGAGCGAAAATTGCTAGATCATCAGCAAACGCCAGACAATCAATTTTGATGTTGGTTCTTCCCAGTTTAATTGGCTGGTCAATATTCAGGGCCGACGTATTTTCACACTAATCATTTGCTTTATTATTCGACTATGTAGACTGATTCCTACTTTGAATGGTATTGATCTGGCGGACATGTAATTCCAACAGGCGGAGGAAATTTTCGATATAGGTCTAACTATACTATACGAGAACTCACATTACAAAGGTTAAAGGTCGTGTTGTGCAATATCATTTGTTACCATCATGGGTCGTTACTTTTCTGAGGGTATCAATAAAAATGCAACTACTACTTCATCCGCCCGCCATATTCGTGATAGAGATATTTTCGACACAATTCACCAGGTTTTCTCTGATTAATGATGACACGTTGTTTGCATGGTGAACACGACTGCTCACACCATTAGGGTATTGATAAAAGTCGTTACACAGTTGTTTCCCATTCATTCATCTCCATATATGGTGATTTTCCGCGACCAGCAAGATCGCCAGATTGAACCGCATTTGAACCGATTTTTATTTGTGGGCTTATCTGAGGAGCTGAAGATCTTCTACGAAATATTGCTCAGGAGCATTATCTACTATCAACAAAATTTTCAATGGCAATCCTTTCCCCAAATATCTTTTCAATTCCTGAATAAAACATTTACGAAACTATTTCGTAAATAAAATACTCGCGATTGGGGCCTTCCAATTTGATTGTAAAAAAAAACTGGCAAAAAAAGTCAATTTTCCGTTTTTTTAACTCTATTGTGGATTTTCTATTCGGTAAACAAGTCTTGGTTTAATCATATAATCCAGCTTCATATGCACAAAGTACCAAAGTCAATCTGTAAATGAAGGTACATCTGTTCGGGATTTTTCCCAAAAATAGCTACATTACAATTAAAAAAATTGTTTATTATGGCAACCCTTTTTGCAATAATTTGTAAAAATTCTCTTGGGACTGAGTCAGCAGCTGCCTGCCCTATCAACGCAGATTCCATAGCAATTTTTGGATATTTTTATTTAAACCGAGTTTTAAATCGATACAACCAGCCCTTATTGCTATACATAACTTTCTTCTTCTGTTTCACATTGTAGCCGCATGTCTTCATATAGAAAAATCGTATGCACCTGTAACTCCAGCATCTTAGGGCACAGTGGAAAAACTGGTTAGAAGTTTCTATTTGTTCTTCAACACTACGTATCGGAGATCGTTTTTATTGGGTTGTATGAAAAGTTCGCAGAGATTTTCCATTAGTTTTTACCGCTTCTAAGTAAAAATCGCTGTTGAATTAGTGATGTTTATTTACATATTATTAATTCCTCTGGTATTTACAATGTTTTCATTCAGATTCGCTTTGAGTCCCCTTCAGTTAGTCAAGTTGATTCAGATCGAAAATGTGTGCCGGGAACTTGCATTTACTCTACATTAAGCTGGGTCCACATCAATAAAATTTTGGTTGTACGAGCTGTATGTGTTGTATGTAGTGTGCGTGTGTGGCAATGTAGACGCTCAGACACACAAGTTCACACATAAATATTTTCGCCGCACAACACGTATAGAGACCATCTGTTCACGGTTTTCTCGCGAAGGCCAAAGGAATTTGCGGCACACAAGATTTATGTGTAGGCGTTTTGTCGAAATTAAATTAATGTTTTAATTGTACTCAAAGTAAGGTAGAGCGGGGCTAGTTGAGCAACTTTTCGCTTGATCTCCCATAACTTTAAGAATATGCATCGGAATTAATTGATTCTTACTCTGTTAAGCTGGGTCCACATCAATGCAAATTTGCGTTGTGCGGGCTGTATTTGTTGTATGTAGTGTGCCTGCAAGGTAATATAGATGCTCTAATACACATAGTCACACACAAATTGTTGTCCACCAGATAACTCAAACAAATTGTTCCAGTAATTTCAACACACACGCATAATTTTATTGGTGTGGACTCAGCTTTAGGTTCATAATTTACTCTTCTCCAAAACGTCTAGCGGTGTAAAAACGATCCTAGTACAAGTTTAAAAGTTATTGTCGTAAATGCGATAGGGCTCCAAGTTTCTCAACGTGCCCCACTAGTGGGGCTAGTTGAGTAATGGCTAAAATGGACTTGATTACTTTATAGAATGATCTGAATGCAAAATAATTGTAATCAACAAGAAAATATTTATTTATCATGATTATTACATAATCATATTGTTATATGACTGGAAAAATAAAATTAAAATTTACGAAACTAAATCTGTTGAATCTTTGGATTTTTATTACAGTTTTTATATTTAAAATTATATATTTAAAAATAATTATAACGCAAATAAATATTAAATTAAAGTAGTAACTAATTAGGAGATCAAGAATATTGCTAGATGATAAATAATCCCAAATTATTAATCATCTTTGTTTCTATCACAATTAATAGAAACATATCTCTTTAAAGTCATTTACACTCACTTTTTTCGTCAACTACACCTTTTGCTGCATTACCCAATTGTTGACTAGTAGCTAAACCTTTTGAGGTCTTTCTTTTATATGTACACATCCTAAAATGTAATTATTAATACAATTATCAATATAAGTAATTTTAATTTGTAAACTTTGTAGAATCATCACATGCGCAAATTAATTGAGGCTATTAATTCATTAAAGAAAAATTTGATTTAGATCAAATTTATGATTTTAATATTAGATCAATGATAGATAAAACAGATCGCTAGAAAAGGCGTTATTGGGTGAAGCATTTGTGCCAAAACAGAAAAGTATAACCTACAGAAAATAAGTATAAACACTGAAAAATATAAACAACTTTATTTTTGACGCTTGGTGGAAGAACCCAACATAACTTACTTCACACAAATATTTATTGACTGTGTGTTTGGAAATTTTGCGTCGTAAATATTTTCGTCGGTAAATTCAACATACCTAAATTTTTATTGGTGTGGACCCAGCTTTAAGTTTTTTTTATTTCAAGAAGGGCAAGCATGCTGTCTAAACAAAGAACACAATTTGTAACTTTTACGGAGAGCGTTCTATTGGTATAAAAGTGATTTGCTTGGTTTTGTTTTATTAAATATGTTTTATATAATTTAAGATATTGTATTTAATGCCTCATACTTTTTATCGATTAGAATGCTATACATTTTTGGATTGTTACCAGAGAAAACTAAAGAAAAATTACTATATTTTAGACCTACAATTGATCCCAAAAATATAGACACCCTATTTAAAAAATCATTTTTACAGTTCTAATTTACGCAAAAAAATTCTTCTTGTATATTTTATCATCTTACCTCCTTTTAACTTCTTGTTAAAAGGGGGTAATAATTCTAAAATTTTAAGGAAAAGATAAATATTGATTTTTTTTACACTTATTCGGACGCACAATCAAAAAAAAAACTGGGTCAATCATATTAATCTAATTAAGGTAATCTTCGAATTTTGACTACTGTCGAAGGAACATCTTAAAATGGGTCTTATATCAAATAAAATATATTACCATAAAATAAATACCAGGTAAAAATGAAACCGGAATTTGCCCATAGACGGCCCTAGCTCTCAATGTAGTTGCCGTCAAACCGCGTCATTGGCCACTAAGATTTTCAACTCGAACAATACAATATTCACACAACAGTATAGTTTATAATAGCGTTGAACATGTCGAATTTTGTGTCTGGTAACTACGATTTGCGGACAGCATTGATTTCCTGTTTCCATTTGAAGAAAACTGCTGCAGAATCGCATCGAATGCTTGTCGAAGCTTATGGTGACCAAGCTCTTGGTAAATCACACTGCTTTGAGTGGTTAAAAAATTTAAAAGTGGCGATTTTGACTGAGAAACGAAGAATGTGGAACGTGAGATAAGAAGACCACCGAAAAAAAGTTTGAAGTCAGCGAATTTCAAACATTGTTGGATGAGGATGACGCTCAAACGCAACAACTCGCGGATCAATTAAATGTGACACGAGAAGACGTCTCTGTACGTTTGAAAGCCATGGAAAAGTGGGTTCCACATGAACTGAATGAAAGACGGCAGGAAAACCGAAAATCCACTTGCGAAAGACTGCTCGCCAGGTACAAAAGAAAGTCATTTCTCTATCGAATTGTGACTGGCGATGAAAAGTGGATATATTTTGAGAAGCCTAAGCGCAAAAGATTATGGGTAACCCCAGGCGAACCATCGACATTGACCACAAGGCAAGATCGCTATGGACAGAACATAATGCTCTGTGTTTGATGGGATCAGGATGTTGTGATCTATTATGAGCCGCTAAAACCTGGCGAATCTGAAGGCTACCTACAACAAATGATTGATTTTATTCAAACTGCGTGAAAAACGACCATAATATCAAAAAAGGTAATTTTGTTTCATGATAATGCACCATCACAGACAGCAAAATTGGTCAAGGACACGATCGAGGCGTTTAGTTGGGAATTACTTTCGCGTGCGGCTTACTCACCAGACTTCGCTCCGTCCTATTACTAATTATTTGCTTCGATGGGACATGCACTTGCTGAGCAGCGCTTTACTTAATGTATTTAATGTGATTTACGTACTGTACGAAAATGGCTCGATGACTGGTGTCTTAAAAGAGCAACAACTTTTTTCGCGTGGCATTCACAAACTGTCTGACAGGTGGAAAAAATGTATAGCTAGCGATGGGCAATACTTCGAATAAAATATTTTTGTCATTTTCATTCAATAAAGGTGTATTTTATATACAAAAATTCCGATTTCATATTTACATATCTGGTAGTGCCTACCGACAATTGGGCAAATGCTTCAGTTAAGTAAAAGTACGGTTGGAGATATCACGCAACACTACAAAAATTACTACAAATTTTTTTTGAAGAAGCAAACAGGTCGTCCGAAATCATTAAATTTATTGGTTTATCCAGAATTGGTTCATTCATGAATTGGTTCGTCCAGATTGGTCTTTTTGTTTGCACGTCCGACTATTTTTGAGCTGTATAAAACAATATTTATGTCTATTTTCTTAAGATTTAACCGATGATATCGAAATTTTATTATACAAGAAGTTAAGAGGAGGCAAGAATATTAAAATATACGGGAAATGATTTTTTAAATAAAATGTTCTAATATTTTTATGGTTCACTGTATATTTAGACATTTAGTTAGTGACAACATTATTAAAGGTTTGTCAAATTTAACGCAGACATTTTGAAAAATTCGTACTACACCGCCTATAAACAAAAGCTGCTTGACGTCCTTTTCGTATTTTAATGGTTACTTTACTCACAATAAAGAACATAATTTTCATTTACTTTCTCGATGTTATTTATCAGGTAACGATATGAATTTTAATATTTTTGTATTGCTAGAAGGAATATATGTCCCACACGAGTTTATTTTACGCGGGTTGTTCAAAAAGTTCGCAGCCTGACAAAAAAACCAGATCATTCAGATTTTTTTAAAAATTTCGACATAGTCATTTTATTAAATACATCTAGACCTATAACATTTTAACTTCTTAATACTCATGCTATAATATGATTTATCCAACTCCACAAACTAAGCCGTTGTCTTGAAAATGAAAACCGTCTTTCGTCGTACTGCATTATGATTTTTCATGAGGACCAGCCATTTTCATGTTTTTCTACGTCACCAGTAACTCTCTCAAGATTTCTCTCACTGTATTCGTGAGGAACACACATAACATGTCGGCAGACGTACTTTTTTTTTCAGATGGTCAAAAACCCTGGATCTGTGAATATTTAACTATCTGCTATCCCTCGGACCGTGGTTCATCGATCTTCGGCTATTATGCCCATTATTGCTTCAACATCAGTGCTTGAAAGACCACCTGAGCAATGCCGGTCTTCCAAGTCAAAATATCCGTCCCTGAACTGACCAAACTACTTTTACACTATAGTCTCCTCAACAGTCCTTGTCCTTTTTGAAGTTAAAAAAACATAATGTAGCTTAAATGAAAGACATCGACCAACATTTTTATTTTGAATCAACTTGACTAGTTAAAGGCAAATCAAAGCGAATCTGAACGTAAACATTGTAAATACTACAGGAATTAATAATATGTGAATAAACGTTACAAACCTTACATAGTTTTTGCTAAAATAACAACAAATGAAAAATCCCAAAGAACTTTTCGGATAACCCGATACTTTATATCTCTTTTGAAATATATTGTTTATAACTGATAAATACTTATCAAAATCATCCTTGCTGACTCAAACTTAAAATTGATGACGTCGCAATTTAACTCCACTACAATATTTTGTAAATTACTGGGCATTATGAAAAATCTTTTTGTTAAAAAATATTATTTTTTATTCATGTAAACTTGACATACTATTCGTAAATATTTAAACATAAAATAAAATTGCACGAATCATTGTTCTAGATTTTATATAACAATAGTCTAGTGTTAGAAGTGTTAATGATTAGTCTACTATTTTTATTGTTGTTTTCTAGTCATTTACTGATTTCCTCTTTGTCCGCAGGTTCGGGCAGTGGCGCCGACGGTGACTACCAGCTGGTTCAGCACGAAGTCCTTTACTCCATGACCAATCAATACGAGGTGCTCGAGTTCTTAGGACGTGGCACCTTCGGACAAGTGGTCAAATGTTGGAAGAAAGGCACCAACGAGATCGTCGCAATCAAGATTTTAAAGAACCATCCTTCATACGCTCGCCAGGTATTTACATATCCTCATATGTCGTTATTGTCCCCCCGCTTAAATAATATCAATATAATAGCAAGTAATATATATACACCGTAGCGAACCGATTTAACTGTGTCACCTGGTTCCAGAAGCTCATGGTACACGACACCCTTCTGGTCCCATCAAATGCACAGCATTGTCTTTTTTTCCAAAGCGATTCGATCTTGCGGTCGATGTTGAAGATTATCCTGGGTCAACCCATGATTTTCTGCGTTTTGGGTTCCCGAAATATATCCATTTTTCGTCTCCAGTGACGATCCGATGAAAATAAATCTTTTTCCAAGTCGTTCAGCTGATGTGGTATCCGTTTTGCTGCATTCTGGATCTTTCTCTTGCCATGCAGATAATCACCAACATTTAACCTCTGTGCCATTTGTGGTTGAGTTTGCATATCGTCTTCTTCCAACAATGCTTATGCGTATATATCTTTGTATTTCAAGTCGAAAAGTCACTTTTAAATCGTCCAAACGATTGGGACATTGTCGCCGTAATAATGGTTTTAAAGACACTCATTTTGATTTTTATCGAAATTTCTTTCTCCCTGATGGATGTATTTTTCAAGCTGTAGAATACTTTTGTGAAATTCACGATCCTGGCTTTTATTTCAGTGTCGATACATTTTTCGCAATATGCCACAATTTTATGCCATTTCTTTCAAAATCATAATTTCCGCACGTGACTGAGCAGCAGTGAACGAGAGCAGTTTTCGACTTCTCGCCATCATTATACACTCGTTTTTATAAGTGGTCTAGTTTGGTTTTCTTTTTCTGTAGTACATTTTTGATTATCTCGAAGGCGCACTAAATCAACAAAATTCACTGTTCATATACTATTTCCCATGAAAAATCGTTAACTCATTACTAGAGGACGAATCAAATATAAATCGGAAATGTCGGTAGAGCGTGGAGAAGACTATGTCGAAAAATGATCAATAGTTTTTTGTATTTTATATATATATATATATATATATATATATATATATATATATATATATATATATATATTTCGCCCTGGTCGCTCATGCACTGAACAAATCTTTAACTTAAAAACAATACTGAAATACAAAGCTATCAGGAACGTCCCAATTATCTGCACGTTCGTTGACTTCAAGAAAGCATACGACTGCATGGACCGAAAATCTCTATTCAATATCCTAGAAGAACAAGGACTTGACCCCAAAACACTACGATTGATCAAGCAGACACTGACCGACACAATCTCTAAAGTGAAATTTATGGGAGAAATTTCCGAATCCTTCCTGATTAGGAGGATAACCCATCTCCTGCCAAGGAGATGGGTTATCCCCACTCCTCTTCAACCTGGTCCTGGACAAAGTCATAAGGGAATGGGAAAAGGAACTAAAAAATCAAGGACACTGGAAACCAATACGACTCGGACGAACCAAAATCAACATAGAAATATCATGCCTAGCCTTCGCGGACGACCTAGCCATACTCGCAGACATTAAAAAAAGGGCAACCAAACAGATCGAAGTCCTCAAGGAATGTGCAGAGAAAGTTGGCCTACAAATATCCTTTCAAAAAACCGAATTCTTCTGCTCAAAATAAATGTCCAAAATATGAACACCAAATACGGCAAAATAAATAGGGTCGAACCCTCGAACCCACAGGAGGAGAGAAGATAGCACAGAAGACTCGATTACAGAAGATGAAGAGGGCATACGGCAAGACACACAATATCTACAATAAGAAATGCCTATCCACACACGGAAAAATAAGACACTACAACACAGTAATCAAACCAGAGGTACTATACGCAAGCGAGACACTTACACTCCATACAAAAAGCGGCATAGAAAACATACTAAAAGAAGAACGCAAAGTTATGAGGAAAATTCTCGGCCCAAAACTGACAGAGGAATGATACAGACTACATTCTAGAAAGACCACTGAGAGAATGTCCAAAGTAGCGGCGGACATAAGAAAAAGAAGGTTGAAATTCTATGGACATATATCAGTAGACTCCCAACGACAAGACTCACCAACAGAATTCTTACGTACATACAAGGAGTCAAGTCAACAGTACCATGGATCGCACAAGTCAGAGCTGATCTGGGAAAGGCACAAATGGGTCCGACAGAAATTGAGGATAGAAGAACGTACAGACACAAAATACATATGTGGAACGTTGCATCAGAGAGCGAAGTTTCGAGGAGATCAGGAACAAAGTGGACGGAGGAGAGAAAGAGAATCCACAGAGAAAGGATGAGAGAGGTGTGGAGGATTAGAAAGAACACTCGAAAATGAGTCAGGATACTTTGCGTAATCCAACCGGGTCTATACGCACCTAATAATATATAAACTATTGATCATTTTTCGACATAGTCTTCTCCACGCTCTACCTACATTTTTCCCAGCAGTTTAGAAGCTTATGAATTTCTTGCTCGTAGGAACTTTGAGTTTGGGTCATCAGCCAATTGCGCCTGAAGTCCTCAACATCTTGATCTTTGTCGAATCGTACCTTTCCAAGTGCCTCTTTCAAAGGCGCAAACAAAAAATTAACACAGGGTGAGAAGTCTGGGCTATATGGAGGATGTTCATGGGTTTCACAATGCATATTCTCCAGTTTTTTCTTCATCAAAACCATCGGACACAGATTTTACTGAAGCCAAGATGATTGTTTGGGCACTTCCAAAGCTAATACCCACCTTTAAAGCGATTTCATAAATAGTGAACCCCGCCAGTCATCTTCGATAAGGTCGCGAACTGCACCTATGTTGTCAACTGTGACACTTGACTTGAGACGTCGATTATGACTTTATGACATTTAACACACTTTTTTGTCCATTCTTGAACTTCTTGACCCAACCAAACACTTGGGTCTTAGACAGGGTATCGTCCCCATCTGAACCTTCAACTGAGTTAATATTTCGGATAGTTTAATGCCTTCCTTGGTTAAAAACTTTAATATAGCCCATTGCGCAACGTACGGTGGAATCAGTTACTGACAAAAGAACTGAATGAAACATATCTCCGAACGTTTTCTCCACTCCTAATACTGCAACTACCCACATTGACACCTCGCTCGTGATTGGCTGAAGGAAGTAATTGTAAAATTCCGATTTCTATTTGATTCACCATTGAATCATTGTAATTGTAATTTAATTAAAATATTTTTTAAAAATTGAGAAAAATTAGTTTGTTCAAATACTTTTCCCCCAATGTTTATTATTTAGTGTTTATTGATGTAACGAATATGTTGATGCATACTAAACTTAAAAATCGCAATTGTCACTTATAACATCTTAATAAATATAAAAAGAATGATTAAATTCAACGATGTCGTGTAAACGATATTTGTTTGGGTACATAAAGACTAGAATAATAAAACTTATATACCGTAATTGAAGGACAAGGACGAAAGTTTTGTAAGGGTCTTATTGTTTTTATTGTTATATAAAGTTTGCGTCGTGGAGAAAGTTACCTGAAAGTTGTCCTAACTTTTGAGCAGTAGAGTATATGCTTGTCGTACTTCAAAATTTTGAAACTTATAAATTTGTAACCAACTTAAGCATTGATATGATATTCTACTACAATGTCAAAATCAAAAACTAATTTCAAGGAAAATACCAAGAAGGGATACGTGAAGTGGCTTTACATTTCGAACAATATTTGCCACTATTACATTTCAACATTTTTACACTCTTATTAAAAAACTATTTATATCCCGGTTGGTTCGATAAAAATCAATATACATATGGTGGAAGATAAAAAAATTAAATACTGTAAAAACTGATTAGGTATCTTATTATTTCCTTTGGTTTTTTGGTTAGCCTTACGGCTCTTACCAGTTTCTACTGAGATCTCCGCACTGTGGGTGTTTGCTTGCTTACACAAGCCCTGGTTATGTTTTGGGGGCTTCTATCTAGCCCTGTACTGATTAGGTCCACTGCGGTTGCTATATCACTGTGTAACCCTACAAATCAGTAACGGCTCATGAGTGACGGCATTGGGACGTCGCCCCTCCCACATTTATCGCAGTAAACAATTTTTCAGAGCAAAACACTATATATTATGCCAGTTCAGTTTCTTTCCTTTAACTCATTTTAAGATATTAATGAAAATGAAATTAAATCTCCTAATTTTGAAAAACGCATGTCGACCCATCACACCAAATAATGCGGATAAAAATTCCATCATCTCGCCACAAATTTTACATCGTTGCTCGGACGTTTACCTCCAGCGACCGTACGCCACGTCATCTTATCTAGTCGTCGGCGTGTTTTTTGTTGGTTGCTAAAATTCGGGGGTTTAATTACTTTCTAACACATGCGATGTGGACGTAGATTCCCTGCGACCGAGCGTATCGATAATTAGTTTTAAACGCTGATTTGGTGGGTACGGAGCGTTTGATATATCTCGCGTCGCGTATTTCGTTCGCCTCGCGACTACTTGATTTGACATTTGCTACGTGTGTACACACTGAGTGTACTTTAAACATATGTAAGAAATTCAATGGAGGAAGATAGACTTAGGGCCGGTTTTACAATATAAGGATATACCAGGTATAAGCTATACTTGGAATAAAATTTGAAAGGCCCGGCCGGTATGCTTTATGAATGCTATATTTTTTTTGTACTTTTCGAACTTCTCATGAACTGTTTCGAATTTTTTGTATTGATTTGCAGTTACTGTTTGAATAGTTTGAATAAACTGTTTGAATAGTTTACTCTTCGGGAAACGATAAAAACCTACTTTATTATTATTATTCACGTATGGGCCCTGGTGGACCACGCGAAGTACAATTAGAGGTGTTTGTTGTTGTTAGCCTTCCTTTGCGTCCATACTAATTTCATTCTTTCGCTATGAGCTTTTTTCCTTTCGTCAGACCAAGTTGTTCCAGTCTTCCTACATTTTTCTCTCTGGCCAACCTTCCAAACGTTAACTTTGTGTCTTGAACAGCCTCTATCTTGAATTTCACTTTGTGTAATATTTGCTGATCTTAGGTCCTCTTTAATTGCCGCAATCCATTTAATTATTTCTACTTTAGTTCTACTCCTATTTTCATAAAATTCGACTATTTGTCTAGTTAGCCTACTCGGATTCATCCATTTGATGTGTCCGTTAAACTTAAGTCTTCTTTTTCTCATATCGCTATGTATATCTGTGTATTGTTTGATTTCTTGGTTTTCTCGAAGTCGGTATGTTGTGCTATTTATTTGTTTGGGGCCTAGGATTTTTCTTATGATTTTTCTTTCCTTCTTTTCAATGTCCCGCTTTCTATTCAAAATGAGCGTTTCTGCAGCATATAGACATTCTGGCTTAATAACTGTGTTGTAATGTCTCAGTTTTGTGTTTTTAGATAGGCATTTTTTATTGTAAATATTTTGTGTAAGTCTCAATGCCGTTTCCATTTTTTGACATCCACCCTTATTGGCCGCTTTTTCCAACCCATTTTCCATGATTATTTCACCCAAATATTTGAATTGAGAGACTCGTCTGATGTTACCATATTTTGTTTTTAGAAATGGTGTTCTTAGTCTGTTGCAGGTCATGTATTGTGTCTTTTCAAAGGAAATTTGGAGTCCTACCTTTTCTGCTGTTTCTTTTAGGATTTCAATCTGTTTCTGTACCGTTAATACATCTTGAGCTAACATTGCTAGATCATGAGCAAATACCAGACAATCAATTTTGATGTTGGTTCTCCCCAGTTTAATGGGCTGGTCAATATTCAGTGCCGACTTTTTTTTCACGCCACTCCTGTATTACTTTTTCTAGAACACAGTTAAATAAGAGTGGTGAGAGTCCATCCCCTTATCTCACACTAGTTTTAATTTCGAAGGGCTCTGAGATGTCACCCATGAATTTAACTTTTGACCTTGTGTTAGTTAACGTTGCTTTAATAATTGCCAGCGTTTTCAGATCTAGTCCTTGTTCTTTCAAGATTCAGAATAAAGATTCGCGGTCAATAGAATCATATGCTTTTTTGAAATCCACAAATGTACAGACGAGATTTTTATTGTACAGTTTTTGATGTCTTAGAATCAACTTTAGATTCAGGATCTGTTCAGGGCAGGATCTGCCCGGTCGAAAACCTGCTTGATATTCACCAATGTTCGGTTCCAACTGTCCCTGTGATCTGTCTAGTAGACATTGAGATAGAATCTTGTAACAAACTGGGAGAGGAGATATTCCTCTATAGTTGTTTATATCCGTTCTATCTTCTTTCTTATGTAGTGGATGGATTAGAGCATCTTTCCAATCTTCCGGAATCCGTTCGGTTCGCTAAACTTCTTGTAGAATTTTGGTTATTTCCTTGATTGTACCTGGACCAGCGGATTTCAAAAGTTCAGCAGTGATTCCATCTTCACCAGAAGCTTTGTTATTTTTAAGCCACTTGATTTGCCTAATTATTTCCTCTTCATTCGGTGCTAATGAATCTGGGTTTGTTTGTTTAGGGTTTAGTGTTGCTAATTTGTTTAAGGGCTCAGGACAGTTTAGTATTTGTTCAAAATATTTCGCAAGTTCTTTGCAATTGTCTTGGTTATTTAGAGCTAATTGTCCGTTTTCCTTTTGAAAGCATAGGCTCTGCGGTTGATAGGCTGTTAATTTAGTTTTAAATGTTGTAAAAGTTTCGGGTATTATTTTTTTGGAAATCTTTTTCTACTTCATTAAGTTGATAGTTTTCATATTTTCTTTTAGTTTGTCTAGTTAGCTTCGATGTTTCTTTTCTTACTTCCAAAAAGATATTATAGTTTATTGCTGTTTTTTGACTGTTCCAATCTTTGAATGCTTTACTTCGGCTTAATACTGCTTGCTCGCAAACTGCATCCCACCACGGATGTTTTCTACGTTTTTGTAAAGGGACCAACTTTAAGGCTGTTAATAATTTTTTGTTTTAATTCTTGCCAGTTCTGTGCAGGTTGTTTATCAAGCTCTTCTGTTAGGGCTGGTTTTATTTTCGTTGGGTCAAACTTTGGTATTAGCAGCCTCTTTTGAATAAGTTTTCGAGGTTTTAAGCTAAGTTTGATTCTAGTTAAGTAGTGATCCATGTCTATATTTGCACCTTTCCTGGACATTCAAAATCTCTTTATAATTGGGGTACGAAATGGCAACATGGTCAATTTGAAATTCACCCATGTACGTGTTTGGGCACCTCCAGGTCTTTTGTTTTGTTATTTTCTTCTTAAAATGGGTTGACATTATTTTTAGATTAAACTGCGAACATAGTTCAACCAATCTTCTACCATTATGGTTAGTCCATTTATGAGCGGGAAAACTGCCGACTGTTTTCCTGTACTTTTTTTCTTTCCCTAGTTGAGCGTTGAAATCACCCAATAGGATTTTTACATGGTTAAAGGGAATTTTAGAGATAGTCTCTTCCAGAATTTCCTAGGACTTATTTACTTTTTCAGAACCTACTTTATTATATATAGTAACCTATAACTAGCAACCCTCGTAGAATAATATCTTTGTAAAATGATTAATAAACATTGCGGACTGGTTTTATTTATTAAAACACCATGATATTAATTAATAGTTATTAGGTTAGTCACTGTAACTTATATGGGCGTCGTGTCCATATACTTACCGTAGCTTAAAACGTAAAGGTTTTCACTCGCTGAATCATATTTATGTTACAGCAGAGACTGATATACGGGGTGTAAAGCAAATAACTTTCAGAAATTTGACCAACGATACTTTAAATTATTTTGAACGAAAAGTTTTTTAAACCACATCCAAAGGATCAACTCAATATTGTCTGCTTTCTGGGTTCTCGAAATATATCCATTTTTCGTCTCCAGTCACTATCCGAAGCAAAAAGTCTTTCTTTCATGCCGAGAAAGCAAAACTTCGCACACCGTTTTTCACTTTTCCATTTGTCTGTCGTTCAGCTGCAGGATGTCTTCTGGATGATGTGTCTTCTGGATCTTTCCGATGACATGCAGATGATCACAAATGGTTCTGCGACCAACATTTAACCTCTCTGCTATTTATTGTTGAGTTTGCATATCATCTCCTTCTAACAATATTTGCAATTGGGCAACTTCCAATTTTTAGAATTATTAACCACTTGAATTACTTCGAAGGAGACAAAACAAATTTGGATGATCATAGATCTCTCTGATCATAGTAATTGTTACTTTGTCGCTTTTGATAGTTGCGACGCTAATACGGCGTCGCGAGTGCAACGTCCGCTTACGACATGGATGTTTATGTTTGTTTAATTTAAACATTGCTGTTTGTTTATACTGGGAGTGATGCCAGGAGGATAATCGAAACTCGCCAGCAAGAAACTAACACTTCGAGAACGAGTTAGCTTTCAGTTACGCCACATATTGAAGTAGGTACGATCGAATGAATTCCCTGAATCGTGAATTTCCACTTTGGGCTGTCGGTCCGGGCGTCTTATTTTTTTTTTAATTTATTGAAAAACAAAGAGGAATTAAGTTTACGATACTAAATTTCTTAGGAGATAATTCAAAAATATAAGATTTATTCCAAGTAGACACCCTTTACTTTCACACATTTCTTCAAACGTTGCTTCAACTCGCATTCGTCCGCACCCACCATCTTCAAGGGTATTAAAGCTGCTACTTTCACAAAATCAGCTTTTAGGGCTCCGATATTGCGGTGAAGTCTAAAGCGGGTCTTTAGTCAGTGGTTAACTCAGGAAAATTGTTCTCCAACTAACGGTGTGTGAAGGTATCGCCTTGTGGGCACCTAATTTTGCTGGAAGATCCAGTGTTTTCCTGCAAACAAGGTGATATTAAGCGACTTTACGACCTCCTTCAAAACATCGCGTTGGTAGTTTGTTGGACACGTTTTGATCTCTTGCTCGCAGAAATGCAGTTGAGTGACGCTGTCGTACGACACTCTCCCCAAATCACTGAAGCCGGATTGACCTCTTTTCACTGACCTCGGTTTTTTTCAACCGTTTTCCGAGAGGTATGATCGTAAACTCTTGTCATTTTACCGATTACATTTCTCTTCAGCGCTGAAAATCTTATCATCTGTGGAAAGGAGTTTCCTGTTATCTCCGTTCGCATGCCGTTTAACTTCGAGGGTCGTTCAATGAAGTTCTTAGAAAAAGCTAGAAAAACAAACTATTTTAAGTAGATTTTTTTCACTTTTCAATATTTTTCTTTTCCAAGCGTTTCTTCAACTTTTTTAAGTCGTCTAAAAAGTAAGATTTCGGAAGGTCCTCAAGAGAGGCATCTGTTTGGGCGATGACCTCTTCGTTCGATTTAAACCGTTGTCCCCTGAGCCATTTTTAAGTTCGGAAATAAAAAACATCACTGGGGTCCAAATCCGATAAATACGGGGATGTAATAATTTGAAATTCAATGATTTTGACCATTGAAACTGTACAAGGTGCACCCCTGTATTGTATTGATGTAGAAGAGTGCTTTTCTTTTTCAAATGGGGGCGATTTTTCTTGATTTCTTCCGCTATTGCCGCTCAACCGGTAAAATAACAACGCGTAAAATGCCCCAGTTATTGTTTTTCCTTTTTTTTCCAAAATTGAAAATACTGTACGAAAACACTAGTTAGCGCATTTTAATTCGTCGACCACTTAAAACCATGTCATGGATTTTGTCAATCATTTCTGGAGTAGTCACATCCACTGCACGTCCCGAACGATGTTTAACTTTTGTGGATGTACGGCCAGGTTTAAACTTATTTACCCAATTATAAATAGTAGCAAACAAAGGAGCAGACATTCTATGAACTTCATCCAACTCAGCTTTGTTCTCCTTCGGTGTTAAGTTTTTTTAAATATATATAGTTTATTTAAATATTCTTTTAAATATAAGTGTTTAATCACCACCCGAAACTCACTTTTTTCCATTTTTCTAAATAAAGAAAAGTTTCTTGCTTCAATCGACAATAAAAATGAAACCATGTGAAGAATATAACTGAGACTTTGACAGCAATCTGGTGAATAAAGAGCGCCATATCTTGGATTTTCTAACGACTTTTTGAACGACCGTCGTAGCACCTGCGCTCTCGTCGCTGAGATGTTAACGAAGAGCTGTAGTCAATCGCTGTCCACTAGATCTTCGATAAGGTCTAGGTAATGTTTAATACACCTATATCTGGGGCTTAGATTTTCCGTTTTCGAAGGAAGAAGAAGATTTCTGAAGAAGAAGGAGATTTCTGGAGACCCAAGCAACAGCTGCTTGGGTCTCCAGTCTCGGTGAGTTCGGCATATGAGAGTTCTTTGTATCATTTCATAGCGCGATAAACGGATTTCTTTGATATTTTTTAACGGTGTGAACAAGTTAAAACATTCCGTTGCTCTTTGTATATCGCTATAACGATTCGATTCTCTTTTTACTTGATGTTTACTCAAGTACTTAAAAAACATTATAGCGCGTCTTGGGGACATAATTTATGACACGACTACGTATATTTACTAATAAAATAGAATGGTCTTTTTTCGTTTCATTTAGGTAGTTATTTAAAAAAACTTTTCATAGAAATGGCCTAGTACGTCCCATTTTCAAGCACTTGCTTCTGCTTTATATCATGGGGTTTTTGAAATTATTTGTACCTGATTTTGAATTATCACAAGACCGTAGAGGGAGGTATTTCCAAAGTCCAAAGTATACGAACCTTTAAGGGCAAGTTTATTAATTTCCATAGTTTAGTTTGTTTCTGTCTCTTACAGTGCAATAAAATGTTTAAGTCGATTTTATATGGATTTGCAAACATCCAGCGGATAAGTTTTGTTATGAATGCGGACCATTTATTTTAAAATCACAAGCTAGATCTATATCCGAGGAAGTCAAAAAAGCTTATCTAATATATCTTAAGTGCCAAATTGGAGGTCCAGATAAAAGTTGGGCTCTTCGTGTTTGCTGTGTGACTTGTCACGTAAATTTGGTGCAGTGGATGCGTCGCAAGAAAAATTCTATGCCGTTTACTACTTTTGCATCACTAAAACAGAAGGAACTTCAAAAAAGCAAAGGCCATTCAGTAAGCCCCTCTTGTAACTTGTAACTCAAAAAGGCACTTTCCGCATCTCCATATTAAGCTTGGGCTAATGAAAAACTGTGTCAAAGCCATGGATAAAGAAGATAATGGTTTCAAGTACATAACAAAATATTTCTTCATTTAAGTGATGCAAAACCAAAAGAACGTATATTTATTGGACCTTAAATAAGTATTCTAGGTGATTTCCGTTTTCAAGAAAAATGAAATGAAAAGGAATTGGTAGCTTGGAAGTGTTTTATAAATGTAGTGAAATGATTTTTGGAGAACAAAAAAATATGAAAACTACAATGACCTCACCTTGGAAGCCTATGAATACTAGGGTGTCGTCGTAATAATTCCCTTTCCCCTGTTTGGTTTTACCTAGCGTTGAATCCGATGTCCACATTACTAACAATAGCAATATTGGCTACAAACTTGTCATGAGAAATTCCCGAAAGCTATCTCACTTGCTATACGTGAACGATTGAAAACTATGGAGAAACAAGAGAGAAACTAAATTCATTAATAAAAACAGTCGAAATATTTAGTAAGGACATCAAAATGTCAATGGGACTGGAAAAATGCTCCACTATCTGCGGCATACAAGAATTAGCATCAGAATACTCATACAAATATTTGGGAATGCTTCAGATTTTTAAAAAAGAATTATTAACTTTATTAAAGAAGAATTTTTCGATTTTGTACCAAAATCGTCTTACAAAACTCTTAAAACACCAAATTGAACGAACGAACGAACGGAAACTGTATTAAAGCGATCAGTGACTGGGCGGTGCCAACTCTCACATATTCTTTTAGAATAAGTCTGAATCAGATCTTGACGAACTGGATAGATTGACACGAAGAATATTGACAAAGTTCCGATGTTTTCGTCCAAACTCGTCCACAAAAAAGCTATATATTCCAAGAAAGTTGACCAGAGGGCTTGTAAATATCAAGAATCGTTGTCTCATCCAGGAGAATAGTATGAGAGAATGCTTCATTAACTCAAATAGCAGACTAATAAAACTGGTTGTAAAGAAGGACCAGGGTTTCACCCCTCTGAATCTAAATAGACAAAATCGTGTTGATAGTAGAACAACATTGAAGGATATCGTTCAAGAACAACAACAAGGAAACAACAACATTGACAAACATTTGGCTCTAAAGTGGCTTACCGATGGACTGTTATATCTAGAAACAGAAGGCTTCGCGACAGCTATTCAAGATAAGGTTGTGAGAACAAAAAATTATGAAAGACATATACTACGCATGTATGTTGTCGACAAGTGCAGGAAGTGCGGTGGTCTGGGGGAGACGATTGAACACCTTATTGGGGGTATCCGTCCTTGCCCCTAATGCCTACGTGGGCAGGCCTAGTCAGTTGGCGAAAATTATACACCAGCAAATCGCTTTAAAGCACTCATTATTTGATAAGACACCTCCACCATATTACAAGTATACTCCTTCCCCCGTACTTGAGTTAGCCGATATCTTCTTTACTAGGATAGACCAATTACAACAGATCGGATGGTTGACTATAATAGGCCGGATATTGTTCTAATTAGCAAAAAGCAGAAGTTTTCATAATCGACATTACGATACCACTCTCACGACATCAGAAAAACTGAAATGGAAAAAGTCACAAAGTATAAAAATCTTGCATTTGATCTGAAAACTCAATCTAAACTCCAGAAAGTGGAGGTGTTATCTTTTGTTATATCTGCCAAAGCGCATAATAAGCAAGACCTTTTCCAGAAACCTGGAAATTCTTGGTGTTTCAAAATCGATCACTACAGTAGGACAACGCGCAGTTCTTTTGCAAACTTGCCACATTGTTCGTAAGGTACTGGGCTGAATGGGAGGAGCTGAACTGCTTTCTCATTCTGGCATTGTAAGTAAACCCGACCAGCCTAGGCTGAGATGATCGATGAATCATGTTTGTGATAATAATAATAATAAAATAAATAAATACATAATATTTATCCGTATTTTATACAAATATTAATATATACGGTAATATTTTTCGGATTTACGACTACAAAATACTCCATATACATCTATTTTCATCAAAAAAGTTTAAATTTGTTCACTTGTGTAATTTAGTTTCTTTATTTTGAGATAAAACATGGCATAAAACCAGATGTAACTATTTCATTTTTTTTTAATTGCAGGGCCAAATCGAAGTGAGCATTTTATCTCGACTAAGTCAAGAAAATGCGGACGAGTTCAATTTCGTCCGCGCATACGAGTGTTTCCAGCACAAGACCCACACCTGCCTCGTCTTTGAGATGCTGGAACAAAATTTGTACGACTTCCTGAAGCAGAATAAATTCAGCCCGTTGCCGTTGAAGTACATCAGGCCTATATTGCAGCAGGTCTTGACTGCGTTGCTCAAACTCAAGGTAAATCATCAACAGTCAATGTTTTGTCGATTTTCGCTACTCAGAATGATATATTAATTCGTGCGTAACAGAAAAAAAACGGCGTTCAGAACTTTAAAATGAGGCACAGTGAATAGCGCAAGTGATAATCCAATAATTCCGATTGTTAGCGCCCCTTGGATGGTTTTACCTCCGTCGAACATCTAGCTCGCTCATAAACCACTGCCTCCACGGACCCTACACTTATTGGAGGGACACTAGAAAACTAGTGTAGCTCCCTTCCACCTTCGTCCCTATATTAGATAAGTTCCCTCATCATCGTCCATTATCATGAGTCGTCGATCAAGGCACTGTAGCGCGAACTGTCATTAACTTGTTTCTGATTCCAACGCCTTTTGCTCAGAGGTGTCTGGAATAAGGTAGATGAACACCAGTTTTAAGGGTGTACACCGTAAGGCATAATTAAAACAGTGATTAAAGGTGAAGAGAGATATAATAGTTAATGATTTTTTGGTACATAGACCACTGTAGTCACCTTATCAGTATCATTTTGAACGAGCCTGCAAATTCTTTTAAAAGGTATACAACTTTGCTCCCGCTGTTATTTTTTCAAAATTCAAGGCTTTATTCTAAAAAACTGGTTGCATATTTATGATTCAAAGCATTGTCCATCGTTGGCCTCTACTTTCTCCCATCTTTAAGGCAGCATTCGAATGTCGCGTTAAAAAAACTTTTTGCTCCCCAGTCACAATGCGATGCAGAAATCTCTTCCGTTTTTGCCTTTCAAGCACCTGTTCTCAATCAAACAAACTGCGTTCAACATATCCCAGTTTCAACTCCAATATCCTTCAACCCTATATCCCAGTTCAACCCAATATCCTTGCTTCTGGGTCATTTACAAGTCTTTGAGGCGTTTCGAAATTGCTTGTTGGGTCACTTCCAATGATCTTGCCAACTCTTTTTGACTTTGACACGAGTCTTCATTAAGCAATGCCTCTAATTCTTCATTTTCAAAAACTTTCGCTCTTCCACCGCTATGCCATTGCAGAAAAACAATGAACATAATACAACATTGTTGTCAATGTAACTATCGTTGACATATATTTACTTTCACTCGTTACTTTATATATTACAAATTAATATAATTTATTTTTTAGTTTAGTTTTGAAAAAGGGGGGAGAGTACCCTCCGAAATGTTAAACGTTTGTAAACATTTTTATAACATTTTTATATCTTTAAAATTTTGTTCGTTAGGCAAATTTATTACAAAAAAGAATCTCTGAGAAATTTGTCTCCGTTTAGTTTTTTGTTTTTACCCAGTGATTCTTTCTTTAAATAAGAGCAGGTATTTTTGATATTTTTTGAGTTTTAGACAGTGGCGAAAAACCCAAATAAAGGAAAATGAACACGCCACAATCATTCAGACATTACCGGGATGTTTTCAATGCAGTTTTACCGAATTTTGCGTTAAATTTATTAACAGCTCTTTCCTCCATGATTTTATTTGTTTTGGCTTGACTTGTAAACAAGACGTCGTAAAATCAATAAATGTCGACCGATCGGAATATATAGCGTGACTGATTGCTGAGATAGATCTTAAGTACTGATACTTAATGGACACACTATGTATATAAATAATACTTAAATTTTCAACTGGCCGATTTGAATATCATTGAAAATCAATGGAAATGTCTGGAGGAATGTCTTCAAGACGAATTTATAGTGAACCAAAACAATTTACAAATAAGAAAGATTTGAAAAGTGCTGTTCAAGCTTCATGGAAAGAAATTCCACAACAAACAATAAAATAGTTGAATTATTCATTACCAAAAAGAATTTTTGGTTTACTTAAAGGTGATGGAAAAGTCATAAAATATTAAACTGTTTGTTTCTCTGTTAACTTTCCTTTTTCTTATAAAATTGAGGGGTTGTCTAACATTTTGACGAATCTAAAATCCATAAGACAATTAAAAATTCTTACTGCAGTTTTCATATCAATATGTTTTTTGAAAAGTCATAAATATAATGGTAGGAGTGTTTAACTTTTGGTTCCCCAATATATACATATTCGATTTAAATGCATCAGTTATTTTTAGAGTAATCTTATGCTCTGTTAATAGTAAACTTTTTCACTTAAAGAAGGTTTTGGTCCCATTAATAACAACTTTATGTTTTGATAGTATCAATTGCAATTATTTTCTGCATTCTGCAAAAACATAACTTTCAAAAACAATTACGAACAAAGGCTTCGGTATTAATGAGAAAATTATCATTTCAAAAGGTAATAATTCTAATCGCGATATAATTGAAACAATTTAATTGCAAATTATTACGTCTCTCCTCCATGCCTAATAATCCTTTTGCCGTAGACCTTATCGTTCCAACAAAAGGAGATTTAGATAACAGTTGCAATAACGGTTATGTAAAAATAGTTAGCGATATCAATACCAAAAAAATTATAAACAAGCGACGTTTATGTTTTATTGTTCTATTAATGTGTTATTGTTACAATTTGACCAGAGGTCATGACTATTATGGATGCTTTTATTATTAGATATTTTAATTAATATTGGTGAAAGGGGTCGTTCGAAAACTTGCGAACACACGATCTTCAAAAATTTTCTATTATTTACCAAGGTGGTTGCTTTACAATTTAATACACTTAAACCCCATGTACACCCCAGGCTATTTTTTTTTATTAATAACATGAATTTTCAATAGTTTTGTATCATAGCCCTGTTTATCCTTGCCCTGTTTAACTGATATTGGGTATGTTGTTGTTTTGACAGTCGATAATTATTATTTTCGTTTTCTCGTTTATTTCTAATTTGTAAAAACATTTTATCATACTTTATTTTTTAAGTTATTTTAATGCTGTTAATACTGACACTACTCGTCCAATCCCCTAGAGCTCTACGCATGATATATTCACCATATATGTTGAATATAATTGGCGATAGGATGAATCCTTTTCTGATTCATTTATTGACGCAAAACTCATTGAATCTTCGATCTTCTGTTTGACAAACATATAGGCAAATGCGCATGCTCTCGTGTTTATGTGACATGATAGATATTAAACAGCATCTTAGGAAGAGTTGATAGATCGCTACCGCATGCTCCCTGCTTTTCTATTAGTTGAGTACTACCCATTCTAAAAACATCCATTTCCCGTTCATAATTTTCTAGAAAAAATAAAAAAAAAGATCAGTTCCAGGTTTGAACTGTATACTGTTGTCAAGGGACATTATTTCGCATTAATAAGCACAGTAAAAAAAATAAAATTCAATCTATTTTTATTCAACATATGTGGATAATTAGTATTTATATAGCATAATTAGCATAATTAGTATTTATTTATAAGCTCTACAGGCCTAGGGCGTAATGCATAATTAGTATACATGTTTGATGAATATTTTGTTTGTTACAGCAATTAGGGCTAATCCATGCCGATCTTAAACCAGAAAACATCATGCTAGTAGATCCAGTTCGTCAGCCTTATAGGGTGAAAGTAATCGATTTTGGTTCAGCCAGTCACGTCAGCAAAGCTGTCTGCAACACATATTTGCAGTCACGATATTACAGGTAGAAAACACACCATATTTTAAATACAAGACATGTTTAACTTGATCTACATTTTTTATAGAGCTCCAGAAATAATCTTAGGTCTGCCGTTCTGTGAGGCCATAGACATGTGGTCTCTTGGTTGCGTAGTAGCAGAATTATTTCTGGGTTGGCCTCTGTACCCAGGATCATCTGAATACGATCAAATTCGGTACATCAGTCAAACGCAGGGTAAAAAAATTATCTTTTTAAAATCAAACATAACTTATCTCAACGATAATTTTTTCAGGATTACCGACCGAACATATGCTTAACAACGCTTCGAAAACCACCAAGTTCTTTTACAGGGACATGGACAGTACATATCCATTCTGGAGACTGAAAACTCCAGAAGAACACGAAGCCGAAACTGGAATAAAGTCGAAGGAAGCCAGAAAATATATATTTAATTGTTTGGATGATATTGGTCAGGTGAATGTTCCTACAGATTTGGAAGGCGGACAACTTTTGGCTGAAAAAGTGGACAGGAAGGAGTTCATCGATCTTCTTAAAAGAATGTTGACAATGGACCAGGTAGCAATATTTATTTTAATCCCAAAGAATGCAGCATTGTGATGTAGGACAATACTCCATTCTTATTATCAGGTGTATGCAATGTATTGTTCCAAATATCGATTCGTTTAGTTACAAAATTTCAAATTTGAGTAAGTAAAATTATAAAAACATATCGATATTCAAGGCACGATTACAGGGAAACGGCTTGTTTGACGTAAATTTATGATACCTTTGTTTGTAGATAATTCAATTCCCTTTAAGAATGTATATTGCTCAAATGTTTCAAATTGATGGTTTAGAAGTCACGATGATGCACTTCTTAATATAAGTATTAAGGGTTCAAACTTTCACAATATTTTTTTTGCCATCACAAATAATTTTTTCAGTATCCCTTTCAAAAAAAATAGTCGATTTTTTTGACCCAGTCTAATAATCATATTAGTAATAAAATGCCTCACTATAAGGGTCGTTTTAAAAATGCTCAATCTGCCAAAGAAAACACATGATTTTTGATACTTTTTATCTTTACCAACGTAATCACCAACCTAGGTAATAGTTATCTAAGCTTAAACCTATTTTTGAGATAAATCTTTACATCTGATGACTATGAAACATAGATAATTAATTTTTGCTCCAGCTTTCATGGATGATTTAACTTTGGCATCACCTAACCCCATATTCCATACCCACAACATCGGTCCTCTGCAACTTATGAATTGATATTGTAGGAACGACGTACTACACCCGGTGAGGCCCTGAACCATCCATTCGTTCGATTGGCACATCTAATCGACTACGCTCACTGCAACAACGTGAAAGCCAGCGTTCAGATGATGGAGGTTTGTCGTCGGAACGATTACAGCACTTCGTCGACCGCTTCTCATCATCAACCGGCCCAGCAAGCACCCTCACTTGTTGCCAACTTCGTTCCTAATTCGAATGGAAATGTCACGTTCACGATCAACAACCAACTGACGAATCAGGTCCAGCGCCTGGTTAGAGATCGGTCTGGATATGATAATTTGGTAAGTAATGTTTCATCTTGTATTGTATTTCACCCTTTAAAATGTGGATTTTTCTTAAATCCAATATTCCTTTTACCGCTAAGTGTCGGTAGGTTTTTTCAGTTACCTATATTAGAATCCAATGACCAACGTCACTCAACGACGTGATGTGGCTCGCCCTTGAGCTACGAGAGATTTCAAAAATATAAAACTTATATTTTTATATAACTTTTATTAAACTTTATATTATAGGAAATGTTATACCTTTGCTTGCACATACTTTTTCAAACGATCCGGTCATTCGTTTACCGGCGCCCGCACCACTTCCAAGGGTATTGAAGCTCTTACTTTCACCAAATCAGCTTTTAGGGCATCGATATTACAGTGAAGTCCAGAGCAGGCCTTTCCCTTAAAAACGTTCCACAGTAGACAGTCCAGCGGATTGAGATTCGGACTTGCTGAACGTCAATCTTTAGCAGCAATTAACTCAGGCAAATTGATCTTCATCTAACGTTGTGTGGATCTCGTCTTGTTTTGTCCAATGTTTTTCTGCAAATATTATGTTATCAAACTACTTTACTATCTGCAAAACATTGTCCTGTCCAACGACACTCCCCACCAAACCATAAGTTAAACTAGATGGTGACCTCTTTCCCACTTTCCTAAGTTTTTCAGTACCTTCTCCAGAGCTAGCAGAGTAAACTCTCCGCTCAAGTAACGTCTTCTCGTAATTTGCCCTATGCCGCTCAAGGGACGATTTTCGGAGCGGATTTCAATGAAGTGTATTATTTCATGTAAGTACATTATTTCTTGTAATTTCAATGTAGTTAATGTATATTTCATGTGGATTGACTACTATGGTCCTAGTCTCGCGAGGTCGACCGCTTCTTGCTCTGTCGACCGCTTCGTGCTCTGTCGACCACATACAAAATCTCATTGAATAATTTCACACCACGATAAACCAGTTTTTTCAGTATATTTTACGGTTTGACGGTTTGAGCAAGTTGAAAACGTACGTTGCAGATCATTGCACTTGTATACTGTTGTAACAGCGTCAGTATTCTCTATGTTACCCCACGTTTATTGCTGATACATTGGGACGAAGTAATTTATATATAGATATATATAGTTATTTATATATGTAACTTGGAAAAAACCATACACAGTTGCCAACCTAATAGTGTAGTAAAAAGGAATCAATTTCTTTTTTTGAGATTTTGAGACAATTTCTTTGTTTTAGTACCAGATATATAATGGAAGAGCTGTAGGACGTCAGTATGCCACCAGTACCCGTGCTGATCCTTTCCAGCATCAATTGGTCTCCAGTATTCTTTGCCCCGCAGGTAAGTTGCAACTCGTCAGCTTTTCACATTTTGATCACAGACTATACCGATTATAACCTAATTCTAAATAATTAGAATTTTAACATTTTTTTGTCTACAGGTTATCAAGGAATGGGTGGTTCACCCGCAAAACACGTAACTGTAGTCCAGCAACCACCTCTACAAATTCAACCCCCTATCTTGAGTCAACCTGGCCAACAACAATACGTGCCTGTTAGTGTTGTCGAACCAACTGGTCGACAAATGTTACTAACTGTAAGCAAACCTTCATAGTAGTTTATTTGATGATGATCGATCTTTTTTTTTATTATTAGAATGCGGTACAAACATCGTGGCCCACAAATCGTCAACAAATGGCGATCGTACCTTCTTGGCAACAGTTACCACCCCAGCACGCTGCGATTCAACAACCTCTGTTGTCCGAAGCTGAATGGGGTAGACCTCTACTGGTGGATTCTTCAGCTATATTACAGGTATCTTGACATTTTTCACTAATTCAGTATAGAAATACTATTTCTGTGATAATGTATTAGGTGCTAAACTTAGTTTCCGCCGCTCACATACACACGTCTCTGAAACTGGTATGTAGAAATTTATATAGCTGATTGTATTTGGTCTTTAATGTTTTATATATTTACTCATGATTAGTTCACTACCATGATCAACAAGTAAAGTTACTGTTTATTCATCCAAATTTATATTGTCTCCTTCCAAGTAATTCCCCTCTCACTGCAGTGCATTTATTCCAACGTTTTTTTCCAGTCTTCAAAGCAGTTTTTATACTCGACTGCCTTCAAAGTGGCCAGCGAGCTCTCTTGGCTTCTATGGACTCAAAACGGCTTCCACAAAGTCGTTTCTTCAATCGAGGGTACAAGAAAAGGTCACACGGTGCCATATCTGGTGAATATGGTGCTTGTGAAATGGTATTTGATTTTTAGCGAAGATTGACAAATAATTATTACGGTGTTTGATGGTGCATGGTCGTGATGCAAAAAGCCATGAATGGAAATCACACGCATAACGCTTGAATAATATTCTTTGTTATGTTTTCATCGTTGGTTTACGTGGAAGGTCTTCCTCTACGAGGCTCATCCTCAACTGCTTCTCTACCATCACTAAAGTCCGTGTACCACTTGTAATTTTTTTGGTATAGCTTCATCGCCATAACACTTTTAACATTTTTAATGCATCAAGCACAAGAATGCATCAGCTTCGAAACTTTAAATTCCTTGCTCTGTAAGTTATCGATTTTAAAAACTTTTTAACACTTACAAAAACGCTATAGTTTCTGGCTTAACGAGCGAAATGACCAGAAACTTCTGTTAGATATCAAGGGCGTATTCGATACGTAAAGCGTCCGGATTTTTAAGATAAAAATTACCTTACCTTTTGATCATAATATATCGCATTTAATTTTGTCTCCTAATGATGTGTGAAGATTAATGATCAGCATTTAGAAATGACAATTTCAGTGAGGAAGACAAACAGCGATCTAAACAAACAAAACGATTTGGGATTATCGAACCGCAAGCATTATTGTATTAATACTAAGTTAAATTTTGGGCAGTGGAGGATGATGCCGCGCGAGAAGTGGAACAGCTTGTTAAATGTGGCTGGTAGGCTCAACATAGTGTTTAAGAAGAAACCCCCACTTTGAAAAGAAATGTCTTTAATCTGTGTGTCCTGTTCATTAATCACATCATAATGAATTCAAAAATTTTGGGAAAGACAGAACAAAATGAAAACATGTATGCCTGGCAGTACAAGTCAGGACCTGTACATTAATCAGAAAATAAACAAAAACATTTGACCACGTAGAAGACTGAAAACACAATGGAGTAATGATATCATCAAGTATATGTAGACCTGAATAATAGAGGAAAGCTTAAGACCGCGCGAATTGGAAACATGTTGAAGAGACCTTCATCCTGCAGTGGATGGATACAGACAGTGATGATGATGAAGATAATGATGATTAACTTAAATACTGGATGAGTTATCTAAAAACGTAGAATATTGCCTGTTTCTAAATGTTAACATGTTACAGGAAAGACACAAAAAGGGAAGAAATTGATTGCAAATAAATTTGCCCAACTATTCACGCTTATAGTTAAAACGACATTGTTTTGTATGTGATGGAATCAAAAAGATCGTAAATTATATGATGATATATATTTTATGAGCTAATAATCTGAATAGTAATACTTCCTTATAATCTAGAAAGAGAATTTCTTCAACACCCAGTTTATTCTCCAGACCTGGTGCCATCGGATTACCACTTTTTCTTATTGATACATAGTGTTCTAATTATATAATAAACTTCCAGAAATTGCTCTATGAGCGGATTTTATTAAAGGTCAGTGAGTCATTCGCTATAGAATGCAACTTTTTCTACAAAGATGGGGAAAAATTATGGAACGCGTTGGAAAATATGTTGATCAATATATTAAGTCTTTTTTTAAATTAACGTCATTGTTTAAAAAAAAAATGCGGCGGAAAATAACTTAAACACCAAATATAAATATAAAACTCAAATAAATTTCTTCTAATAAGGCTAACCATGTTAGCATCATCAGGATATGATTTAATCTACAGATTGTAGAAACCTGTAAATTTAAACATATATTATAGATTCAGTCTGTAGATTAATTAATCTCCTGATGATCAATGCTTTGCGAAACGAGTTTTGGAATAGTTTAAAAAAGCGATTTGGTGATTAGTGGTATCTCGTGGATTGGTTAATTGAATTATATCCTAATGATGCAGTTTATGTTGAGGAATGTTATGAGGAATAGAGGCACGTTAGAGGAATTTAACACTAAACACCTAAATAACTTATTTTTAATTTATCGACGTGCGTTTCGTTAATCGTGCACAATCAACGGAAGAGATAATTCGATCTGTGATGATGCTGACATTTGGCTAGGGAAACGCGCGTCAAGGTATTAAAAACGAACCATTGGTTGTTTAGTGTAGTTAAATATCTTTGAGGCTGGTGTTTCATGCTAAAAGTTCTAAGTGGAAGTAAGAATCAACCTAATATTATTACGCCCTCTATTAAATTATTGGCCGTTATATTCTGAATCATATAAACAACACCAAATGCCTAATGTAACTATTCCAAAAATTCTCCTTCAGATAAGCCAACTTTTGTTGCTCAGATGCGTTCATTCCATTCTCATACCTTATATATTAACTCATCTCTCATCAAGATTATATATATATATATATATATATATATATATATATATATATATATATATATATATATATATATATATATATATATAATGGTTTCAAATCGTCAGGAGTTTGCACAGGCGAATGTATACGAATGTTTCGATCATCCGAACAAACTCCAGACGGTTTAGAACCGTTTGAAGTCGTTGCTAGAACAAACCTAATAGCAGTGAACCAATTCTACATAATAACTCATATTTTGCAACAGTTTATTATCGCCTATAATCAAAATATTCTGTATTTGTAGGAACAAAGACCAGTATTTCCAGTAGACGTGGCCACAGAAGTCTATAATCCGGCAATTGTTGAACACAGTGGTTCTTGGAGCACTAGCAAACGAAGTTCCAGGGCCCATCACGCTCAACAAGCCGCTCCGCATCATAGCCATCATCATTTAATGGTACCAACTCATCATAGATCGCAACATGACAAGAAAGAACAGACTCAGTTGTCACCAGTCAAGAAAAGGGTCAAGGAAGGCACTCCCCCATCCGAACAATTGTATAATACTAGTGGCAGCAGAAGGAATCACAGTCCTAATGGTTCTTCTCATTGGCACAACACCGGACACCATCAAGTGAGTTGAAATTGTCATTGATAGGCAAAAATGAATTTGGTTTTTGTATCTTCAACATGGTAGATTTTAGATCAATTCTTCTATTGGAACCTTTGGTGTGAAACACTAAATTTGAAGAGATTTACCACTAAACACAAAATCACTTTTTTTTTTAACTGCTCGAAGCACGTTTGTCTGACCATGTTAGCATCATCATAGCATCATGTTAGCATCATCATCAGTTCAAAAAAAAAAGTGATTTGGTGTTTAGTGGTAAATCTCTTCAAGTTTATGGTAGATCTTAGATAAAGTGACTTAAAAAAAAAATAAAATCACCCATAATTTTTTTTGCTATGGAATGAATATTGTTGCATATAGCTCATTCAGGAAAATAATGGTTATACGTAATCGAAATCTATGACACACTCACTTTTACAGTGTTGCTACATCAACACCAAGGTACCCAGACTTTGGCTTTTTTATGATTGTTAAAATTGTAAATGAAAAAGAAACATTAAAAGTTTTAACCAAAAATCTGTTTCGAAACTTCTGCTTGTGAACGTAGCGGTATTTAGTTTGTACAAAGTTTAATTATGCACTATCTCTAAACCAACTTTCAGCATTTGAATCGCTGTTCTAGTTTATCAAATAATCTTCTGCAATTTGACCATATTTTAATCTCTTCTTCTGTATATCTGATGCTGTTCATCCAGATCTGGGTGGAACTGTTGAAAAGGCTTCTTTCGACATATCCAAACAGTTATCAATCGTTCTTCCATCTCGACCTATTTGACGATTGTGTTTTTAGATTTTTTTCCGCGAATCAGGTTATATATACTATAAACACAAAAATATTGCGATCTCACAAATACTGTACCTGTCTGTGTTATTCTTTTGAATTATTCGATATTTCGTTTCGTTTCAAGGTATCGTCCCAGGATCACCACACACAGACCCATAACAGTTATCACACCCACCATCATCATCACCATCATCACGGTAATGGAAGCGGCAAGAATCAACATACGATCACTATAAACGACACGCCCTCTCCTGCCGTCAGTGTTATAACAATTTCGGATAGTGAAGATGAAGGAAGTCCTGGCAAGAAAACTGTAAGATTGGAATACATACATACAAAGGAACAACATTATGATGGGCGCAAATTTGTTTCAGGTTCATACCAATACTGTAGGAACCCAGCAGGGCCAAACAAACCAGTCGAATCAGACCTCCAGCAGGAAAAACGTTATTAGTTGCGTGAGCGTGCAAGACAGCGACAATGAAGATAGAAGTTCATCAAAGGTAAGGATCAGTTTAAGTATATTGCTTTATCCTGATAACTGTTAAGACATCAGATCATAAATGAAGACATAATAGAAGTGATAAAGGATATAAATAAAGATAACTAACTATGGCAGGCATAAGATAAGGATCCTTTCTGAACCTATCATTGTTCAGCATGGTAATGAACCAAATAATAAACCAAACTTCTATTAATTCTCTTCATTTATGAATCTCAGTTCATCTTATATGATACTTACAATTTACAATAAAAAACAACTCTTTGCTATAGGTTTGCTAAACAAAATTTTATTCTAGACTCATAATAATCAACACCAGCAGCACCAACAACAACCACAGCCGCCACCAGTGTACAACTCTCAACCAGTCATCAAAAACGAACCGTCTTGTCAAAGTACACCGAATTATGCTTCGCAAAAGAAACGTTTGTTGGCCAAGGCCCAGTCTGAGTGCATGCTGAATATTCCTACCAAACAAGAGCCGGGTGAGTAATTGCTCTAGAAATCGCAAGAAACCGAAAGGGGTTAAACGTTACTGTTCCACATATTACATCAGTTTATTCTATTTCAGGTACTAATGATTATTACGGTCAGCAATGTAGTTCTGCCTGCAAGGAACAACTGAACTCTGTGCAGTCATATCCTCATTATTCAGGATCGAACATGGGACACGACCAACAGAATTACTCATCAGGCGGAAACGACAAACGAGTCAGCTGGGCGCCTCCTGTTGCTCATAATCCTTCATCGAGGTAAATTTCATTAAAATATGTACATCAAAATAGTTCATACATGCGTTAAAAATAAACCGAACTTTATAATGCACGAAAATAAAGTAAAAGACAGATGGAGCACATTTTTGAAAAGTATGATGCAAAAATGAAATTGAGTGACCACGTCGGTGTTTAGACATGTATAAGTGCAGTCAGATTTCTGCCGCGAATCGTGAATGTAAATGAAAGCACTTTTATAATACTAATAATTTAATCATAATTTAACAGTATTTTATTTTTCATAAAATGATTCACGAGTTAAACCACTCCGGCTCTGGCGCCTTTTAAGAAACTAGCAATATTCTTATTGGGATTTATTGGGACAATTAACATTTTGCCGAAGGGCAACGAAATATCTTGAAACGGACTGTACTAACACTATTTCTGTGGCTAAAAGTTCAGTTTATTTTTAGACTGTGTGAATTGCAGATGTGCCTTACAACATTATTCCATCTTTTAAATAATTTCGGTTATTATTATGTGTGTTTCTTATGCTAACTTTTAATTTTTTTTATAGTGATGTCAGATTTGATTACAGCAGCCATTCGAGGCGTCATTCAGCTGTTCCCGTCGTAAACCTAAGGGAATATAACATTGCTCCGCAAGCTCATAACGACTATGTACAACCGCCAGCAGCGCACTCTAGCGGACGCGACCAACACCTGCTGGCTCCTCCAGGCAAGGGATGGGGACCACCGCAGGCTATACCACAAACGTACCGGTAAAGCTTATTATTTTTAGTTGCATAACTTGACTGAATGAATTAAAGTTTTAACTGGGTTAGTGAAAATAATGGTAAATTTATCTAATTCTGGTTAACATATGGGAATTATATTTATTAAAAAATTACTTACGATATTACACGATAAAATATTAGCTCCGTTCGCAAGGACTATAGGTTAGTTCTCATATCTCTAAAATAGGTCGGGTCTGTGACTGAGTTACGTTTTACTTTATTTTTACTTTAACAAAACTAATAATTATTTTAACAGAATTACTGCTTACAACAAAAAAAAGTAAACTACAAGGTGGTCCATAGATTCTACAGGGTGGTCCTTCTAGAGATTTGGAAGTGTGGCAGGTAGTTCCGTCCTGTGGAAGCCAATTGTCCTGAGTGTATCATTCAAATTCCTGAAGAGCAGGAGTGAAAAAGTTTGAAGCATGTCGACACAACGCTGAGAATTCACTGTTACTGCGGGGCCTTGGTGGTCTTAAAAACGGGCCAAACGACATTGCAACCCAAACTGTGATTTTCCGAGTATCCGGAGGCCTTTCATGTTTCTTTTAAGGGTTTTCTCGACATCGATAGCGACAATTTTGATTTTTGACATGGCTATTAAGGTGAAAATGACCCTCATCGGAGAATAAGATATCGACTGCTGCTATCATCGAGATCCGTCGCCTTCAATTTTTGCTCTAACTCTAACCTGTATGGGTGCATATGTAAATCTTTGTGAAGGATGCGAAGTACCAACGATCTCGTCACATTTAAAACAGTTGCGCGCTTTCGAGTCGATAAGTTTTTTGTTGGCTTACAGACGCTCTCAATGTCTTCTTTGGTTCTTGCTGACCTTCGATGGCCTGGCACGCGTTTATTCCTCGTTGAACCACTATCGCCAAACTTACGAACCCATTGCTTAAACAACGGCTTGGACATTGCTGAATATGTAAATTGAAATGTTGTCGAAATCTGTGGCGCACAATAGAGCAAACGAGCTCTCCTCTCCCGTGTAGCGCTATATGATGACTAAAATTCTCTAAACCGAACGATCATTTAAGATCGACCCCACCTTTCTACCCTTCCTACCAAATGTTCTACGGCACAACCTTTACAACTCTTTGGATCACCCTGTATTTAATACTTTATATTGAATACTTTATAATACTTTATGTTGAAATAATACTTTACATTATTACATACATATATATACTTATTACATACATAATACTTTATGTTGAATTTCTTGAGAGTACTTAAGAAGTAAAGAGATAACATACATGAAAGGTATACATTTTGAAACCCTTAGCCTGCAAGAACTAGAAAGAAATTTATTACTAAAAACCAAATCACTTTCTTTCTCGATGTGCAAAAATAAGCATTTGGCGTCATAGCATTTTTCCGAAAAAAAAAAACATTAAATTTATTCCATATTAATGTTTTCACACTATAATCTATAGGGGGCATACATATCTATTGATAGTAGTGTAGATGTAATAATAGTAAATATGATGCGATAATTGATACACAGAATGATAAATGTTGATAATTTGATTTGCCAATGTGATATCAACTCAAGTGAAATGTAGATATATAGTATCAATTGTGTTTTTGAGACTTTTTAGTTGGTTTAGTGCATTTAACATTAGAAACTATAATTGCATGTATTATTGTTACCGTAAACCAGACACAGCACGGCGCATCTATCGCCGCAACCATTAGCAGCCGCTCCTCGTCTTTCACCGCAACACCCTCTAGCGGCAGCGGGTCAACCGCTCTATCACCAGACTGAACTGTACAGGAGACCGGTGTACGTCACCACCACGCAACCGGCGGCATATTTATCCGCCACTCATCAAGTCGCCCCAGCAGGGTAAGTTTGTCGCTGGGTTAGGCTTGTTTTCTTTTTTTGTTGCTGTGCTTTTGGAATGGTGTTGCTTTTTCTGTTCGCACTTTAATTTCACGCTTTTTATACTGACTAGAGTTTGTACAGTTATATCAAATCTTTTCATTTTTGTACAATTGGATGATTCAGCTAAAATATGCGCACATTTTTTTTTTAGTAAAATATACTGTCAAAATTTATTTTAGTGTAAGGATGGTTTCATAAATTAAAAAAAAAAACGGACCATTTACAAAAAAAAACAATAATTTTATTCTTAAAGCTTGTGCAACTACTAAACACTTAATCTTCTTTTTCTTAACCTAACCTGCTAACATTGACTGGCGTTTGCTACAAGTGCGAAATAGGAAGTAACATAAACTATTACAATGCTATTTCTGACACCAACACAGGCTTCGCTCAACACAGCCTAAATCAAAGTGTAGAGTCTTAACTACACATAACATAAATACCTACTTAAACAAATTATGTTTAAAGCATAAAGTCGTAATTTCTTACATAAAATAAGTTCACATAAAGGTGTACATAATACCTCTCATAAATCTAATAACTAGAAATCAGACATAATAACATAAGCAATAGCCATAATAGGTACCTAAGTAATAACATAAGACAAGAGTTTCCTAAAAAAGAAATATCATAAATTATACAATAATTTAATTGAAGGTTAACAGTAAAAAAAAGTTTTGTAATTGTAACCAAAATTGAGCAAAACTTGGGTCATTTTCTTCATTAAATTTGTCTAGTGACTTAGACAGATCGGGCATTAAATTGAAATTTGGTACCTCTAATCTCTGGGTTTCTACTGGTTTTTGTTTTAAACTGAATGATGATGTATTTGCAGCATCTGTGTATTTTGTTGCAACAGCGTACTTACTAAATGGATAAATTGAGGATTTCCACTGGCACCACCATAGGTATTTGAGTTCACAAAGTTTTCAGTCTTCTTCAGTAATTATATTTTTCGTTTGAGCGGAATCGTTTTCAGAAGGTCGTTTTTTCAAATAGTAGTATGGACCTCTTAACCTTAACATCTTAACTTTTCATAATTAAACACGGACGATTTTCCCCCGTTAACTTCTTAATCCTACTTGTTGCAAAGTTGTAAAGATAGCTTCGTAAATTAAAAAAAAAAAACGGCTGATGTACAAAAAAAAATCAATAATTTTATTCTTAAAGCGTGTACAACTGCTAAACCTTCTTTTTCTTAACCTAACCTGCCAACATTAACTGACGTTTGCTACAAGCGCCAAATAAGAAGTAACATTATAAACTCGTACAAAACAATAACATTTTTTTTCCTGTAATCTGCGTAATGGTGATTTATTAAAAACTAAAACTTTAATTTTTTTATGTTGAATTATTTAAAGATGGTTTAAATTTGTCACCAAAAATCTTTGAATATAAAACTACAAGAAAGATCATATGATTGTGTAAGTCGGACCAGAATGGTAGCTGCATTAATTTAATTAAGACTTACTATATACGGCAGAGGAATTCGCAATTTTAAATTTAAATAATTTTAGAAGAGGAGTAATACAAATTAGCTGATGGTGTTGATTTCCGTCCTGCAAAAATGTAAAAATTGAAACTAATTTTAAAAAAATCTATTTTTTCAAAAAGAGTAAAGTGTCTTTTATGTGGCCACTACGACAAAAAGTTATTAAGAAATTGGAATCTCCTCCAGATCATATCTTTCCAAAAATTGGTTAGGTAATCAGTAATCTTGCACTGAGTTGATGTTCTTATTTAAACTAGGTATATATATATTCGTAAATGAAATAAAAAACTTTAAAAAAATTAAAATAGTTATATCCTTTCTGTATTTAGTTGTTCAGTGTTTAATGTCTCTTAAACAAAATTGACTTTGTATATATACTACGATTTTTTTCATCTACTATAACGTTTTTACAAATATAATTAATTTTTTGGTAGTATATCACTTTCGGTTGGTTCGTTTGGTTTTTTGTTTTTACCCAGTGATTCTTTATTTACATAAAAACAGATATTTTTGAGTTTCAGATCCTGGCGAAAAACCCAAAAAAGAAAAAAAATATAAATCACTATCTTGAATAACATTATAATTATATTATTTTACCTAAATCGATTTGACTACGCCTATGCATACCATGCGATTTGTGGTCTTCATAATCTTAAAATGCCATTCAAACAAAATACCTTTTTATTTCTAAATAATTGACAAATTTAGAATTAAAAGCACTTACAGTTGGTAATTTTACTCCTGAATTTTGATTTTTTCGTGTCAGGAAACAACCACAAGTCATACAACTACCCTTTTTTGTGTGTTTGTCTTACTTCCTATATTATTGCTTTGATTGTTCATAAGTATTAATATGTATTTACACTAGAACAAACAAAAGAGTATTCCAGTACACTTATTCGGCACTTATTATTGATCAAAACACACTAAAATTGCTCAAATCTACTATTAAACTTCTAAGTTGTTGACACCAACTACCAAAATTCCAAAACAATGAGTCATCTATGGTGTTTCAATATGGCCTTTTTCGTCCCCATTTATATGTGCATAAAGATAGGCAAGGTTCGTTCTTGTTTTATATTCAAAGCCAAAAATATTTCTAAAATTTCCCTCAGATCTGTCATCTAGATTGCTTTTTAGCATTTTTTAAGGTTATAATGTGATGTAATAAAACAGGTTGTTAGATTTTTATTAGTTTCTATGCTTCCAGGGCAACAAAAAATATTTTAAAAGCACCTCTTAAACACATCTGTTTATTAAAAAAAATAATAATAATTTTCGATGTTTGAATTTTATCAACAATATTTTCCACGAATAATCTATGTTTACTACATGCGCTTGTCTTCTTTTTTTCTTTCCATGGCATCTTTGCTTTTGCTTTAGGTTCAAAATATTGTAAAGCCGCGTCTTCACTTGAGCACTAACGCGAATGAGGCAAGCCGAGCCCGCACCGAATGGCTCGGCTCGGGAAAAATATCTGCAACGATACAATTTTTGATTTTCTACCCGAGAAAATGTCGAATGGACAATTATCAGTGGTCTGTGTCAATTTTATATTCATTTATAACTTATTAAAAAATAAAACACAAAAAAGATAGACGTAGATGGTCTTTCCAATTAAGCCGCGTCCTCACTTGAGCACGAACGCGAATGAGGCAAACCGAGCCAGCACCGGATCGCGAAAAATATCTTCAACGATACAATTTTTGATTTTCTCGCTGAGAAAATGCCAAATGAACAATTATCAGTGATTTGTGTCAATTTATAACTTATTAAAAAATAAAAAACGTAAAAAACATATACGTAGATGGTATTTCCAATTATATTGACATACTCGAATAAACGCGAACGAACGGTCATGAGACAAGCCGGTGCTGCACGAGGCGCACCTAATCGCCGGTATAAATATATTCACCATATAAACGTGGTATATAAACTATATCACGTTTAAATGTTTTATATAAAGGTATTTATTTTACATTAAAGCTGCACTGCATAACACTTATATTCTCTGTAAAATCTCAAGCACAACTTTAACAAACAAGTGAAACGCAAAGAAATTTCGTTCAGTCACTTACTGTGACTGAACTAATCACTAATTGTGATTTTGTGCGAATTTTTAGTTGGTATCAATTTAAAATACTTTTTCTACAAACTCTGTCAATATAACTTAATCTTTTATCTATTATTATTACGCTTCTTATTACTTTTTCTAATCACATTCGACCATTTACTTAGTGAACTTACCCATTCGGTTTAGATTATCGTGAACTCACTAGTCTGTTCATTGTACAGTCATGATTCATAAAGAATGATCGGGTAGGCCTTATATTGATATGCACCTAGTTTTTAACAAGGTTGTTTTAACACTTTTTATATTTAATCATTCGGTATGAAACACTAAACCCAAAGAGATTTTACCACTAAAGAGCAAATTACTTGTTTTTAATCTCTCTCGACACGTGTTGCGCTAACCATGTTAGCTTCAGCAGGAGATGATTCAATCTAATTCTAAAACTATAATATATTCTCTTTATATGACAACTTGTTCATGCTGATTGGGCATGTTAGGCACTACAAGATCTCTCATTTCTCCCATAATTAATGTGAACAATATGTTCTTAACAGGTCTGTAAATATGAAACCGGAATTTTCCCGTAGCTGTCAATGTAGTTACCGTCAAACCGCGTCATTGGCGCCATTTCCTTATTGACATCTGACAAAGATTACTCACAACTTAATTACTCCCAACTCACAACAATATCATTGGATCTGGAAACTACGATTTGCAAGAGCGTTGATTTTCTATTACCATTTGAAGAAAATTGCTGCAGAATCTTATCGAAGCTTACGGTAAGCATGCTAGTGGTAAATGGCAGTGCTTTGAGTGGTTTAAGAAGCGAAATACAGCGAATTGTAAGCATTGTTAGATGTAGATGAAGCTCAATCGCAACAACAACTCGCGGATAAATTAAATGTGACACTAGAAGCCGTCTCTATACATTTGAAAGTTATGGGAAAGATCTAGAATATTGGAAAATGGGTTTCATATGAACTTAATGAATGAGAGCAGGGAAACCGAAAAACCACTTGCGAAATGCTGCTCGCCAGGTACAAAAGACTCAATTGTACAATACAAAAAGTCATTTCTCCACTGAATTGTGACTGGCGATGAATAGTGGATATATTTTGAGAATCCTAAGCGTAAAAGATCATGGGTAACTCCAGGCAAACCATCGACATCAACTGCAACTGACGCAACCGTTAATACTGATCTCTACCGACAACAAACGATCGATTTGAATGAAACTTTGGGTGAAAAACGAATATAAGCACCACACCAAGAGACTCCCAGAAAACAGGATATCAAAAATGGAAACGAAGTGATTTTGCTTCATGATGATGCACCATCACACAGCAAAACTGGTCAACGAAACGATTGAGGCGTTTAGTTGGGAAATACTTTCGCATGCGGCTTACTCACCAGACTTGGCTCCGTCCGATTAACTATTTATTTGCATCGATGGGACACGCACTTGCTGAGCATTGCTTCACTTCTTACGACATTGTACGATAATGGCTTGATGACTGGTTTGCCTCAAAAGTGCAACAGTTTTTTTGACGTGGCATCCACAAATTGTCAGATAGGTGGAAAAAATGTGTACCTAGCCATGGACAATATTTGGAATAAAATATTTTTCATAAAATAAACGTGCATTTTCTATACAAAAATTTCGGTTTCATGTTTACTTACCTGGTATATCTAGTTAGTATGGATCTGTTGGTTGTTGTTGTAGTATGGATGCACAACATACCTTTAATCACAATCTTGGCAACTAATTTCATAAATCCCATATTTCTCATGTTTCTTCTATGAATTTCCCAAAACTTATTTTGACTTGTTACAAGGTTTGTACACTACCTAATCTTTTTTCTTTTTTCAAAATTTATACCGCCGTCGGTATTACCATGACGAAAAAAGTTCATCACAATAAGAGCCAAAAAAAGGTTTTTCGCGAAAAAAAAATTGAAAGATTATATCGCCGATCGAAAAGCTAAGATAATAATTATCATTTTAAGCTTATATATAAAAGGATATTTGGCGTATAATAATTAGTTATGTAATGAATATTGTTTCAACAATTTTTTAAAAATCAAGAATCAGGCTAAAAAAATGGAGGAGACAAAATCGTAGTTAAGATGATCCCCACGTGTTAGCAACAAAAAGGGTTTTTAAGCTTTAAACGTTTTTTGCGTGTCAGTGCGTGTATTTTAATTTCATTTAAAATCAAAATTCTGCTTTCTATGCGAATATCACGATATGCGTCTTATATACGGAGAAGCAGCAACCAGATTAGAAATATATCACAACTTTTTCCACACGTTTCAACAAATCCACTCAAATGGTGGATATTTTAAACATTTAATTTTATAAAATTGTAATGTGTTTCTTAAAATTATTGCTGATAATTTGTACTTCGACATTAATGTGTAGGTTTTCCTTTTTTGTAAAATAAATCAAAATTATACTGAAATGTATGAAATATGTAAAATATTACATTTTATTTTTAAATAACATCTTAAGAGGACAATGACACAAAAAAAAAGTTCTAACCTGTTTTCCCCGGAAATGGCGGCACTCTGAATACTTGTTTACCGGAAACGTTTTCTTCAAAATGATGTCCTTAAGAATCGTTGGTTAAATTTACGAAAGTTGTTTCCCGTACACCCTGTATAGTTTAGTTTTAGAATTAGATGATGTTGATGATGCCAAAAATTAAGGACAAGTGTTTTGTGGTAAATCTCATAGAGTTAAAATAAAACTAATTTAAACCGAATAGTTGCATACTTAGAGATTCCTGTTCTTGAGCATGTTTTTTTTGCATCATTTTTTTGTTTTGCTTTATTTTCAGAAATGCATCCGCACAAACTGTTAACTCTTGTTGTTGGTCTAGTTGTCAATATTCTCAAGCCGAAAATAACCATTCACCAACGATGCAATTCGCCGATGGTTGCGACTGTCGGGAAACCGTCACCAGTTCGACTACCTCAGAATTACCAATAAAAAAACGAAAATTAAACGTTAATTGGTCATTTAAATAAAACTGTTTATTTTGATTGCTTCTATTTCGGGTATTGATTTGATTTTTTTGTTGTAAATATAATTTTGGTGTATTATTTTTTTCTTTAATTGATTGGTAGGTCTTAAGCTTTGTACAAATGCATATGATTTTGTATACATTTCCGAAAGATTTTTTTTCTTTGTTCTTGGTTTATTTTTTGATGTTTGAAAGATGTTACTGTTCAAACACAATTCTTTGTTGTAAGCTTTACCACTTGTGCCGTCTTGTTCTCAAAAATACAACGTTCTCGTGCAGCAACGCCATTTTATTTTGATAACAACATTGCTTTTACCTAGTGGTAAAGTAAAAGATATTTTGTTCTGAAGTCAATAAAACATAGACTTTTCACATAATTTTTATTTAACATATGCTTCATGGTGTGGGTGTTTTTTTAGAGTATTTTGCATGATTTTACTGTAGAGTATTATTTTGAGTAACACACTGTAATATATCTTGGTTAGATGTAATGTAAATATACACGCTTAAAGTAGATTTTTACATTTGTATCCAGAAGAGGGCGTTGAATATAATATTTTGGTTAAATATAGGTACTACCCCAAGTAATAAACGATTAAAATTTGGGGAAAATACCGAGGATTCTGTGTATTTGTGTACCTTGGTTGTCTATATACTCTCCAACACGTCTTGTGTCATCGATTAAATGATGAATCTATTTCTTCTTGAGGTACAGTGTCTCAAGCTGGCTGTACTTCATACCTTAGACCAGGGGTCTCCAAACTAAAGCTCGCGGGCTAGATATGGCCCGTCAGTGTCATCAAACCGGCCCGCGATGCTCGTTTAGGGCGCTTACTCGGCGACTAGTTTAGAAATTATAGATAATGGCAGGGAAATTAAAACGGTTTTGGCCCTTGAAACTTACTGGAGTAATCAGTATTGGTCTAAGGCTGGAAAGTTTAGAGACCATCTAAAGACTGCAGCATCTGAAGCAAATGTCTTAGTTTTTTGCCTAACATGTCTCAAGCACACTTTGTAGATGAAAGTTGTAGAATCAGGATAGGCATGACATTAGGTTGTTGTGAGCCTCTTCTAGGTTAAAAATTACCTCTACAATCTGCTCAAGGTAGGGGAAAAAAGTGGCTTCACGACTTCTTAAAGATACCGCTGGAACAAGGACTGGAGTTTACCTATTTCCATAAGGAACACGATGGTTGCTATTTATGTATCCGGAATAATAAATAAAAACAAATACTTATCAGTCAAAAAGGTTTAATTGTTTTTCAAACTATTCTCCGCGATGATCGATAAACTTTTGCACACTTTTGAACTAATTTTTCAATTCCGATTGAGGTATCTCAACCGCTTCTTCTGCCGTCGAAAATCGTTGACCACGTAGTATATTCGTCACGGACGGGAACAAAAAGAAATCACTGGGTGCCAAATCGAGACTGTACGGTAGATGACCCATCGATTCGATAATTTGATAGGTCGAATATTAAGTTGTCTTCGATGTGTGAGCTCGCGTTGTCATGGTGAAGAATGATCCTGTGTCGCTGGTTGTTTTTTCTTGTTTCTTCAAAGACTCCTAGGAAACAAATGATTGTGTATCATTCAAAATTAACCGTTCTATGATTCTCTAGTGGCCTTGTAGCTATTTATCACAAAAAAATACAATTTGCTTCGAAGTGCTTCTTGCGGGAACAACTTTTGTTGGGTTCGGCTCATTTTGAAAGACCCATATAGTCGACTGTATTGTCGACCCTATAGTGTTGTCAAATTATGTGGAATCCAACGCGCACAAATCTTTTTCACGGCTAAATGTTCATGTAAAATCTCGTGTATGCTTGTCATAGTAATGCCCATTGATGTCTCAGTCTCACTGACGATCTTGCTTTATCAGTTCGCGCACAGTATCGATGTTTTTTGGCACAACTGATTTTGGACGACCTTCTTTAAATTCGTCCGTGAGCGAACGACCCGCACGGTCGAATTCACTAAACCAGTGATATACAGTGGTTTTAGATGGCGGTTCATCGCCAAAAGTCGAAGTGAATTGATCGATGTACTGTTGTAGATAATCCACGTTGAAAGTCATAGTAAATCATTTCACGAATTAATTCTATCTTTTGAGTGAGATGAAATTTTGACTAAGTAACACAAATAACGTCCGTATGACAAAACGTTCTGAGTACGTTTACAGTCAACATTGTCAAACTTTACGTTCCAATGTTCGGTTCTATGTTGCCAATTTCGGATACATAACTAGCAACTCTCGTAGAACCCTATCCTGCTGTTCAGTGTATAGGCCCCTCTAGTCTCCTCAAGACATCAGTATTCATCATAGAGGATGACTTAATGACATCATTTCACGTTCCAATGTTGTCGTTCCCTACACCACTTGGCCATCAAATGCTCGGCATTGAAGCTAGGGCCGATCATGTTGTTCAAATGACCTTATTCAGCTGTTGTATGTATTCTGTATTCAGCTGTAACTCGAGCTGTTGAAAATTTGTCACGGATTAGTCTTATACGTCATTTATGTGTCTTCAACATCCGGTAGCTATTCTTCTTCGAGTTTTAGCATTATCAAACCACGCTCGACATTTCTAACAGTAGTGTGATTGCTGTTAGTGCGGCTGGCGCTTTCTTCGATCTCCAGTGTTGATACATTCTGCTTACTTGATCTAAAAAAAAAAACTAACCTGTATAGATTTTAAAACATGAGAAAACTATCTAAAACAACTTTTCTGAATCGAGCTTTACACAATTTCTACATAGTTATTTACCAAATTTTAATCGTTTAGCTTTTGCTATATCTATGTTTTACAAAAAAAAAAGAAAAATCCCTTTTGAAATGTTGCAATTTTTTTATCAGCTCGTATATTTTTCAGATTAAGTATATGTTCTCATTGAGGACTTCAGATGTCGAATGCGAAGACCATGTTGGTTATTTTCTCCGAATAGCAAAGTGTAATTCACAATGAAGTTCTGAAATATTAAATCAATCATTCAAAAACAAGGAAAAACCATCCATGCTCCCAAGACCGGTTTCTGGCCTTAAGCCGCCATCAGGCGGGTCACGGATGGTTGACACATGAGCTATATTGTATTACATTCTACATCCGACATGGCCGATGTATATGGTCATTCCTTCGACTGCTTTTTGAACGTCCAGTTCGAGCCCGACTGAAACTGGTCTCGGGAGTCACTTGAAAAAGCTTTAGTGACGGCTGAAGGAATGGACAATTTTTATGTGGAGAATGGATAAATTTTCCTTGTTTTTTAATATTTTTAATATTCTCCAGGGCCCACTATACAACTTTTCATATGTGTAAAGAACTCTTGAAAAAGTTTGAAATTGCTGCTTTAGCATCTCCTCTAGCACTGTGACCTTTATTAGCATTAGTAACAATTGCAAGTATTATACAAGACTTTTTGTTAATTTTATTTAACATTACCTGGAAGTGATCACTTTTAGTGTGTATATATTTTAACAGTAATCACCATCTTTTTTAATTGCACCTCTTATATTCACGTTCGGCTTGAGATACATACCTGGGTTATTAGGTAATTTAAATTATTTAATTCACTACAGTTATGTTGTTGATAAACAATAACTTTATTGGACTTATGTGAATAAACAGTGTTATTTTTATATTTTGATTTAATATTCCCAATTTATGTGTAGCCGTGCTTTGCCACCCCCACCGGCTCATCATTCTTCTGCCCGTCCAGTACTGGCCAGCCACGCGAGCCATCCGCTACCAGCCCATTTGCAGTTTCCATCTCACGCACCGGTACGTTCTTGGTGACTTATCCTCGTCCTTAATCCAGCTTATGATTTTTTCTTATACAGGTTGCAGCTGCTTCTTACGGTTTCGCCCCTTTAAGCCCTGGAAAAGGACACCAGTACCAAACGAGCTTGTGGTTTACGGAATAGTGGTAAGTATGTGACGTGTTATGATGATTCATAAGTTCGTGCGATTTGTTTTAATTAATAATTCTAAAATAAATTTGAAGAGTTTCAGAACTTTAAAATAACCTCTTTTTCTATTAAGAGATTCCTTCATTTATAAACCGCCTCGAATCTGTAATATAGAATCCTCTAAGTAATGTCTGAATGATTGTGGCGTGTTCATATATTTTTTTCCTTTATTCGGGTTTTTCGCCACTATCTAAAAGTCAAAAAATATCAAAAATACCTGTTCTTATGTAAAAAAAAAGAATCACTGGTTAAAAACAAAAAAACCAAACGGAGACAAATTTCTCAGTGATTCTTTTTTGTAATAAATTTACCTAGCGAACGAAATTTTAAAAATATAAAAATGTTATAAAAAAATTTCCCTCTCGGGGGCTTCTCTCCCCCCGTTTTCAAAACTAAACTAAATAATAAATTATATTAATTTGTAATATATAAACTAACGAGTGAAAGTAAATATATTTTTTTGTGTATGTCAACGATACTTACATTGACATCAATAGATTTTCATGACAGTGACATACTACCAAAAAATATATATAAGTAATGTTTACTGTGTGATTGTTTATTGTACTGATTGTGTATTCAAATATTTAAATGTGTTTAATTGTATTTTTTAGAATCGGAAACCATATTGAATTTAAATCTACCGAAGGCATAGCAATACAGTTATTTTTATTTAAATTAATTATAGCGGTTTCTTTTAATCTTCTGTATTTTGTTACGGATTCTTTTAATACCGTTTTGGAATTATTCCAATTGATTTTTTAATTTTTTGAGATAGGTATCTCAATTTCTTTTCAGTTCACTCAAAAAAGGTAAAAAGGTAAAGTGTTAGGGTTAGAGGCGCATCAGCAACTACGCTATTTAGCGACTGGACCTACAGCTTAACGTGGGTTCTGAACCACGGTCATCAGCTTCCGACAAACCCAAGCCAGCTCCCTCCTAGGGCTGTAAACCCTTGGTTATGTACCCATAAGTCCATCAGGAAACCTACCGACTGGCGAGTAACCAACGTAGAACACTTCTCAGAAGGCATCCGGCCTTACCCAGCCTTTAACTGGCGTGGCTGAGAGGTAATTCGTTGTCGGATTTTACACTCTTGCCTATAAACAATCACAAACATTTAGGAAGTAAACAGACAGAAGAAAGAAAGAAAAACAACCATCCGAGCGCTGGAATTGAACCAAATACCGCTCCGATGCGGTTTCGGCACAGTCCGCACCAACGCGACCGGCAATTCACTCAAAATCGGTCAAAATAGGAGTAATTAAAAGTTTATATGACAGACCAACAACATTACAACAACAATTACCCCAAAAAAAATATAGATAAATCATTTAAAAATTTTGATACTAGACAAAACAGACAAGTTATTAATAACTATAATAATAACTCTCAAACAATTAACCTCACAATTCCTTTTATTCGCGGTATTTCTGACAATTAAAAGAGTAGGAAATAAATACAACATAAGAACGACATTTAAAACAGAATATACTCTTAGATCTCTGTTAACAAAGACTAAACCAAACAGTATACAACAAAATACCAAAAATGTGGTTTATAAAATTCGCTGCGAATGTGGCAAATTTTATATAGGTGAGACATCTAGACCATTAGATGTTGGAATAAAAGAGACCTTAAAGAGTTAGAATAAAAAACCTTCTTAGAAAGGGCGATTTTAATAAATCTAGAATTTGTCAACACGCATGGGAATAAAATCAATTGGAATAATTCCAAAACGGTATTAAAAGAATCGGTAACAAAATACAGAAGATTAAAAAAAAATCGCTACAATTAATTTAAATAAAACTAACTGTATTGCTATGTCTTCGGTAGATTTAAATTCAATATGGTTCCCGATTCTAAAGAATATAATTAAACACATTTAAATATTTGAATACACAATCAGTACAATAAACAATCACACAGTAAACATTACCTATATATATATTTTGGTAGTATGTCACTGTTATGAAAATCTATTGCTGTCAATGTAAATATCGTTGACACACCCAAAAAATTATTTTTACTTTCTCTCGTTACTTTATATATTAGAAATTAATATAATTTATTTTTTAGTTTAGTTTTGAAAACGAGGGGATAGGACCTTCCGAAACGTTAACGTTAAAAGTTAGCAAATTTTTTATAACATTTTTATATCTTTAAAATTTTGTTCGTTAGGCAAATTTATTACAAAAAATAATCACTGAGAAATTTGTCTCCGTTTGGTTTTTTGTTTTTACCCAGTGATTCTTTCTTTACATAAGAACAGGTATTTTTGATATTTAATGAGTTTTAGATAGTGGCGAAAAACCCAAATAAAGGAAAAAAATAGAATATAGAAATATAGAGGTTTACCACCTCTATTGGTATGTTTTGTGGTTTATCTTCAACTTTAATGGATCGTTTCTCAACCTGGGGGTCACGGTGTGTTTGTTCAAAAAATAAGGACCCGTATACGAAATATCCTTTTATTAAAGTATTTTTATATTTTCGATTCAGGTCGCAATTCAAAAACCCTCGTTAGAACTTTTCCTCGCGACAACCACCTGACTTCAGTATGGTAAAACAGTGAGTGGTATTTGGCACCCATTTCTTCGCACAACGTGGGCAGCAATGGTCGACTTTTAATACAATTAACAATTTTTACGGCTTCTGACAGAAGATTTTGTAAATTATCTAGCATTTTTTTTTGTAGCAAGGAGTGCTTCCATTCGATATATGGCATGTCTTCATACTGTCACTCCTGCTCTTCCCCGTTATCGCTTTCGCGCCATCAGTACATACCGCAATGCATTTATTAAAGATCAAGTTTTCGTTTTGTGTTGCACCAATAAAAACTTGAGTCATTCGCCAGTTTCTTTAATAGATCCCTCGCATTCGTAACGGACAAAACACAAAGAAAGTATGTTAACTCATATAACTGAATAGCACAAAATTCACTTGATTTAACCTTTTCAATTATTTAATCGTGGCCCCAACTCTTGCCCCACCCACCCACCGTATTCACCAGACTTGATCGCTTCCGACTACCACTTCAAAGATGACCACCTCAAAAGATGTAGCGTTTTTCTGGAGGGTATCGAACCCGAATTGCCAGAGATATGGGGAAAAAAAATAAGAAAAAATAACTAAGAAGTACTAACATGGTGAACGTCATACTTGGTAAACCTGAAGAACAAAATTTGCCAAGGATAGATAAATCTATTTTGGGAAGATATTTTGAATTTTTGGGTAACTACATATGTATTGGTCAGAGAATTTCAGTGGAAGGTGATGCCATAAGGGAAGGAGAACGGTGTGTTAAATATGGTTGGCACGCATTTGGCAGGCTCAAAGTAGTGTTTAAGAAGAAACTCCCATTTTGCTTCATCAATGCGTCCTGCAATGCATGTTTTAACATACCGAAGTGAAAACTCACTTCAGTCCAAAAACTTCGACATTACAAAACGGGACAGAAAGATCCCGGGGTCAGAGAACAAAGGAAAGTATGTGATATCATCGGAAGAGTAACATAATTAAAATACAATCCTGGAATGGATGGATACCACTTGATCATAAAGGTCCGCAAAAGAGAATGAAAATATTTTATCAAATATATTGGATCTGAATGGCAAAGCAAAGCCCAGGGCTGCACAAGTTGGACACATGCTGTAGATGCCTTCACCCTGCAGTGGATGGACACTAGCTAATTGATGATGGTGATTAAAATTAAAGTCGTTTCCTTCTACCGAATGTAGAACATTTTTTTGCCATCAAAGTTAGGTTAACCGGCCACGTTTTGCTGCTGTTTTGGTGTAGATGTTTGAGTTTGTAATCTATCCGACTTTAATGGAGGATTAAAAAATAAAATTTTGTTTAAAAAACTATTTATTTTGTGCTAGTTTGGTAACGTACCTTGGATACCAAATAAATTGAATGACCTAAGTAACATTAAACATTGATTTATGGCTAAAATCTCAGAAAAAAGAATGAACTTATGGATCACCTTAATATCATAAGATTATGTAAACGTTAACGTCAGTATTATTTATTTCAGGTATCTAATCATGCCAGTCCCAGCTCAAATTTACTGATCATAGAGACTATATATTCCGCCAGACTGATGACGAGTCCAAAGGATCAGTTAAACCATCAATGTCGATATAAATACTAATTCGACCAGTCGGTCGATATAAAAAGAATTACTTGTTTATTTTGCTGTTGATGTTCATGAGAACAATCAGGAGGTCATTGATTTTCATTTAGAATTAAGACAATTATTTATCAGTATAGGATCTTCGGGTATTTAATGTTTCTGTAGAAGTTGAAAAAGAGATATTGTATACGAAGTTCTGTTTTAGCATTGATTTCAAAAGAGGACTTTCTTCATTGTAGTGTTTAGTGGCTTTTTTAATGTTGTCGGTTTTATTAAAGCTTTTTTTCGGAAATAACAATTCTAAATCTGTCAACAAGTGCAATAAGACAGAATCTTGTTTTTTTAACTCAGTAGTAGAGATTTCATCTAACAAAAACAAAGAAGGCCTCGGTTTATACATTTTCCGTTATCCCGCATACAGTAACTTAACCGAAGGGTTATCGGAAGGTGTATACACCAGGCCTTTAGTGATAGTAGCTTGTAAGTTTTATTATGGAGATTTTTCTTTGATTATCGTATCTTAAGTTTTCTTCGCATACGGGAAGAGTTTTTTTAAAGAGATATTTTGTGTAAATATGCTGTTTAAAATTCAACGTATTTACGATGTGTCTTAGAACAGAGAATTCGCTTCACAAAAAAAAACTATTTACTGCCTTTTATATCGTTATAGAAATATTCTAAAGGTTCGGCCTTCATATATCTCATGTTTTAATTAGTTTTTTAGGTACTTATTTCTTTTCATTTCAACTAATTCTGTATATAGTGTCAAAATTATATAGTTTTGTGTTTTTAGGACATTTTTAGGTGTATATTTTATGCTTTTGTGTTTATTGAAGTCCCCTTATTTATAACTTAGATTTCTGGTTTCTTTTTATTATTATTATTATATATACTGGGTGATGTTAAGTGCATTAATCACCCAATTACTAATAATTTGTATTAAATATTGGTTTTATTTCGGGATATATCTGCACTTTATTTTTTAAATTACTATCATCTGTGTTTATTCGAAATAGTTTTTAGCGCTTTCAGTGATTAGAGAGAGAAAAAACTTTGTTAGTGTGCCAAAAATAAGAAACAAGGCACACCAACAAACCAACTTAGTGAAACAAATACAAGAATTTTTTACTGTAGCTATATTGAATATAATAAAATTTGATGTGCCTGTCTTAAAAAGAAGAAAATAAATAAAAAAAATCTATAATTATCTGTGCTCTATTGTTTGTGGTTCAAAATATATAAATAATGTTTAACGAACTTATTATGCACTTAGGCGTTTTTTAAATGTTGTTTCAGCAGGGAGTTTACATCAATAGAGTAACATGATATATAGTTGTGATATTTCAACAAAAATAACAAAAAAGAATTAGAACATTTTCTTTTTTTAAAATGTACATATATTTATATCTTGATGCTTTTCAAGTAAGTAAATTTCGAAAACTGTGTCAGGATTATAATTTTTGGTATTTGTACCTATTGAAACACTATAGAAATTAGGTAGATGTGTAACATAATTAAATATTTTTGGATTTCTTAGAATAGATTTGTGGGAGTAATTAAAAAATTACATTTTTCACTGGCAAAAAATAACTTAGGACTTTTTCTCAACTAACGTTAGTACTATAGTGTTTTACATTGGATATCCTTTCTTTTTTTTTTAGTTCCTTTTTACCACTTTTTCATCTTTTTTTGTACATATCTTTAGTCCGAGTTAATTTCCAGACAAATAATCGTCTTTGTTGAAATTATTCAAGTGAATTAAGGAAGCCTTAAGTAAGAACAATATTAGTAGTGATGTTGAAACGAGATCGCACTCCTAGTTATACTTTTTGCTCTCCGTTTTCTTTATCTTCAATTTATTATTTTTAAATATATATATATTGCACAGGGTTAATAATACTAATAATTATTATAACAGCGAATTAGGATTTAGATTAATTATAAACAAGAAAAAAAATGGGAGGAAACACCATAATGGATTTTTTTTCTTCTTTTCATACGTAAATGGTATATTATATATTGTTGCTTAGTTACACTCAAGACTGGCCTATATTAGAGTTTTGCTTTCTTTTTGATTAAATCATTTTTATCAGCTCTTTGTACAGCATTTTTTTTTTGTTTTCGAGTAGTTTTATTCAGTATTATTTCATCTTCACAGTGAAACTTTCTTCGAAAGAAAAGGTTCAAGATACTTTCTGGTTCAAAACAATTGTGATTATATTAATTATGATTGGAATTGCCTAATCATCAGAGTGAACAGTTAAAAACTAAGTTTGTTTCGATTGGTAAGGGTCAGGGACAAAAATATAGGACACCCCTGGTTTTTTCAAGATTTTTAAAATTTTTGTTCCATATTACTCATGCCTTCTTGTATTTAGTACTGGATGAATTGATATCGCTGAGTATTACATCTGAAATGTTTGCAAATAATGGTGTTAAGTGGGCCAAAATTGATTTTTCCAAAGTAACTTTTTTGAAAAGCTTTATAATTGAATATTAACCTGTGAACCCCCTTCTTTCTCTAAAACTGCAATTATTCAATTGGGAAAAGTTCCATAAAGGTGCTTGGTGTTATTTTGGGGAAGCCTGGCATTTTTCCCCAATTACCTTGTCTAATTCCTGTTGAGTTTTGTGAAATGAAAGTTTTAGTAAAATTGCCTCGAACCTGTACATTTTGGCTAATTATTCACAAATATTTACAAAATAGTATCCTATTGTTTTGTCCTACAGTATAATTAATATTTATACACATTTCATAGGTATTATTAATCTATATTGTAAACAAACAGAAAGATGCTGTTTTTGTTTAGGAAATCCAGTTATCCAACATACAAGAAGAGATCAATAATATTGAAGAATAACCTGGGATGTTCTATCTTTTAGTCCCTGACCTTATGTTAACATCATCAAGAAGGGCGAAATTTTGGATTTAATCCCCAAAGATTCATGTCATGATGATGGTAACATACGTGCTGAAATGCACGTCGAGTCAAGTATTAACACAGAGTTTCAATAACAAGTGGAGATTGGGACTAGAAAGTTTTTGAAGTTATTTTTTCTTTACACGGTTATGGTACAATGCTTCTTTTTTTATGAATTGGTGCCACAATATCCTTCAGTACTCTTGACGGTATCCTAGATTAGTGTTTTTAAGAATAACACTTTATTTTATGTATGTTTGGCTTAATAATCACTTTTGTTTTTCTTCTAATATCAAATATATCAAAATGTAAAGCACAATAATTAATATATTACCTCAAATGTGTATATAAGAAAATTAGATCTCCTTTACTAACATGTTGACTTTTCCGTTTTCATTCTCAAAAAACAGAAATAATATGATATTCATTATAATCAGTTACGTTAAGAAATTCCTATTACTATAATTATTATTACGCATATTATTATTATTATTTAGTCATATCAGTTATAATTTTTTTGGGGTTTTGGTTTGAATTAATAAAAGTAAAACTGTTAATTTTAGTCAGTTACCATATATTATGCGCTTATCTATTTTAACGGTTGTAGGTTTAAAAGATTGTTCGCTTTTAATTTTTCTACGTGTGAATATCAAAAAAAAAAGTATATAGAATTTGAAATAATTACACTTCCATTTCTATAAAAAAAGAAAAATTTTTTATGCATGGTTTCTTTTTCGAAAAGGATCCTTTTAGAAACGACGAGGCTAAAGCAACTTATTTCCTGGATAATTATTCGAAAAGATTTCCTTTTCAAAAAGCCATGCTTTTTACTATCAGACTTAAAGGCTGCACTATATAATATAGAAGAATTTTTAGACGCACTCTGTAACAGCAGGTACCTTAAACTCCAAGAGATTTACCACTAAACACCAAATCACTTTTATCAAAATTGACGACGCGCGATTCGCTAACCATGTTAGCATCATCAGGAGATAATTCAATCAAAAATGCGCGTTCAGAGGTTCGGAAAAGTGATTTGGTGTTTAGTGGTAAATCTCTTAGAGTTTAGTGTTTCGCTCCAAAGGTTCCAATAGAAGAATTGACCAGGAACCTTGTTCAGTTCAGTATTTTGCTATCTAAATTAGTTGTTGGATATAGATGTTGAAGTGTTGATTAGGACGGAAATGATTACAGGGTGTGTCATTTAAAACTAGTAATTTTACTGTTAAATTTAGTGTTACACAAGACTGGGTGTAGATCATGTCAATATATATATAAATATAAATATATTATATAGCTATTCTAGCATGGCAAAGGATAATGCCGGAATTATTTGGTGATAGGCATATTAGTAATTTGTAAATGTATATTAATTATTAACTATAGATTTTACTGTAACCGTGGAATGAAAGGAAGGGATCTTTTAAGCGGAATAAGTAAAGAAAATCTCGCCTGGTATGCTTTTAATTAAACAAAACGTTATATATTGTTGAAGAAAAATATACCAGATGTTTTTTCTTTACTGAAAATTTTGACATATTTGTCTACAACCAATTACAAATTGAAGAATAGTACAAAAAAAAGAAAAATAGATATATTTGTTATCTATTTAACAAAGTCTATGGAAGGATGATTGTAAAAAAAAACACGTATTTCCATGTTGTAAATCTGACAATAAAACAATATTATTTAGCTTATTTAAAATACAGTGTCTTTCCAAAATGAAAAAAAATCTTATAAGTTTGTATACTCCTTTTTTTTGTCGAGATACTTGAGGCCAAACTGTTTAAAAGGCCAACAAAACGTGTGATGATACATCTGGACGAACATGTCAAAATTTTACGGGAAATAATACTTTCGCAATGAAACTAAAAAATATGGAAACATTATATTTAACTCTATGGGTGATTAATAATTTTAGTTTGTAGTACAAAAAAATACATTTTATCATAATGAATATAGTATGTGTTTTATATTACATACAATATGTCATAGGCTACTAGCTGTTTTTGCTGTTTCAAATAAAGAAAAACAAATATTTACCCGTATTATCTAACAAATCTTATAAATGTTTTGCACAGATTACCTTTTCCACTTTGAGACATTTACAGTTATTAGACAATCGTAGAATTTTCCATGTGGATATTGTTCGGTTTTTTTTTTGCGACTAGGACATTATCCTAGTCGAAAGGACGAAACCAACTTGATAACGGCCATTCAAAATTGGTTAATAATTTTATGATGATTGTAAAATAATTTTAATAAAACAGTGTTTTATTAAAATACACAATACGTGAAGATTGATTTATTCTTCTAATTGTCTTGTTTTTATTTCACGACTATTTTCGATGATGATTTCAGTAGAAAAAAACCAAACATGTTTGTTACTACAGTGATTTTGAATGGCCCATCACGTATTCATTATTGAATTTATATAAAAACTGAAACCAAATATGGCTTTTAAGAATTTATCTTTCATACGAATATTAGAGAAAATTTTAGATGTTTAGAAACTTGGTCCTGTAAAGTAAAAAATTTGTTGCTGTACAAAACGAGTGCTATTCTGCTAATGACACAATTACAAGCGACTCAGATTCACTGAGATTCGAAGCAGATATAACTCAATAATTTAATTTGGAGAAAAAAGGAAATGCGAAAATCCCAACGTAAACATTAGCAGGGTAAAATCTATGAGAAAAAGTTTGTGATTATTTCAGTAAAACGTCCATAATTCTATATTTAAAAAAAGTTTATTTGTTTATTGCATCGCAACGTAGGACTTTGCTTTAAGTAAAAAAAAATACGAACGAATGACTGTAAAACCTGCACAATTGACTGTATTTATTAATAAAAAACCTGCCATAAGAAAATGTTTTTTAGCTGGACCAAACTATAATAAATTAAGAATCATAATCTAAATGTGGATTCCGTATTTACTGTTTTATCAAGTAGTTTAATAGTCCATCTTGGGAAATATTGTTCAAATTATTTATCTGTAAAATCAGCTCAATTACTTGAAATAAAGAAGAAACATTGATTAACAGTCGTGAATGTTTCGTAGTCGTTCACGATGGACTATTAAAGAAATTTTCAGTGTTACAGAAAAATGAAATTTACTATAGGTATTCAATGTGATTTTGGCCTGAATTTAGACCATATTTGTAAATGTAATATAATACAAATTAGTGAGTATATCTGCATGTATAATAGAACTTTCTAAATGTTACATAAGCTTGCATAGAGAGGAACATCTTTTCATTACACAACAGACGTTTTCTCAAAGTTTTTCATTTTCATTCACAACAGAGAGTAAACAAGAATAATTTTCTTTAAAAGGTATTTTTGGGTTTTTTTTTTCGGTTCTTTCAGTTTGTGATGTAATCAGATTTTACTCTCTGTGAAAACTGTTTTATTTGTATAATTGTTCACTAAACAATTTTTCTTCGTTTTGACTAAAAGAAAAAGAAATAAACACTTGTGGCCTATTTTTTTTTAATATTCCGCTTGGGTGTTTCATAATATCAATTAAATTTGTTCAGAAAGTATATTTTGTTTTATTTCCTACACCTTAAAATAATGTAAAGATTTAAGGTTAGAGGCGCATCAGCAACTGAGAGGGCTATTTAGCGAGTGGACCTACAGCTTAACGTGGGTTCCGAATCACGGTCGTCGGCTACCAAAATCCCCAGTCAGCATCCCCCTCGGCCTATCAACCCTTGGTTTTGTGTTTAGCCATAAGTATCTCGAGAAGCCTACCGACTAGCGAGTGACCAACGTAGAAAACCTCTCAGAAGGTATCCGACCTTACACTGCCTCGAACTGGCGTGACTGAGGGGTGATTCCTTGTCAGATTTTACACTCTTACCTAGAAACATTCACAAGAATTTTAGTAAAAGTCCTTACCTAGTACGGGAATCGAACCCGCTCCACGCTAACTGTCCTATCGTCAGGCTGACGCATTAGACACCAAGGCTAACGTGGCTCAATTATCACATTATTGCTCTATCGGAGACCTGGCTGCAACCATCTGTTTTTGATGTTGAGCTGTTCGACCGCAGGTACGTGGTCTTCAGAAAGGATCGAGATCTGGATGCCCTCGGAGGCGAAAGAGTTCTTGCCGTTCATTCATCTTTACAAGCGTCGAAACTTCTTCTGTTCTTCCACGAGGATTGTTGTGATAAAACAAACCTGTTTCGCCTAACTGCTTGAAAATTGAAAAATTTGTCTATCTGGGAAGATTCTGGTTGGATAGAGCTCTTCATGCCTTCTAACTGCAGCGCGACTATTGTAATTTACTTGCGTAATTACTGCATAAACGGAGAGCATATCCTTAAATCTCGGTTAGGAAACTGATTAGTCTGGGCATTTTTTACAAATTATTTAATACCAACTCAAGATTGGAGAAACTTGTTTCCACCTACGCTTAATAGGAGAAATAGAAAACAATGACAGTTGTCATCCAGACATAATAATTTGTACACAACATTTAAGGCACACTTTGTGAATTGCATATTTTTTCAGCCGCCGACAAGATGTGCAATGGAATATTCGAACACGAATATCTCGCAAACCTTGTGAGCTATCGATGTTGACCAAAGGTACTTTTTCACGTATAAATTATGACTCTTCTATTTTGAAGTTAAAATAATACCAGCTTTATAGGGTAAAAAAATATGAGCGAGTTAATTCCTTACGAAATAGATAGCAAGCGCCTTTTAGGAACTAGGCTCAAGTTAGTACCAAATTCGAATTTATCGCCTTTGATAACCCAACTATCTCGATTTTAAACCTGATATCTTCAACCGTTTTTTTTAAATTACCTCAATTTTTCGAAAATTTTGCTTCACTTTCAATAGCCTGTATCTTTTTAATGATAAATATTTGCCAACACATTTATTTATTAAATCCTTTTATTTTGATCTCTACTATCACCGTTTGCTCTATGGCTGATAAGTTATGGGCCACCTTGTATATTTATATCATTAAAAAATGTGACTTTTAGCAGTTTTTGAAAGTTGAGAATTTAATGATAATGGTTGGTAGATTATTGTTCTAAGGACAATAATAAAACGAATATTATGCAAAAGACAAGTTCTAGTTTTATTATAGTTTAACAAAATAAAAATATAAGTGGTTTTCAAAATTGGATATGTTCCAAATTTAGAAAGAATATCTTATCACAATATAAAAAGCTGTACAAAAAATACTCGGAAACTGGTTACAAAAAGTATCTACAGGAGAAAGAACATGATAGTCTAGAATATAGAACAGAAAATAAACGAAGAGATGACAAAATGAGAATTCATTAAAAAATTCATCAATGTGAAAAAATCATTGACCTAGTTAGTTTAAGAAAATAAAAGTTATTCTAATATTTAATTTATGATCTATGTTTCAAAATAAATGTTTAATAATTATGATTAATTACTTGAGTAAAATAAATCGTTGGATCCAAGCTCCTCTTGCAAAGAAAACGAAAAAATAACATTCTCGAAAAACAGACCTCGCAAATTCAACGGGACACGTTCAGGTCAATAGTTCCATGCAGGTGAATTCCAAAACACTTCTCGAAATCAAAGTTGAATGAAAAATAGAGAGTTTGATTATTTGGTTTGGTACTAGCAACATGGTTCACTACAACTTTTCTAAATCAAACAAAATCGTTTCTTTGGAACAGTACCATTAGTAAATGAAGAATAATCCTTTATATAGTAATCCCTTTTATAAATCCACTTGTAACAGATCTGTTAAGCACTATTATAGTTATACTTTATAATCTATACTACAATCAAAGGGATGTTCAGACTTTATCTGAAAAGACCACCAGCTGTTAGATTGCAGATTTGTTATCGTTCCCAATGAATAAACTTCATCGATGTCTACAAAAATACTATTGATTCTAGCGGTTTTTCTATTTTAAATTAGGAAAAGTTCAGTCAAAGCTGAAGTAAAATCAATTTAATGAAGTTTATAAATATCTCTAATTGTTCCGATATATAAGAAGGAAAAGGCGAGTGTATGCAACAATTACAGAGAAGTACCGTTGCTATCAGTGCATAGAAAAATTTTGAACGAATTCTATAGACTCAGAAAAGACCTTGAAAGATCATTACCTAAAGAAGATCAGAAATCTAAAACATAACGGATAATACATTTACAAGGACTTTCGTTACGCACAAAGAGTTAGATAGGAGGAGGGGATCTTGAACTTGACTTTATTCATAACATTCGTGGATGGCATTGGCTAAGAGAGCCAGCAAATTAACGAAACGTATAAATATAACTACCGGACATCTTAAACAGGTGATTAAGCAAGAATTTTATATGCAGAAGACTTGATTTTAACGTCTCCAAACAAAATCAAATTAATAAGATCAGTTGAAATATGGCAAGAATCTTCAAAACAACTCGGAAAAAACGCAAGTTTTAGTTTGTAAAGAAGATACAACACTGAATAGTGATAGACAAAGGTTAAACATATCGAGGTACCTAAGTATTTAGGAGCAGTTATGGACAGCAAAGAGAAAAATATCTACAATGATCAAAATTGAAATCTATAAGATAGTTTTTATTCCTATATGGTAGTGAATCATGGGTTCTAAAGAAAAGATGTAAATCTTAAATGATAGCCATGGAGATGAGAATATTGAGGAAAATAGACGGGGTTAAAGACTGGATAAAAAAGAAATGACGTTATCAGGGAAAAACTGGGAGTGATTCCTATTACAATACGGATTGAGGAACGACAATTAGGTTGGTTTGGTTACCCGATTAGTATGAAAGTTAATAATCCGGTTAAAGAAATATAGGAATCAGTATGGGAGAGGAAAAGACGACGAGGGAGACCAACATACACCTGGAATCAAATAGCCCAGATTTTTAAAAACCAAAACTGCCACTGGAAGTAAGCTCGAGGTAAAGCCAAGAACAGAAAAAAATGGAAAGATGTTTGCAAAGCAAAACAAGTCTTGACGTCTAATTGTGTAGGTAGATCGGAATAAGTAGAAACATAACCAAAAAATAATATAACCATTTCAAATGTAACTAAAACAAATTTCCCAACATGGCAAATACAAAGAAGCTGATATAACACTTGGTTTTATCCAATTTCACATTAAAGGAACTTGTTCCAACTTTATATTTTATGCGTAAAAGTTTGTGTACAGGTTTTCCTGCTATATAACTCTTGTAAAGGGTCTCCGAACTGGTTTTCGGGATTTCCTTTATAAATAAACCCAATATTTTTAGAAAAATCATATTATTGTGTATTTTACCAAAAAGTAGAGACATGGCAGTATGTTTTATAATAATATTCTCCATACCTTCCGTTCAGCTGTCTCTACAGATACTGAATACAGAATTTTGCAATAAAATGGTTTTCCGACGAAGCTCACCTCCACCTCATAGATGAATATGTGAAAAAGCAAAATTGTCGAATTTGAGGAAGTGAAAATCCTCAAGTGGTTGCAGAATAATCTTTACATCCTCTTCAGGTAACAGTGTGCATATGAAAATAACGATGATGAAACGGTAAATGTTAATGGCTAACGCTACCGCAATATGTTAAGAAACTTTTTATCGCACCAATTGGATGATATGCACCAATTGGATGATATGCATCAAGTTATTGATGAAGTTGAACCACAATTGTTTGATAATTTTACGCAAAGAATCTCATCTGTCATATGTCTCTATTTTTTGTAAAATAAACAAGTATGTTATTCGATCCCGATTGAAACATCCATAGTCTCTAGATTTAAACACAATAATTAAACAAAAATTGTTCCAGACTATCATATTTTTAACAAAAATTGCATGCAAATATCAACATAATTTCCGTTCTACTCAACCTACGTCCTACAACGATTTTGTAAAAAAAATAATCATCTCCGCTTTACGCAAGTTTTCGTTTTTTTGTGTGGTGTCCTGAATTGTACGATAACGAAAATTTTATAAAAAGGATAACATCTCACTGTAGCAAGGAAAAAACCTAAACGGTATTAAACATCTAAATTTACATATAAATATAAATAAAAATGTAACCATAAAAATTCCTCCTTATTGTAAGAAGGATTCTATACAAAATAAACGTCAATAAATTAACAAAAAAACTAAGTTAATGCTGATGCTCTTTCAGAAGGTTATTTCTTTCTTTAGGTCTCCAGATAAAGGATCAGGTTTTATCATGTCTGGTAGATTCTGAAAGATAGTAAAGTTGTCATGTTGGATATATGTCAATTTAAAAATTGTGTAATATGAAAAGCTGGATTTATTAAAAATAAGCTATTTCTTAAATGTAAGATTGTGTTAGTAAGTTATTGATTAGAACAAGTGCGCAGGAAGTTGAGAAAGGAACAACCCCCAATTTCTGCAGATTCTTATTACCTCAACTACCCCCAGGAGACTAATTTTTCCATTCATGGCATTCTCGTTTTTCCATGCTATTTAATTTGTTCTAGCCGTCTTATTTTCTGTGCCTTGGTATGTATGATAATGCTAAGCTTTTTATAAAGCTCTTCCGGTTCTTTATTTGTTCTTCTCCAACTCTACTATGAGCATTTTCCCTTGCTTTTGGTGTACACATTACTTTGTGAGGCCAACCAACCATTCATCAAGCCAAATTTTCACTTTTTCATAATAATTTAAGTGTTGTTCTGAAAGTCCGTGCTGCATCGATCGAAATAAGTTGTAGTCCGAAGAGGCATAGTCAGGTGAATACGGCGGGTGGGGTAGGACGTCCCATTTAACATTTTCCAAATTGCTTTTTTTTTTCGTATTTTGCAAACCGACCATTGACATGTTGAAAAATTACTTTTTCGTATCTTTGGGAGTATTTTGATCGTTTTTCCTTCAATGTTCAAGCAAAGAAACCTTTTTTTCTCTCCAGCAAGCAAAATTTCACAAGCGGTTTTTCGCCTTTCAATGTCTTTTTCCTTCAACTCATGTGGAAAACATTTTCCTTCCTTCTGAATCTTTCCTAATACGCGTACCAGGTGTGTCGACAATTCCTTTCCGTTTTTTTCGCTAAAGAAAACACGTTATTTACAATGGATAGTTAAAATGTATTTATTTAAGGTATTGGCCATTTGATTCTATACATTTTGCCCATCTCTCAGGCAATTTACGGATGCCATTTCAAAAGAACAGTTTCTCTTTTGAGGTAAATCATTCATCGAACCATTTTTTCACTTCTTCGAAAAGTGCTGCTATGCAAGCGGGTGCCTCATCGATGCGAAAAGGCCTTGAGAATACGGCGGGTGCGATAAAACTTCCCATCCAAGTGATTTCAACACTTCTTTGATTATTTTTGCTCTATGAGACGGCTCATTGCCATGCTGCTAAATAATCTTATCATGTCTTTGAGCGTATTGTGGACGTTTTTCGATCAATGCACAGTTTAAATTGATCATTTGTTGTCGGTAGCGATAATATACGACACTAACCACCAGACGCAAAGCGACCTTGCGATTTAGCGTCTTGCGACCAAAGCAATTTGGCCTTGCAGTCGATGGGCCGGATGGCCATGGATGAAAAAATTATGTTACTTTGCTGTTATTTTGGCGGAACGTAACTTGTGTAGTTTTAAGTTCAATGCTTCTGCCGATTGTTTCAACGTATGAGTTGAGTCTTCATCGAATAATGCTCACAAACCTGTGATCTTTACATTTTTTCCGTTATCCTGAGCACCTCTTGTCTTTTATATCAACAACACCACTTTTGAAGTGTTTAAATGATCGTTCACAGGTTGTTTGAGTTAGAGCATGTTCACCATAAGCTTCAACCAACAATTTATAACTTTAAGCTGACGTTTTCTTGAAATGAAATAGGCACCTCCCTGTAAAACATTATTTTCTGGTCCATAATTCGACATATGACAAGCACAATTACAAGTAATAACGAACTGACTTTTGATGGCGCATGTTTACAATACCAACAACATGTTAACAACAATAAGTAATATGTTACAATACCAACAAATGTATTAGTAACGCCACCTCTTAGCAAAATCGACATTATTAACCGAAACACTTATTTCCATTTCAGATCTGGAGTCTGTTATATATTTTGGTTCCTTTTGCTACTCTGGTTTTCATTTTCAATTCTTCCTTACATGTCTCATTTATCATCACTCCCAGATGCACAAAATTCTTAACCTTCTCACTATTTATTCCTTTCCTTTGCTTTAACAGGCATCAGAGAAAGACAACTCAAGGAAAAACTCGAGGCAAGTTGAACCAGAATTTGTTGAATTCAGAAGTCAGTCTAGATCTTTGGTTGGACAAAGTCCATCTTTTTGATCTTTTACAAACAGAATCAATAGCAAAATCAGAGGTATTTTTTTTTTGGATCAGTTTCTCCATCTTAATATGCCTGATCACAAATTCATGTCTCATATTTAGCCTCCTTTTTATCAATTTTTAATTAACAAAAATAGTTAAATGATCATATAGTATAAAGAAGAGACAACATAATTATACCACTCTGGTTTGTTTAAGAAGGGCCTAAATGTGGTTGACGTTGCAATAATTGATAGAGAGCAAAGAGAACTACAGCGCGTAACTGAAACAATCGGCTCCGAATCTAAGAACAATAGGCTGGAAATAAATATACAGAAAACAAAGTATATGTACTACAGAAATGATAGAATATTGAGGATAGGGACTAAACTTGGAATATACAAGGCAACAATACAACCAATAGATAGATGCGTGATAGATACATGCCCCGGAAACTATAATGACAGAAAAAGGGGAAGACAAACTACATATTTTTAATCATTGTCATTATTGCTGTTTCACCGCACAATGAATCGAATCAAAATAATAAGAACAATAATGGAAGCTAAGAAAGTGGGAAACGACAAAAACATTGAGAATCTTATGAACTCTAAGATCGACAAGCTGTTAAAGCACAAATAAGAAGATGCACAAACGCTTAATGAAAAGAGAGAATGCACCAATAAGATAAATAACAACATGGAAACCAGAACAGAACAGACCAAGAGGGCGAGTCAGATGGAGACAACAGGTGGAAGATAAAATAAGAACAGGGAATGCAGAAGGATGGAGAGAACAGATCGCAGATAGGAGATGAAGGAAAATAGTTGAGAAGGCGAAAACTCACCAACAGTTATGAAAAAGGTGACAAGAAGAAATGTGGACCAATCCACCACATTAAAAGAATTTGAAGACTTCCTTATACAGGGAACAGCTACAATTTAACTAAGAAATATATTAGCTGAAAAAATTGGAAACAAGAAAAACAACGTTCATAGATATAACTATCGTAAACAACAATAATTTAGTTGCAAAACATACCTAAAAAATACTTAAGTGTAATGAGCTTCAAGAAGAGGTAAAAAGACAATGGGATGTGAAGTGTCGAAATAAAACCGACCATATTGTCATCAACTGAAATCATTTCAAAGAGCCTGATAAAGAACATTGGGCCTCAACGACCACTTTTTTAGAACAATACAGAAGGCTGTATTGCTTGGAACAACAGTAAACCAGACATCCACCGACACCACTACAACCGTGTGGCCCGAAAACATGGAAAGAGTCTCCACAGAGCTTAATCCTGTTGATCTCTAAGATATCTAGAATAAGTCAATGTTCCCCTTAAAGGGAGTTTGAGTGCCTTTAGACTAAATCCATAATAATATTTGACAATTCATATTACACAATCTGGTATTTTATTTACCTCTAGAATAATTGGCGTATTCATTTGAATACTACCATAGGTTACGTTTATCCTCTGCAATTCCTGCTGCTGTTGCTGCACCTGTGACATCTGTTGCTGTTGTTGAACAACATCCACTTGTTGGTGAGCAGCTTGTTGGGCTTGTCTCTCCATCTCTTCTCTATGAAACCAATTATACACGAAAATGCAAACTGATATGTTAAAAAAAAAAAACTTACTTTCTCTTTTTAACTGATCCAGAATGAAATCTTCCACCTTCCCCTCTGATTCTGTTCATTGCATGACGATGTCTTGATTCATGTAGATATTTCTTTAAAGAAACAGCTAGGTTATGTGAAAATTCTACAGAAAAAAAGTAGTTAAACACTTACTGGTCTCTCTTTTGGTATCTTCCCTTCAGCTTCCAATTTAGCTCGTGCTTGCCTCCTCTTCAGAATCCTTCTGTATTGTTTTGCATTCACATACAAGGGTTCTTCTTCTAAAAACTCCTGTCCTGGTATTGGGACTCTTTGAAACTGTGTACTGTTGTTTGCAGGGACCATCTGTTATTTAATATCGTATTAGTAGTGAATTAGTTTAACAAATTTTGAATGTTAAAAAGCTTTGAAGATTTCCATCTTTATTTAAAACAAACATTCAGAGGTAATCTTCAATACTGTATGTTTACGTACATCTGGATTGTTCCTCACCATGACTAAGTTGCCATTAGCCATAGCTAGTTGTCCGTTGGGGGTTTGCTGTACCAAAGTTGGTGTTGTAGGAGATGACACTGTTGATTGTGCCACAGTTTGGGTGGTGGTAGGTTGAGCTGCATTAGCTATTTGTACTAAATTTCCATTGATGTTTAATACTGAAACCATAAAATATTTAATCTTTGGTATTATTCATAACCTATCAAAACCAATACTAGTTACTGTATTTTTTTTTAAAACAAACATGAAATATTCATAACTCAATTTACCTGTAGGTGTTTGTTGTAAATTGCTTCCCTCGATAACAGCACCAGGTTGGTATATGAAAGTCTGTCCATCAATGGTTTGGACAATTTGAGGCTGCTGTGCTTGCTGTACTAATACCTGTCCTTGTTGCAGACTACTAACAGGAACTACCTGAACAAATTAACCAAGTTAAACAATCCATATAATAACTAATAGTGAAACTAACCTGGATTTGTTGTAATCCTTGTGTCCCAGCAGGTGCAGCAACCTGAATTTGTCCACTTGATGGTACAGTATGTACCATAATCTGTTGGCCATTAGCACCTTGAATAACCTGTCCAGGATTCATCTGCATCACTTGGACCTGCTGAGGGCTTACCCCCATTACTACTTGTCCATCAGCCGTTGTGGCTATTTGTTCCATGATTCAAAATGTTATCTTTTCGGTTAACAATCTGTAAATATTTTGACATCAACTCAAACTGCATTTTATCTAATTTTGATTAGATCACATTTTTAATCCTATAAACTTATTTTTCTTTTTCTTCGTTAACTTCAGTGCTATGCTAATTTACCTTTAAAATGTTTAAAAAATACATCCAGTATATCACTTAAAAGACTCTCGAGGACAGGAAACAATTTTTTGTGCGTTTAACTTATCTTTATAGTATGAAATATTATTTTTTCATATTTTGTTAACTTGAGTATTAAAAACATGGTGTTTGTAAATTTACCTCTGAAGGTTATTATATATTAAGTAAATAATTTATAATGTTGAGTAGTCATTTGATGACAGAAGTACATAATTTAATGCTTACAACAAAAATATTATTTTCACTTTATACACTGTTTAAGAACACAAAGAACGAAATCATTTAGTAATGGTGGATCCTTGCAAGTTTCACTATAACGTTTATAAATGAAAGATAGGTTTTGAAAATTTTCTTGATGAAAATAATGAAGTATTTGGGGCAAGGTTAGAGCCACAAAGGGGTAAAACAACGGATCAGCTCTCGCCATGTTAAACGACGTCACAGATTTTCCACAGTCTACTGCAAACGTGTTAAAAATGTCGTTTTCGATAATGGACAAAACAATTGTTCCCGATCAAGACTCAGCCTCTCCACTTTGGTTCACGAACACATTTGATAATTTGTGAACTTACATTGGATATTTTGCCGTAAGAGTTTTCCAACGATTGGTCGACAAATTCAGACAAATCGTAGACCAATGGCCGAGACGCGCTGCGAACCGTATTGGTGGTCGGACCAACAAACGATTGGTCGAATATGGCTGCGGCTACCACTCCCTGCGAAGCACGCTTCGGTCGATGCCCCGTCGACTTATCGACGAACGCCGAGATACGAAGCGCGGGAAAACTGGGCCAATTACAAATTTACCGTCTTCTCTTCGCTGCCAATCGCTTTGAAATGTCCAGATTTTAAACCTGTCCCAGCCGACTGGGTCTGCACTTGGAAAAATTCATTCCACTCTTTGACAGTCATTTGAGATCATCTGGGCTAATCAGGCAATTGCGACATTATATAGATGTTATAATCTTTTTTTAAATAGAAAGTTAGTGACGCCTTGTTTATATATGAAAAAAATGTTCCATTATTTCTTTATGCTTTTTTTTTTCGATCAACATATCATTTTTCTTTGTATTTTCAATCTGTATAAAAGCAAAAATGTATTTTTTATATACTCATTATATTTATGAAAACATTTTACTGAAAATTTCAAACATGATATTTAATGCTGACCTCTTTATTTGGTGTGCGTAATCATGTAGTTGCATATATTAATAAAGATTCCTGTTTCTTGAATTCCATATGCTAAGAATGAGTAAAGGTTTGTTTACGTAGCCAATAGATGGGTACTGTCAAAAATTAACTTATAGTATTATTTACAAAAATAGTTGTTATATATTTATAACAATATATTAAAAAGAAAGTTTGTAAGAATACTTATGGAAAGTAATTTGGTTGTGGGTGTAGAAGATAAAAAAACCAAATTTGTTTGGTTATATTGGTCCGCAACCAGCAATACAAGATATGAAATACCAGTTTGAAAAGCTACACTATACCACAACAACATACTTATAAAACATTTAGTTCCAAATCTATATCTATTAAACAAATTTCTCGTCAGTGTTGAAAATGTTTCTTAATTTATAACTACAAATTTATTTTAATTTAAAACGGTAATATTAGTTGCCTAAATATATTTCAGTGCCAAAGAATTACGTATACAGCAATAGATGGTGCTGGTGTATTAAGATACTTTTTCAAATGTTCGTACTGAATCTTCGTTATTAAAATTTAACTTAAACAATGTAAATGGAAATTATTTTGAAAATAAAATAACAATATTAACAATCTTTTTATTTTGTACTTACCCTAACAAATATATTAAACGTTATTCTGTTCTTGAATCGTTTGGACTTTATACTGTGATTAGGGGATTTGGTTATGTTTACGTTCTTAAATCCAACCATATATAGTAAATACATTTTTCCCCTACAGATAATTTTGTTTCGAATGTATTTTTAACTGGCTATGAATTTTCGCCATTCGTGCTTGAAAAAGTCAAGATGCGAGACATAAAAGATATCGTAAAGGAAGCCGCAATCCAGATTGGATCTGGTGGTTCTGCTGGTTGGTTTTGAAGTATTTAAAATGGTCTTTTACTAATTTTGGACGTTCTAGGTTTTGTGGAAGTATGTATAATGCATCCCTTAGATTTAGTGAAGACAAGGCTTCAAATACAATCTGGAAAGACACTTTCTAAGCCAGATTCGAAGTATTATAATGGAGTATTTGATTGTTTTCATAAGATGTATAAATATGAAGGTATTACTTCTTATTGGAAGGGTATTATACCCCCTATATTGGCTGAAACGCCAAAACGTGCCGTAAAAGTAATTTAATTATCATTGACTATGCTATTCATTATAAAATGTTTATATATTTTAGTTTTTTACTTTTGAACAGTATAAACAGTTGTTTTTGTTTGGTTCTTCTACTGCAACGCCACTGGTATAGTTTTGTTTAATGCAATTTATTACAAGGTGTTTAGTTATTGTTTTTAGACATTTTCTCTAGCTGGTTTAGGGGCTGGACTAACAGAAGCCATCTTGGTGAATCCATTCGAAGTTGTAAAAGTTACATTACAAGCAAATCGAGCTGTGGGAAAAGAACTACCTAGCACTTGGTAGGTTTATTGATATTTCTTGTGTTCTCACTTTATAACAAGGAACTACATGACAGTTTCGATGAGTTTTCTGATAAATTTTGGGGGAAAGTTAAATTGTCAGTTTGAAAACTTAACAATTTTAATTTTAATTTAGGGCAGTTACTAAACAAATAGTAGAGAGACATGGTTTGGGCTCTAGAGGTTTAAATAAAGGTGTTACAGCAACTATGGGCAGGAATGGTGTCTTTAATATGATCTATTTTGGTTTTTACCACTCAGTAAAAGGATATTTACTGAAAACTGAGGTAAACTATAAAATTACTTTAACTGGGGATTATTGGACTCTTCATCAATTAACATCATCTAACACTTGTTCCTTATCAGTTACTAATAAGATGATTTCATTGTTCTTTGTTTTGTTTGTGTAAATTTTTGTAAGATCAGATTTATTTCACAAATTAGATAATAAAAAATTATCGATTAAATAGAAAAATAGGAAAGAATGTATAATTATCTACTTGCTGTTTTTTTACATACTAACTATATACTGGGTGATGACAAAAGTATAGAATACATATATGAATCAAACTGAAAATATAGGGAAATAATTTTCGTAAACGAACGATTCTTCACATCATTCGGAAAAAAAATTTCTCACATAAGGGTCAAAAAACAAAAGTTCCCGCCGAAAAAAATTGAAAGTTAATTTGTCAATCGAAAAGCTATGATAAGAATTATCATTTTAAGCAAATATGTGTAAACGCAGATTTGGAAAATAATAAACGGTTATTATTTTACCAGTAAACGATAAACTAATTAACATTGCAAAAACAATTTTAAAAATAAGCCGTACATTTGCTAAAAAAATGGAGGTGGCAACGTAGCATCGTAGTTCTAGTAGTATCGACTAATAGAGATGATTATTTTGCATTTACCTTCAAAATTATTTCTGTGCGCTAATATAACGATCTGATCCTTATTTACCGAGAAGCACCAAATTAGAAATGTACTAGGACGTTTTCCTAAGCCGTTCAAGTCGGGTTAGAAACCGTGCCGAACTTGCATAGAATCAAATATTGGACATTTCGAACAATTAATTTAATAAGGTAATTAATCATGCGTCTCTTAGTATGACGTGAATCGTGTTATGATGTGAAAAATTAGTGCTTTTAGTGAAAACTAGTAATTCAACTTTGACATTAAAGGATATTAATGTGTAAATTTTCCTTTTTTTTGTAATAAAACAAACCAGAGCTATGCCGAAACGAATAGAATAAATCTCTATAAAAATAGTGAATTTTATTTTCAAATATTGCCTTAAGAGAACAATAAATGTAGAACAATAATAATGAATTTTCCAACCATTTGCGCTGTTGCCAGTTGTAAGAAGAATGAAAATGAGATTTCATAGAAAATTGTTGCATTTTGGACACATGTTTTAAGGTAACATTTTGTGCAAAATAATGTAAAGAATCGTTGGTTTAATTTAGCAAATTTATTTTCAAAAACTAATATACTTTTTGCTTGTTTACCTTTAGGTTTCTGTAAATAATTGCAAAAATGCAAAACAAAATTCTTGAGTTGGGAGCGGTTTTTATTGGTATCGTTGTCCATAAATACACCTAACCCCTAAGGAATTTTGAAGAGTTTCTCCATAAATATGAAGCATATCGTGATATTCATGTATAGAATATATTTTTGATTTTAAATCCAACTTAAATGCATGCACTGACATAATTTGTATCGCAATTTGAAAATAACATTTTTCGATATTGCGACGTTGTCACATCATTCTTAGCTTATGTTGGATATGATTCTTAATTAAAATTTTTTAGTTGACAATTTTTATTTGTTTATCTGTAGTTATTCGCAGCATTCGTTAAGTAATATCCAAGTAATATTTGCTAAATATGCTTTTACACATATTTACTTACAATGTTAATTCTTATAACTTTTCGATTGGTGATTTAGTAACTTTTCGATTTATTTTTTTATGGAACTCTTTGGTTTTTTGAACCTTGTTGTAAAGAACTATTTTCTTTAAAATCATATGACAAATCGTTCGTTTAATTCATATAAAGTACTTTCGCTTACACCTTGTATAAATATCTTATTCTTCAACAGGTATGTTAAAAAATGGTATGGGGGATACAAAGATGCTATAGAAATAATAGTATTTCTGCTTCAATCTAATAATACACATATCTGATCTTAGAAAAAATAAGTTTTATCGCCGCTAATGTGTGCCATGAGATTACCCTTTGATAGACAGTTTTTTTCTATTAAATCAACATGGTTATAATGTGGAGCTGATTTTTTATATAACTTTACGCTGAATAAATGTTACTGAATTAACCTCCAATAAAATACAATATAAATTGTTTACAATTTGATACCAAATGCTTTTTAAAACATCAACACACTAAATGACTGTGGGGTCCACCAGCTCATTGTATATTAAGCTGGCTTTTGATCAAAGTATATTAAGCTGGGTCCACATCAATACAAATTTGCGTTAACCCAGCTTTAAAACAATCCCCGTTCAATGCAATACACGTTTTTCAAAATTTTTTAGTCTTGGATATAGTTTTTATACTGGACTTCTGGTACACGGTACCTTATCTGGTGAATAAGGGGCTCGTTGAACGCTTTTTGCTTGATTTTAAGCGAAAAAATTGACGAATAATTAGTGCGATGTCGATGTTGCGTTATTGAATAAACTCATGACGCATAATGTGTAAACAATATTTTTGGCTAATTGAAAAGAACTCTTTGTGGAGCGTAAGCTAATCAAAGAAAATAGTTAACCCGATTTTGATTTTTGACCATCTTTGACGTTGTTTTTTTGGCTTTGGTTCGTCTTTAGCATGATTCTCGCCTGATTCTGCTGTTGTTTCTGGGTCATAAGCATAGGTTCATGCCTATGCTTGTCCTGCTTCTCTACTATCACTAAAATTCTTCGACCACTTGCAAATTTATATTTTTTGAAATAGCTTTATCGTCGTAGCACTTTCTGGATATTTCTTAATATATCAGTCCAAGAAATTTCGTATTTTAAACACCATTTAAGGCAAATTGCATGTGAGATTATATCATCTCCTGATGATGCTAACATGGTTAGCGAAACGTACGTCGAGCAGTTCAAAAAAGCGTTTTGGTGTTTAGTGGTAAATCTCTTCAAGTTTAGTATTTCACACTAAAGGTTTCAACAGAAGAATTGAAATTGCATGTGCTCAAATGCAAATGCTTCATAGATTTATCAGTGGCGGCTCGTGAGGGAGTAGGTTGAGGCGCCGCCCCTCCATTTATCATTTAAGAGCATTTCACATCACAGCAAACAATTTTTCAGAACAAAACACTATATTTTATTTCCGTTCAGTTTATTTTCTTTAGCTCATTTTCGTGGTATAGGATTTCAATAACACGAAAAGTCAAAACGAGGAAGGGGAAAGCAAAAAAAAAATCTTTAGCAGCACGATTTTCTTCTACGCCCTCCTACTTAGCAACATGCAACGAAAAATGTGGTTGAAATTTTTATTCATTAAGACGCATGCCGCATCCGTTGAAAGGTTGATGGTTGAAGTGACCCTATTTATTTTGATCCCTCATTCCTTGAGGACGTCGATCTGTTTCGTTGCCCTTTTTTCATTGTCTGCGAGTATGGCTAGGTAGTCTGCGAAGGCTAGGCATGATATTTCTATGTTGTTTTTGGATCGTCCGAGTCGTATTGGTTTCCAGTGCCCTTGATTTTTCAATTTTTTTTCCCATTCCTCTATAACTTTGTCTAGGACCAGGTTGAAGAGGAGTGGGGATAACCCATCTCCTTGGCATACTCCAGTTTTAATCAGCAAAGGTTCGGCATTTTCTCCCATAAATTTCACTTTAAAGGTTGTGTCAGTCAGTGTCCCCTTGATCAGTCGTAGTGTTTTGAGGTCGAGTCCTTGTTCTTCTAGGATGTTGAACAGAGATTTTCGGTCGATGCAGTCGTATGCTTTCTTGAAGTCCACGAACGTGCAGATGATTGGGACGTTCCTGATAGCTTTGTATTTCAGTATTGTTTTTAAGTTAAATATTTGTTCAGTGCATGAGTGATTTAGGCCTGCCTGGTACTCGCCAATTTTGTGTTCTAATTGTTCTTGTGTTCTCTGGAGAAGGCATGCTGACAAGATTTTGTAAGTGACTTGTAGTAAGGAGATTCCTCTGTAGTTGTTCACATCTGTTCTGTCTCCTTTCTTGTGCAGAGGGGGGATAAGAGCACATTTCCATTCGTCTGGTAATTTTTCTGTTTACCAAATGTTCGTGATAATTTGTGTAAGTTCCTGCAGTGAATTTGGTCCGAGGTTTTTCAATAGTTCCGTGGTGATACCATCTTCACCGGATGTCCTATGATTCTTTAGTTTGCGTATGTGCCTGTGGATTTCTTGCTGTGTTGGTGCTGGTGATTCTGAGTGGGTATGGATACAATTTTCCTTGGGAAATCTTGTGTCGCGTTTAGGGCAATTGAGGAGATCAGAGAAATAGTGTGCCAGCTCTTGACAATTCTCCTGATTGATTAGCGCTAATCTTCCCATTTCTGAAGCAAAGATTTTGTGGTGTGTATCCACGGATTTCTCTTGCAAAAGTCCTATAAAAGTCTCTCGTGTTATAATTGCGGAAATTCTGCTCTATAGAGTCTAGTTGTTCCTTCATGTACTTCCTCTTAGTTTGCCTGATAATCTTTGTGGTCTGTTTCCTAGTCACGTCAAAAAGTTGTTGACTTTCTGACGTGAGATATATATATATATATATATATATATATATATATATATATATATATATATATATATATATATATATATATATATATATATGGTGGAATTCTCTCTCGGTTTTCACAAGCAGCATCTTTTAGTTCTCGTAGGTTAAAAAGAGGATTGTTTTTTGTTCCAAACTTGTTCAATTACATTCATGTCAGGAGAATTTGCTAGCCACTCTAACTTAGTTTTTCCCTCTCCTTTAAGAACATTTTGTACTGCTGTTCGATGAGTTGTTCAAAACAAATCCATCACCCACTGTGCTTTGAAACAGACGTACAACAGGATTTAAAACTTCCTCGATGTACACAGCACCAGTGACTCTTCTCTTCAGGACCAGTGCCTTGTCCGTTTAGACTGTCCCTCATAATACCACCCCAAAACATCACGTTTTCACCTTCAAATGGGATACGTGGTTGAGTTGTTTCTAGGCAAGCTTGTCGACTTGGAGCTCTCCAAACTAATGTTCTTCGTGAATTCGAATCCAAGCTAATTCTCATCTTATTGGAGAATATCAATTAGGACTATGATACAGCATTTTTCTAGCCCATTGCAATCTTACACTTTTTTTGTTGAAAGGTTAGTTTGGGAACGCGTAAAGGCATCCTGCGATGCAAATTTACTGCTTTCAGTTTGCGTGTTATCGCTTGTCGTTAAACGTTTACCCGTTCAAGCCTAACAAGCTCCGTTTACATAACACTTCCAGACGATTTATTCGAGCTATCATTGATATCTGCCGATCTTGTGCAGCTGTATATCGTTTTCTACTACTTCTGGGACGTAAAGGACGTCATTTGCAATTAATATACAATTTTCGCCATATCACTTTGATTAAAGCTCTGTTCTAACAACGCAATTACTCTTGATCTGTTAAAATGAGACATCATGTTTCTGATTCTGAAGTGAAATAATTGTGTAAATACCAGTATCAACGGAATGGGCAAAATCGAAACACCTGTATTATCAGCAAAACGATGCTTTTATTATATTCATTTAAAAACGGTCTAAAATAAATATCCATCACAATTTTTAGAGTATCATAGGCATAGATATCCTATTAGCAAATATTTCAAACTTTTTGACATATGTGTTAGTATTGTCCAACATTGTATGTATTTGTTGCAGTGAATGAGTGGCGGGAAGAACAATAAAAATAAAACACAAAAATTTTTTAGAGGTTAGGGATTATATAATTTATGAAATTTCTTCGTATTATAAACCACATTTTGGTTATTGTTATTCAGCACTATGTATGTATATAAAATATATATCATATATATAATATATATATATATATATATATATATATATATATATATATATATATATATATATATATATATATATATATATATATATATATATATACCAGGTGTCCCATTAAGGATGGATCGCGGCCGTATCTTGAAAACTATTTATCCCACAGCTTTGGGGAAAAAAAATTGTACTAGAAATGATCATGAGAAATTTACCAAAAATATTTTTAAGCTTCTAAAACGACCGTAAGAGGGCGGGACGCGCTAAACATTTTTATTTTTTTTTTGTGTATTTTCAAGTGTTAACCGAGTAAGAAAAATTCTCAGTTATAATTAGCAAACTGTCTCCTACAACTTTGTTTTATGACATGTTGTCGTAATTTCACGAATTGGGGGGGGGGGGGGGGGTATAGTTTTTTTGAGGTTTTGTTCAGTTTTTTCAAATGGAATGGTACAGCTTTTATTACATGGCTAGAAAGGTAATTTAAAGAGAAATCATCCAGTGCAAACCCGATATCTATATCTCTGATATGTCAAGAGATATTTCGATTTTTCTGAAAAAATCAGTTATTATTTCACTACTACCTGCATTAAGTTAAAAAAATATTAACCTAATGTTTGCCTTCCTTCACACTTTACCCAGGCTTAGGACTGGTCCAAATTCTTCGTGCCATATTAATTTGGAGCGTGTTTAAAGGCCAACGGGCCAACAACGAAGATAATAATAATAACAACAGTCAAATAAAATTAACAGCACAACAGTCTAATAATTAACAGAATCTGAACTTTAACGCCTTTCTAAATGTTCAAAATGCCTTCCATCCTTAGAAATGCAAAGATTTATTTTTCGATGAGTACTAAAAACGGCAGCTTCAATTTCCGCTCTTGAAATGCTGGTTATTGCATTTTGAATTCTTTCAATCATGTTTTCTCGTGTGGTAGGACGAGTTTGAAAAACAAGGTCTTTTAGTCTTCCCCACAAGTAAAAATCGAGGACTGTCAAATCCGGTGAGCGCGCCGGCCACGAAAATAAACTACACCGTCCTATCCAACGATTTGGAAACGAAGCATCCAAGAAGTTTCGAACCACCTGCGAGAAGTGGGCAGGGCATCCATCATGCTGGTACCACATTTGTCTTCTTGTTTCCAACGAAACATCTTCCATTAGTTCTGGCAGTCCATTTTGTAAAAAATTTAAATATGTTTCACTATTCAAATGTCCATTAAAAATAAAGGGAGCAATAATTTTGTCTCCCAAAACACTACACCATACGTTCACACTCCATCTATTTTGGTGGTTGATTTCTAACATCCAGTGTGGATTAGCAATTGCCCAGTAGTGCATATTATGTAAGTTAACGCCTCCATCACTGCTAAAAGTAGCTTCATCAGTCTGTAGTATGCGTTTTAAAAATTGTTTATTTCCACTACACATATTTTTTAACCAGTGACAATAGTCTAACCGTCTGTCGAAATCGTTATCCAAAAGGGCTTGGTGTAAGACAACATGATAGGGGTGCAGCTTGTTATCTCTTAAGATTCGATGAACAGATGTCTTGCTAACACCTAATTCTTCAGATATTTGTCTGATACTTAAATGGGGGTTGGTTTCAACATAAGCCAGGACATTTACGACATTATCTCCATTACGAATCGAACGTAACCTGGTGCGGACTGGATCTGGATGCACAATTCCTGTTTCTCGTAAGCGTCTTGCTAGACGTGTAAACACCTTCTTCGAATAATGCCTTCTTTCGGGATATTGACTTGCATATTGCCGCTCTGCAATACATGCATTTTCAAAACATTGGAAATACACCGCCAACATGTTATGTGGCCTCGTTATTCGTAAAAGGCATTGTTAGATATTATAATAATTATTAATAATCAATAAATGCAATGTTGAAAATGTAATGCATTTCAAAACTGACAAGTTAATTTGACTGTTTTTGTTTGTTTCTATGGTTCCCTTCTTACACTCTTTGTGTAATGTACCTAAGGATTGCATGCGTTTATTTGGAAACCCGAAAACGCATAATTTCATTCATCCATTCATTTAGTTTAAAAGAAAGAGTAGGTATATTTATTAATGACCGATTTCAATATTCTGTCAAGTAGTATTTAAGCATCACAAAAGAGAAAATACAACAATTGGGGAAAGGCATTTTTTCCGCTAATGTAATTAAATTAGAAAATATTATCAAGGTCAGAATTAGAACATTTATGATGATTGATACTGAATAGATAATTTTATTTTTTAAATAAAATTGTTGCGGTTGCGATTGCGACCTAAATATTAAGACCAATTTTTAACTTAATACGGTAAAAATTAAAACTAACTGATTTTTTTCAGAAAAATCGAAATATCTCTTGACATGTCAGAGATATCGATTTCGGGTTTTCACTGGAAGATTCCTCTTTAAATTACCGTTCTAGCCATGTATTAAAAGCTGTACCATTCCATTTGAAAAAACTGAACAAAACTTCAAAAAACTATTGTTGAATGTAACGCCACCTCGCGGTTTCATTTATAAACTAAATAATTTATCTCCCAGATTATCTGATTGTCCCAGCAATTGCGTTTTAAATGAATCCAAATTGAGGAAAATCGGTTTAGGCAAACGGACATTAGACGACTTTTTATCTAAATAGGTAAAACTCCCTCCCACTCCTCTATTCTTGAAATTACGACAAAATGTCATAAAACAAAGTTGTAGGAGACAGTTTGCTAATTATAACTGAGAATTTTTCTTACTCGGTTAACACTTGAAAATACACACAATTTTTTTTTTTAAATGTTTAACTCGTCACGCCCTCTTGCGGTCGTTTTAGAAGCTTAAAAATATTCTTGGTGAATTTCTCATGATCATTTTTAGTACAATTTTTTTTTTCCCCAAAGCTGTGGGATAAATAGTTTTCAAGATACGGCCGCGATCCATCCTTAATGGGACACCTGGTATATATGTATATAAAAATGGCTATATATATATATATATATATATATATATATATATATATATATATATATATATATATATATATATATATATGTATATATATGTATATATATAAATATATATATATATATATATATATATATATATATATATATATATATATATATATATATATATATATATATATATATATATATGTATATATATGTATATATATAAATATATATATATATATATATATATATATATATATATATATATATATATATATATATATATATATATATATATATATGTATATATATGTATATATATAAATATATATATATATATATATATATATATATATATATATATATATATATATATATATATATATATATATATGTATATATATGTATATATATAAATATATATATATATATATATATATATATATATATATATATATATATATATATATATATATATATATATATATATATATATATATATATATATATATATATATACGTATATGTATATAAAAAATGGCTTGTGGTCACTTCATGTTGTGATGTTTTACTTGTGGTACCGTGTGGTTTGCTCATAAATGTCTTATTTATCTCTAACTCTTCAGACTGCTTATGAATTTCCTCTTAATTATACGAGTATTATACGAAAAGTTCTCAGCCTGACAGATATGGCGCAAGTATGACCTAATGACTACGATGTCGTCCTGTAAGCTTTCAAGTGCGTGCGTTTAGCTTTGGTTTTTTTTGTGGGGAGTTTTTCTAAAAAATTGATATAATTGAAACTCCAGCTGTTAAACAATACTTTGTTTTGGAGCGTTTAACCCCGATAAAGTAATGGACAAAAGTATATACAAAGTGATTTTTTATAATAAAATTATTTTTATTTTAAAAACAAATACATGTTTTTATTTTTAACTATAAACGCTACTATAAATATACTATAAATATAAAGTATTAATCTAAATATCCAAATAATATCGTGAAGAGAAATGAAAAAGTTGAACTTTTACAGGACAATAGTATATAGACAAAACTAATGTTACAAGATCTATATGAAACAAAATTAAATAACACTTCAAATAAGCCAAAATAGCAAGTAATTTGCTTAATGTTTTGCGGCATAACAGTTGTTACTAATAACTGTTTGGTATCTTCTGGGCATTAACTCAGGAAGTTTATTATTGTAGACGTGATCAATAGTAGCCTATAGCTAATACAAAGCCTATAGATTTTATTTGATGGAGTAATTTTTATCTTTAATCTGTTGATTCAAGTGATCCCATACGTTTTCTATGGGGTTCAAATCCAGCGATTGCGATGGCCACTTTTATATAGCAATATTTCCATCTATAAAGAATTGCTTGACTAGCTTTGAAGAATGCTTGGGGTCATTATCTTGTTAAAAAGAAGATCTTAAAGACATGTTATCTTCCACATAAGGCAGCATTATGTTCACTAATATAACGCGATTTATACGTATATCCATAATACCTTCTATGCGGTGTAATGGGCCTACTTCAAACCCCGAGAAGCAAACCCAGGCCATGACAGATCCACATCCATGCTTAACAGTAGGAACTGTGTATTTACGATGCATTCTTTTACTAACAGGGCGAACTCCACCAGATCCAAATATTGTATTTCGATTTGTCGCTCCAACATACCCGTTTCTCATCATGTAAAGTCGAATGGAGATCAATTCTTCTATTAGAACCTTTGGTGTGAAGCACTAAACTTGAAGAGATTTACCACTAAACACCAAATCACTATTTTTGAACTGCTCGACGCAGTTTACAAAGCCTTACATTAATAACTCAGACGTTCGACAATCCAGAACTAGATCTTTTAAATAAATTTTGCTTTGTCGGCATCTCGCAGTACTTTGGAGGATATGGTAGCCGGTATTGAAACTGGTTTTAAACACTTACCGGAATTTTCTAAAGCTTTCGTCAGAGAGTCATGTAAAAGTAAAATTGCAAAAAATATTTCAAATAAAAGTCAAAAAATGCCAAATATTTCTAAGATTGTTAAGCGTCTGCTAGAGAAAGATTGTTTTTATTTAAAAGCTGATAAGGGAAATAAGATTGTAGTAATGGACAAACCTGATTACTTTGAACGCGTTGAAAAATTAATTCAAGACGGTCCTTATAAACGATTATCTAGGAATCCATTGTCAAAAATGATTAACGAAGTCAGAGATACATTGAAATCTTGGGGCAGCCTTATTTCTCCTTCTCTGAAAAGCAAACTACATGTTTCTAATCCAAAAGTGCCAAGATTGTATGCTCTACCAAAAATTCAGAAACCAGGAAAATCCAATCCAGAAAATCCAGATCAATTGTATCAGCCGTTGATTCTCCAACATACAAGTTGGCAAACTGGTTAGCAAAGCCTGGTTAGCAATTACCTTGAAATATCTGAGGGAGTTACTCGAGTTTAACGGTTTTAATAACAAGATTGTTTCTGAGTACATCTCCTTAACAAGATTATGTATGAAGCAAAATTGTTTCCGGCTTAATAACAGGTTTTATGAACAACAAGAACGAACGGCAATGGGCAATCCTCTGTCACCGTTCTTAGCCAACTTATTTATGAGTAAATTTGAAACCGATACAAAAGATGAATTCAGTTACTTTCCGAAGGTATGGCTAAGATATGTGGATGACGTTTTTGTCATTTTCGATTCAAAAAATGAAAATTTAGATGATTTTATTAAGAACTTAAATAGCATATCCCAAATTATAATATTCACGCATGAACTCGAAAACAATGATAGTTTACCATTTCTGGATGTTTTAGTCAGCAGAAACAAAAATAGGTTAGATTTTGATATTTTCCGAAAAAACACCACCACTTCGACATACATTCCTAACGATTCCAATCATAGCTCCCAAAATAAGATGACTTGTTTCAATTTTATGGTAAATGGATTAATTAATTTTCCTTTAAATAAAGATAATTATAACAATGAATTAAAATTAATTAGCGAGGTATCTGAAGTGAATGGTTATAATAAGAACATTGTAGATAAATTAATTAGAAAACATAAGTTCAGAAAATTATTGAAAGAATCTTTTTCAACGGAAGACTTTTCAAACGGATCAGCACACAAAGAAATTCATGGTAATACCATTTGATGCCCAATTAACAAGAGGGCTAGGTAAATTTTTGAAAAAAGTGGACGTTAAGGTTATATACAAACCTTATAATAAATTAATAGAACTTCTGGATAATTCAAAGGATAAAGTAGAGCAACATAAAGAGTCGGGGATTTACGAAATTAGTTGTCAAGACTGGGATCGAAGGTATATTGGGCAAACAAAAAGATCCATATTGACAAGATCTAAAGAACATATTGCCCACATTATATATGGGAGAAATGAAAAAACTTGTGTTGCCCAACATGCAATCGAACACGATCACATTATAGATGTTAGTAATTTAAGACTAATTAAAAGTGTTAATAATAATAGGGTTTTGGATGCATATGAAAGCATTCAAATAGAAAAATGTAAGAAAATCATAAACCGCGATAAAGGACCTATCCATTCAGTCAGTCATCCTATCCGTTCAGTCATCTTTTTCAATTATTAATGTAAGGCTTAGTAAACTTCACGATTCATGATATTTAAACGCTTCGTTAGGTAGGGTTTTTGATATAAATAGAATATAGTTTAGTTTTAGAATTAGATTAAATCGTCTCCTGATGATGCTAACATGGTTAGCGAAACGTGCGTCGAGCAGTTCAAAAAAAGTGATTTGGTGTTTAGTGGTAAATATCTTCAAGTTTAGTCGAATGGAGATGTCGACGAGCAAAACCTAAACCGTTCCTTCTGTTCTTCTTTGAAAGAAGGGGTTTCTTGACAGGTCCACGTGCAAACAACTCTTGTTCATTAAGCCTTCATCTAATAGTCTTTGTGGACACATCTGCTAATCCTTGGTTTATTAAATCAGCTCTTATTTCAGTTGGAGTTTTGAATGTAACCTTGGATGAAATATATTTAATTAACGTTATTGTCATCTCACTAAGTTTCCTGGGACGACCAGATCTTGGCGGTGCTTCTATCGCCCCCTTTTGTTTAAATCTATTAAGATGTTCACCACTTTGGTATACTTGAACTATTTTAATTTTTTTCTCAAACGAAATATGTGGACCACGACCACATTTATTTAAAAAATGTTTTAGGATGAATGTCTACTGATGCGTACGTTAACTATATTAATTTTAAAGTGAAATGAATAAATAAATAATATAAATATATATTGCAAACAAAATAAAATATATCGAATATGTTTCTGTCAGTGCCGTAGAATTTATTGACAATATAAGTAAAACAAAGAAATATCTGTAAGTATTAAACTGGTTGTCTATATTAAATTCCATTGTTCATTACTGTATGTATAAGTAACATCGCCCAGAAGTTTCTTATTCTATTTATCAACAATCATCGACACTACGCTAGTTGAAAGGGTCGAAGATGAATATTTTTTGTCGATTAAGTTAACTGGCGCAGTCGGTAGGGCTTAATTGATACTCATTGATTACACTAGTTTACAAATTTTAACTTTTTTTTATATACCCCGAAAGAAATTTATATAAATATGTTAACCTACCTTCCTTAAACCTAAAAGTGTTAGCAGAAATATTCTATCACGTCAATTTTTTTTTCTACAGTCAATTCATTTTTTTTCAACTACCCGGCGTGGTGACTTCAGTTTAATATTTATTTATTCGATTCAAACAACAAATATCTTCTTTCAAATTGAAATAAAATGTCGAATAGAAAGTATAAACAAAGTTCTGATCGTTTTTGCTACATTTGTAGACAGTTTATATTTTCAAAAAAAAGAAGACCCATCGTAGATTCGTGCATATCTTAATTATTTTGGATTTCCTGTTGCGAACCTGTTGTTTCCTGAAAGCTCTAGAATTGTCTTACTCCAGTGGTCATCAGGAGTTTTTAAAAGAGGGAAAATATTGTGATTGTACTGGTATCCTTGGATTTTTTGAAGCAATGTATCAAAACTGTAATATGCGCTTGCGCGTGCGCTTATTCGTAGACTCTACTATAAAGGTATTGTTGTTGATTTATTGAAAATGTTTCAACAAATCGGAGTGAACATGTCATTGAAGATTCATTTCCTGTACTCGCATTTGAGTTTCTTCCCGAAAACTTAGGCAGTATGAGTGGCGAACAGGAGGAACGTTTTTACCAAGATTTAAAGATTTTCAAAGAACGACATCTAGGATTTGGGGATGAAAACATGTTAGGGGATTACTGTTGGTCCATTATAAGAGAAACCGATCTAAAAAAATATAAAAAGAAGGCGAAAATTAGCCATTTTTATTTTTTTATTATTATTCATATTAAGATTTTTTCCATTTTGAAGTAAATAAATATTTCTAGAGGAAGACGTGACAGATTTTTTATTATTATTTTTTCTGGATAACTCTTACCTAAATAAACTAGTGTTATTTTTAAACATTTTTATTTTTATAAAAGTTAAAACGTAGTCTTAACTCTACAAAGAAGTGATAAGAAATTAATAAGCGATCTCTAAAATAAAAAGATGGTGTTGAAATATACTGTTGGCTAGCCATAGAATAAACTTAATATGACAAAAATTATTTATCTTCGACCCTTTTAATCAGACTATGTTAAAGTGATTATTAATCAGTTATTAATCAGACTAAGTTAAAGTGAACTTAACATTTTTCTTTCTTTGAAATTGATGAATTGATTGTTGATTGATTGATCGAATTGAATCAAATTGATTCAGTTGATGGTCTTTCAAATTGAGCGGTTTTTTAAAATCTTGAATATAACACAGATCACGTTATGAATTTACGTAGATCTTGTCTCATTTTAAAAAAGGAAAGGAAAGGATTTACGGTTAGAGGCGCATCAGCATCTAAGGCTATTTAGCGACTGGACCTACAGCTTAACGTGAGTTCCGAACCCCAGTCATCAGCTACCAACAAACCCAGGCCAGCACCTCCCTCAGGCTATCAAGCCTTGGTTATGTGCCTACCCATAAGAAGCCTACCGACTGGCGAGTGACCAACGTAGAACACTTCTCAGACGGCATCCGGCCTTACCCAGCCTTTAACTGGCCTGACTGAGGGGTAATTCGTAGTCGGATTTTACACTCTTGCCTAGAAACAATCACAGACATTTAGGTGTGGGCGTGTCTGTGTGTGTGTATGAGTGTATATAATTGTGGGTGTAGGGTAGGAAGTAAGACGGACAGGAGAATTAAAGAAAAACACCCATCCGAGCGCTAGAATCGAACCAGCTACCTTTGGATTGCCAGGCAGGCGTCTAACCCACCTGACCACCGCGGCCGGATAGTCCCATCTCAGAAGTCTAATGTATGACATTTATAAAAATGGAGTCGTATACAATACAACAACGCATCAAAATTGTTGAATTGTTTTATGAAAATGGGCTTTCAGAAAAAAATATTTTTATACAATTATGTGATACTTACGGTTTGCACAATCATCCATCTGGAAGTACTATCAATGGAATTCTTAAAAAAAAATCAAGAAAATGGTTTGGGGGAAGATAAAAGAAGAGCAATATATAGTCGTAGTGGTTGTTGATAACCGCATATTGATTTGGTACGTCAAAGTGTTGCTGAAGACCTAGAAATTCCCATTAGTCGACGCTCGCAGCAATTTGGACTCCACAACATGGCTTATTTTACGAGAGGATTTAGGTCTGTACGCATATACGGTGAAATAAAATGACAAACGAGATATAATAGCTGCTGGTGAAGCTATAACTGTGAATGGTGGTCGATATCGTGAGATAATAACTGGATTTTTGTGGTCTGAACTGAATAATATTGATCTGGATGATACGTAGTTCCAACAATATGACGCTACACCTCACTATGACACTACAAACGGTGATGTTAATTGGCCACCAAAATCATGTTATTTGACACCGTTGGACTATTTTCTTTCGGGTTACGTGAAAAGCCAGGTCTATAAGAACAACGTTCAATCGATTCCTGAACTAATGGATGAAATTATTCGAGGCATTGGTGAGATAGAGTCGCAGTTATGCCAAAATATCATCCAGATATTTGACAATATATTTTGTCAAATATATTGTATCGTCTACTGAAGCTACACGAGCTAACGACCAAAGGCGTAAAGAATGAACACTTTTCAAGCCGTGCAGTCTTATGTAAATGCGATTCTGTTAAGTTGCTTCGACGTTCTATAAAGGCGAATGAAACATGGATTTACTATCACATGCTAGGGATGAAGCTACAGTCCAAACAATGAGTGGAAACAGGAAAAAATGCAGCTAAGCGAATTAAAACGCTTCCACGTGTAAGAAAAGTTATTAGTGCCATTTTCTTGAATTCTTGTGGTATGGTGCATCCCAGAAGAGTATTACGTTTCATTACTGGACGTTCCACTACCAATTCAAAATATGGTGGTATTCAGGTTTCACCAAGATAATGCTTCTCGGTATCTCAGATTGTTACAAAGCTCCAAGTGCCTCCATATGCATCGTATTGGTCCAATCAGATCTTCCCAAATCTGAATAAATGACTGGCTGGAAGATTCTCATAAATTGATGAGGGCAAAACTGATTCAGCAATTGCATTTACTGAGTATATGAAAAAGTTGAAATGTTGTTGAAGAATCCCAATCTCAATTTCTCTCTCTTGTGTTTTCTTTGTCAGACTGAGAACTTTTCGAACTGCTCTCTTACATAGAATTTTTTAATGATTCGCTCATTTTTTTATTTATTTTGAAGGACCCATTGAAAGAGTTTCTTCAAAAAGTTAGTGTTGGTTTCGTGTCTGGCACTCTGGCTTCATGCGTCAATATACCGTTTGATGTAGCCAAGTCGAGAATTCAAGGACCGCAACCAATTATGGGTGAAATTAAATATAAGGGAACGCTGAACAGCATTGTTATTGTCTATAAAGAAGAAGGGTAAGTGACCTTGATATGATCTGATATAACTGTGATATACATGGTGAGGGAGTGTGGAATAGGTCTATATACTATTTTTTATGCGAGCTATTTCTAAACACTCTTATTTCTGACCATTTTCTTGTTTATTGAAAGTTATGTTTTTTTTTTAATTTAGTTTACCTTATTTTTATGTTCCGTTCTAGTTTAATTGTTGATACAAAATAAACTTATGTTTTCTAAATAGTACTCTTATTTTTTTATCCATAACTGTATATAAATAGAACATAGTTTTAGAATTATAGCTCGTACAAAATAAAAACAGTTGCTATTAAACATTATCTTACTTTAGTGAGTCATTTTTATAATTTAAAAATATATTTTTAAAATAATTTAAAAAAATTTATAAATAAAAAAAAAATCAACTCTAAATTAAATGCAAATTACAAAGTAACTAACAAAATTACAATAAATGTTTAAAGTCTTGCAAGTATCGTCAATTTAGTACCTCTAGATAGATTCAGCACATGTAAAATGCTTCTTTCAAAAACCATCGACAACGTTTTTTATATTTTTTTTAAATGGTTATTAAAATAATGAGATTTTATAATTACCAATGATATTTATTGATATATAATATACAATTACTAAACAGAAAAAATAATGAAATATCTGGCTGGTATCACTGCTATCTGATAGTATTTATAATTAAGGGATGAACTTCTTTTCGATCGAGTATATGCTCTCTGTCATACCATTTCATTGTTTCATTTTCTTTATGCTTGATCGTATTCTTCCATATCTTAGGAGTAACAGTGTGAAGTGGTTCATGCCACATGTTTATACAGTCTTGCTGTGAATTACCCTTTTTACCCATGTGTTTATTATAGTAATTTTTTTACGATTCCCCATATAAGTTCAGTTGAATTGAAATTGCAGTGGTATGGGGGAATACGAAAAACTGTGTGCCCATATTGTTCTGCTAAGTTGTCTACTAAATATTTCCGTGCTAGTTTATTTCTGAAAAGCATCCCCTTAGGAAATATATCAAAATAATAAATTTGGTTGTGGTACATACTCTGCTACAATTCTTAACAGTTCAGTTTTAAGCATTTTGATTCATACTATATTAGTATTAGTTAACTAATCTGGAATGGCAGCTTCAGTTCATGAGCTGCTTGGTATCTTTTTTATAAGTTCTTTAATAATTGGTTTTTAAACCATTTTGAAATTTTTTTCTGATTCATTTCACCATGGTAATCAATAAGCTCATTTTTGTACGAAAAAGTGGTCTCTGCACCCTCAATAAATGCATCTTCACCGCCAGCATGAAGTATGATGTATATTAAATAAAAATGTTCAATCAGAACTTTTTATATTTATGTAACTTACCTTTTACCATCAATGTTGGAGGTTTTTACATTCATCTTATTATCTTGCCATGAATGACTTACACTACCATTTTGAAAAATCCAGGTTTCATATAACAAGACAAATTTGTACAAGGCTTTTTTCTTTCCTTCATATAACCTCTCAAAAATCTATACATTTTAGGGCAACATTGGGAAGTTCCATAAGCCCTCGTCTTGGATAATCTTTTTTTCATTTAAAACCTACTTCTTTCAATACGTTGCACAATGACATATGGCATTCGTTAAACAGTTGCTTCTCTTTTATTTGCTCATGTGAGGAACTCAAAGTTACACGCTGTCTTGAAAATGAAAATTAAACTGTGAGTCCCTACGGATAAACTACATATGGGTTTAAGAACAGTATTTTCTGGAATTCTTAGGTTACGAATACTTACTGTGTTCATACATGATATAAATAGTGTCTCGAATACAATTTTTATCTAAAGCTGCAGTATTGGTAACTCTTTTAGTAAAACTACGCTTTCTAGGCGATTTTAAAACTTGTGAAATAGTACTAAAAGTGGACATACTCAACCTTAAGACTGCTGCAAACTAAACATATCCAATTATTAGCAATTGCGAACTGGGCAGACTCCCACGGCCTTCACTTGACCTTTGACGCCATAGAACGTAGTTCTTTTAGGTCGGCTACGTGGAATACTGAGACAAATCCAGACTTCTGCTTTGTCTCAGAGGATACCAAAAAACGCCTTATCCCAATATCAAGGGAAGCCTTAGAGGATTTCTCACACAGCCAACACCTCCTCGTATTCCTCGAAACTGGAATTAAAATCCCAATAATTTATTCTACACCCAGGACTAGGTGGAATTTTGAGAGCGCCCAATGGGATAAATTTGCTGTGCAGCTAGACAAGGTTGTCAGATGGATTCCTCCTAAGAGCAGCAATTATGACAGATTTGTAAAAGTCGTTACAACAACAAAAAAGTATATACCCCGTGGTTTTCGGAGGGCATATGTTCCACGGTGGAACAAATAGATGGAACTGCTCTATCAGAAATTCCAGAACAGCGGAGATGCTGACATAGCAGACGAGCTCCTTAATCGTCTGGATACAGAGCGCTGCAAAAAATGGGAAAAAACGACATGTAATATGGACTTCAAAAAATCTAGCAGGTAAGCCTGGAGCCTCCTGGGGAAACTAGGTAGCTCTAACACATCCGCTCGTGACCCACTGGAAGTATCGGCGGACCAAATCGCTGCATTAAGAATCAACTGACAATCCGCCGACAAACAACTGCAGTTCATCCTGATTACTCCAGACTATTCACCGCGGAAGAGGTAGATAGGTCACTGGTAGACACCAAATCTGGTAAGGCCCCTGGTTCCGAAATCCTCAAAAACAGCGGAAAACACATACTACTAACAGGACGTATCCCAGTGGAGCTCAAGAAATCCAAAATAATCGCAGTCCCGAAACCAAACAAAACCCAAGAACTTGCTTGAGAGCTACCGCCCGATAGCTCTAATAAATTCATGCTACAAACTTCTAGAGATATTGTTACTTAACCGTCTGGGCCCACTAATACTGGAACATATTCCTGTTGAACAGGCTGGATTCAGGCCCCATCGTAGGTATGTGGACCAGATTCTCAGCTTGACAACGCATATTGAGGCAGAGTTTCAAGAACGGCTGAAGACTTGTGTAGTGTATGTTGATTTGACTGCAGCATATGACACGGTTTATGACATAAACATCAGCTCTTAGCTTAGTCTACTCGGTTGCTGAATACTGCGCCCCAGTCTAGCTAAATAGCTGCCATGTAAAGATTAGACACCAAACTAAACGAGACAATCAGAATAATCAATGGCTGTTTAGGAAGCACACCTCCAGGTTGGCTTCGCACTCTGAGCAATATTGCTCCTCCCGCTATCCACAGGCAGGAAAGGCTAGTCAGGGAATACAATAAAATACTATCAAATTCCCACCTCCCAATACACAATGACTTGCCTGTTGTTGGCCTGCGGAGACTGAAGTCTAGGTCCCCCATAGTATTGTTAGCAGAACAGTTCCTCGGAGAAGATAGACAGGCGGCTTATGTCATCGACCCTACAGCACCCTTACCGGGAATGGAGTTTCCCCGCCACGAGTGGACGACTTTTAACAGTCAGGCATAAGCCGTGACTTTTTCTATAAATGGGGACTGACGGGATCGCCAGCTTGTGATTGTGGAGAACTCCTCCAAACCCTTCAACACATCGTAGCTGAGTGCCCCCTTACAACATATGGTGGTGAAATTAATGATTTCTTTGAAGCTACACACTCGGTGTTGGAATAGGTCAATGACCTCGATTTTAAAATTTGATGTACTTATTGTGATGTATCTTACCTGATGTTTAAATTTATTTTACATATTTTTATTTTATACATTTTTACAATTATAACACTGTGGTATTTCTTAAAAGAACTGTTTTCCATGGTAAGGGAAAAAATGAAAGTAAACGTTCAGATACAAGTGGGATAACCTATAAACCTGTCAATAAATATCAACAAGAAAAATTTTAAACTCTATAACCGAATCCAGCTATAAATTTGATTATTTTATTATTTAATTTATGTAGTGGTATTTCTGTTGTTCTTCAAATCGTCAGTCATGGCCTTTGTACAAGCCATACATTAAGTCATTTCCTGATGATGCCAACATGGTTAGCGAAACGCGCGTCGATAATTAAATAAAGTGATTTGGTGTTTATTTGCAAATCTCTTCGAGTTTACTATTAGATAATCATTTGAAAACTAAAAATATTGTAAGAAAGTTGATATTGTTGAACATATTGTAGTTTTTTTTATCCATCGAAAAAATTGTTGAATATAGTAATTATTATACCGAATGAAAAATTCCACTCTAATTTTATTGTTAATATTCAAAACCGCACGAACTTTTTTGGTATTACCTGATAGTAACAATTTCTAGTGTTTTTTGGTATAATTTATTTAATAAAAACCGTTTCAGATGGCTGGCTTTATATAAAGGACTGGTACCGAAAGTGATGAGACTGGGCCCCGGTGGCGCCATCATGTTGGTCGTCTACGATTACATGCACGAATTTTTAACTAACACGTTTCAATGAAGATGTACAAAGTTTTATTTTTTAATTGACTACATTCTGGATATTTTTACTGATTGGTTGGTGCAGTACAAAACAAAAGACTTAACAATTAGATTAACAATTAGAAATTTTATTAGATGATAAAGAATTTTTTTTTCTCAAAAAAAATATATTTTTTCTAAATTTTTAGCAACGTTATTTTGTACAAAAATAAAATACAAATTTTACTTAAATATACGATATATTTCATGCTTTAAAAGTTGGTGGTGCAATGTTATACAATTTATTTTTAGTGCTTTTTGAATGTATGGCAGTGATACAATAAAGTTTTGTCCCCAAACTTGTGTTTTTTTTGCATCCTTCAGTTAAAACTTTACTTGTTGCTGTTCAATGTGGGTGTGGAGGTCTTGGAGCTCGCTTTTGAGTCTTTCGAATATGGTAGATAAACTGAAAGATCACATTATCTATATCAGCGATGGCGAATCAATGGTACGCGGTACAAAATAATTTGGGCACGGTATTAACTAAGGCATTTAGTTACCTAATCGAGGCAATTTATTTTTTCGTCTGCATTTGATGTGATAGTAACAAAGTTCATTGTGAACGGAGCTACAGGTGCCGGAACAGCAACAAATTGCGCGACAGAGATAGGTTAGATAAGAAAGAAAGTATTTACGGTTAGAGGTGCATCAGCATCTAAGGCTATTTAGCGACTGGACCTACAGCTTAACGTGGGTTCCGAACCACGGTCATCAGCTACCGACAAACCCAGGCCAGCACCCCCCTCAGACTATCAACTCTTGGTGATGTGTCCCCATAAGTCTATCAAAAAGCCTACCGACTGGCTAGTGACCAACGTAGAACACTTCTCAGACGGCATCCGGCCTTACCCAGCCTTTAACTGGCCTGACTGAGAGGTAATTCGTAGTCGGATTTTACACTCTTGCCTAGAAACAATCACAGTCATTTAGGTGTCGATATGCGTGGGCGCGTGTGTGTGTATATGAGAGTATATAATTGTGTGTGTAGGGTAGGAAGTAAGACGGACAGAAGAATTAAAGGAAAACACCCATCCGAGCGCTGGAATCGAACCAGCTACCTCTGGATTGCCAGGCAGGCGACTAACCCACCAGACCACCGCGGCCGGTAGGTTAGATAAGTCTAATAGAGAATTTCAAACTTGGTGGACTGAGAAATATGGCATGATTATTAAAAGTGATAAAGCGGAGAGTGTTTTATGTTCTGGAACGGTGATATGTAGAACATCGTCTGTAAAACGGCTTTATGAAACAAGTCACAAATGTCTTTGTCAAAAAAACGAACTAGAGCAAAAAGAATTTATTGCAAGTGTAATTAAACAAAGGAATAAACGGTCGACGTCTATGATTAAATATGTTAGCAAGGATTATCATGTACATTCTGTCAAAAAAATACCGCGAATTGATCATTTGAAAAGCCCGCTTAAAGGGATTATCAAAATGATTTTTATCGCTAAGTTGACACAACTGTCCTCTATACTGATGCGGAGTTTGAACGTCATCTGTCATTTAGTTTGTTTACAGTGCTCGATTTTGTCAGTTCACCTCAAGTGTGTTTTGCAATTTTTTCAATGGATAAAAACATCGAGCCAAGAATGTGTCTTAAGTTTCGTCTTTTTAAGTCTTCAACTGAAGTTAATATCGCTAAAGTGAAGGAAATGGTGACTGAAAATCGTCATTTAGGTTCAGAGACACAGCCGCTGATCTTTCTGTGTCTCACGAATCAATTCGTACCATTTTCAGCGATTGTTTGGATATGAAACGCCCGTTCGACTAGTGCCGAAAGACCTGCATTTTCTTCAGAAACTCAATCGCGTGAAGGTCGATGAAGTCATGCTAGACCGAGTCAATTCCGTCCACATTCATAAAACGCATTGTAACTGGTGATGAGACATGGGTATACGAGTACGAGTTTGACATGCAAACCGATCAACAAGCTTCGGAATGGCGCTTTCCAACTGAGCCGAAACCGAAAAAACCACGTCAAAGTCGATCAAAAGTTAATGTGATGTTGACTACTTTCTTTGATTATCGGGGTGTTGTGTACTCGGAATTCTTGCCAGGTCAGACGGTAAATAAAGAATATTACCTGAGTGTTATGCAACGTTTGAGAGAGCAAATTCGTCGCAAAGGGCCAAATTTGTGGAAAGAAAACTCTTGCATCTTATATATTTCATATATTTCATGCTTTAAAAGTTTGTGGTGCAATTTTATACATCTATTTTTAGTGCTTTTTGAATGTATGGCAGTGATTCAATAAAGTTTTGTCCCCAAACTTGTGTTTTTTTGCATCCTTCAGTTAAAACTTTACTTGTTGCTGTTCAATGTGGGTGTGGATGTCTTGGAGCTCGCTTTTGAGCCTTTCGAATATGGTAGATAAACTGAAAGTTCACATTATCTATATCAGCGATGGCGAATCAATGGTACGCGACAAAATAATTTGGGCACGGTATTAACTAAGGCATTTAGTTACCTAATCGGGGCAATTTATTTTTTCGTCTGCATTTGATGTGATAGTAACAAAGTTCATTGTGAACGGAGCTACAGGTGCCGGAACAGCAACAAATTGCGCGACAGAGATAGGTTACATAAGAAAGAAAGTATTTACGGTTAGAGGTGCATCAGCATCTAAGGCTATTTAGCGACTGGATCTACAACTTAACGTGGGTTCCGAACCACGGTCATCAGCTACCGACAAATCCAGGCCAGCACCCCCCTCAGACTATCAACTCTTGGTGATGTGCCTACCCATAAGTCTATCAAAAAGCCTACCGACTGGCGAGTGACCAACGTAGAACACTTCTCATCCGGCCTTACCCAGCCTTTAACTGGCGTGACTGAGAGGTAATTCGTTGTCGGATTTTACACTCTTGCCTAAAAACAATCACAGGCATTTAGGTGTTGATATGCGTGGGCGCGTGTGTGTGTATATGAGAGTATATAATTGTGTGTGTAGGGTAGGAAGTAAGACGGACAGAAGAATTAAAGAAAAACACCCATCAGAGCGCTGGAATCGAACCAGCTACCTCTGGATTGCCAGGCAGGCGACTAACCCACCAGACCACCGCGGCCGGTAGGTTAGATAAGTCTAATAGAGAATTTCAAACTTGGTGGACTGAGAAATATGGCATGATTATTAAAAGTGATTAAGTGGAGAGTGTTTTATGTTCTGGAACGGTGATATGTAGAACATCGTCTGTAAAACGGCTTTATGAAACAAGTCACAAATGTCTTTGTCAAAAAAACGAACTAGAGCAAAAAGAATTTATTGCAAGTGTAATTAAACAAAGGAATAAACGGTCGACGTCCATGATTAAATATGTTAGCAAGGATGATCATGTACATTCTGTCAAAAAAGTACCGCGAATTGATCATTTGAAAAGCCCGCTTAAAGGGATTATCAAAATGATTTTTATCGCTAAGTTGACACAACTGTCCTCTATACTGATGCGGAGTTTGAACGTCATCTGTCATTTAGTTTGTTTACAGTGCTCGATTTTGTCAGTTCACCTCAAGTGTGTTTTGCAATTTTTACAATGGATAAAAACATTGAGCCAAGAATGTGTCTTAAGTTTCGTCTTTTTACGTCTTCAACTGAAGTTATTATCGCTAAAGTGAAGGAAATGGTGACTGAAAATCGTCATTTAGGTTCAGAGACACAGCCGCTGATCTTTCTGTGTCTCACGAATCAATTCGTACCATTTTCAGCGATTGTTTGGATATGAAACACCCGTTCGACTAGTGCCGAAAGACCTGAATTTTCTTCAGAAACTCAATCGCGTGAAGGTCGATGAAGACATGCTAGACCGAGTCAATTCCGTCCACATTCATAAAACGCATTGTAACTGGTGATGAGACATGGGTATACGAGTACGAGTTTGACATGCAAACTGATCAACAAGCTTCGGAATGGCGCTTTCCAACTGAGCCGAAACCGAAAAAACCACGTCAAAGTCGATCAAAAGTTAATGTGATGTTGACTGCTTTCTTTGATTATCGTGGTGTTGTGCACTCGGAATTCTTGCCAGGTCAAACGGTAAATAAAGAATATTACCTGAGCGTTATGCAGCGTTTGAGAGAGCAAATTCGTCGAAAAAGGCCAGATTTGTGGAAAGAAAACTCTTGGATTTTGCATCACGATTACGCACCATCTCACAAGGCTTTCATTGTGAACAAATTTCTAGCTAAAACTCAACGGACACCATCGAACAACCACCATATTCACCTGATATGACTCCGACCGAATTCTTTCTCTTTCCAAAACCCAAATTACCACTTCGCGGCACCCGTTTTCAGTCGATAGAAAATAGAAAAGAGAATTCACAGCCAGAACTGAAGTCGATTCCGGAAATTGCGTTTAAAAATGTTTTGACAATTGGATTATTCGTTGGCGTAAGTGTATTATTTCAGAAGGGGCTTACTTTGAAGGCAATACATTTGGATAAATAATAAACATTTTGTGTTTTATTAACCAATTCCCGGTACTTTTTTACCGCAAGTACCGCAAAGTAAACCTTTTAACAAGGGAGAGTTATACTATACACCAAATCCCTATTTTTAACTTCCCGACGTGCGTTTCGCTAACCATCGCATCATCAGGAAATGATTCAATCTATCAATCTGTATCTGCAGAGTGAATTATCTCCTGGTGATAGTAACATGGTTAGCGAAACCTGCATCGGGAAATTCAAAAAAGTGATTTGGTGTTTGGTCGTAACTCTCATCGAGTTTAAAGATCGTGATGTTGTAGACTATGTGCGGGTTTCGTGGCTCTGAAGAGCGGGACTTCTATCTAAAACGCCAAAAAGTCGAATAGCAAGTGGATAATAGAAAAAGAGGGAGATCAAAGACACGGTTGCAGGACAATGTAAAAAAATGCTGAAGGAATGTTGTAGACCTATCTGGCTGGAGGAGAAATTTGCTACAGGTTGTTAACAGGCTCTATGAAAAAAGAAGAAGAATATTGTAAGAATAAGTGATTTACGATATGCTTGTAATTTTAAATAAATGTTATATAGCTAAATGCTGTCATTTGATTCTTCTCCTCTACTATTTATACACCCTGATGTTCGTGGAAGATCCTTGAACTAAATCTCCGCAAATTCGGAGATCCTGATGTATTTCATTTAATTACAGAATTTTTATAAAAGCCCGCTTCTCTGCTACACCTTGTACTTTATTCTAGAGAGCATTTCTAGAACATTTAAAGTTCGGTTTTCAAACCCATATATTTCTTACTTTTTGTTACAACATTCTTCTAAATCTTCTTTGCTTGTTGCTGTCTCCTTACTTGATGTTATTGCACTCACTTGAATACCAATAGATTTTTTATCCTGTAACACGCAATAAAATTAATTATCAAAAACACCAACTTTAATTTCTATACAGGGTGTGTGATATTTTTAACAAATTTGAAAACATTTGAAAACATAAAGACCGGTTTCTGGCTTACAGTCGTCATCAATCGGACTCAAACTGAACGTTCTCTACTGGAAAAAATAAATTTTTGTTTCAAACTTAAGTCCGGTTTGACTGGACAAATAAAAAAAATTGTAAAAAAATTGAATTTTTAAATATCTTGTAATTTTACTAGATTATTAAATTTTCTAAGATCCTTATATCTTTTTTTTTCAAAATAATAGATAGAGTAGAATAGTAGATAAAGTATTAATTTATTACGTAAAATTTAAGAAATTAAGAATAAAAATGACGGACTAAGTAGAAAATGTGAAGATTTTTAAAATTCACAGCTCGCAGACCACTTCTATTGCAAAGTTGAAATTTCGAGGGTTGCCTGGAGGTAGCATGAAGATTCTCTAAAGATTTCACCTATTTCGAGTTGAAAACAGTGAATTTTCAAAAATTGATTGACTTTGCGAAGTTACATATCTAAAGAATTGAGGCAATCAAAGAAAATTAGGATATACACCAACAGAATATACCTACAAACAATGAATATCTGGGAATATTGGAAAAATAAATTCGCTAAAATAGCAATTCAGTTAAAAGCGCACAGCCAAGCCGGATTTAAGTTTGACACAAAAATTAATTTTTTTCCTCTAAAATACATGGACAGTAGTTATATAGGGACTGAAATATAAAATTCTGAAAATAACTAAAAAATCGACTTTTCTAAAATCGTATCGATAAAATCGAATCGTATCGATCGATCGTAAAATTGTATCGATCTCGAATTTATATATACATATATATATATATATATATATATATATATATATATATATATATATATATATATATATATATATATATATATATATATATATATATATATATATATGTACATATATATATATATATATATATATATATATATATATATATATATATATATATATATATATATATATATATATATATATATATATATATGTATATATATATATATATATATATATATATATATATATATATATATATATATATATATATATATATATATGTATCCGGACATAGACACGGTTCACTACTTGACTTAGCTTAAAACCTCGAAAACTTATTCAAAAGAGACTGCTAACACCAAAGTTCGACCCTACCAAAATAAAACCAACCCTAACAGAAGAGATTGATAAACAACCAGCACAGAACTGGCAAGAATTGAAATAAAAAATTATAGCCTTAACTTAAGGTTGTTAAGGTCCTTAACAACCTTTAAGGGGTTGGTCCCTTTACAGAAAGTTAGAAAACATCAGTGGTGTGATGAAGTTTGCGAGCAAGCAGTATTAAGCAGAAGTAAAGCATTCAAAGATTGGAACAGTTAAAAAACAGCAATAAATTATAACATCTTTTTGAAAGAAACATCGAAGTTAATTAAACAAAATAAAAGAAAATATGAAAACAATCAACTTAATGAAATAGAAAAAGATTTCCAAAAAAATAACACCCGAAACTTTTACATAACATTTAAAACTAAATTAACATTAAACTGGGGAGAACCAACATTAAAATTGATTATCTGGCGTTTGCTGATGATCTAGCAATTTTGACTCAAGATATATTAACGGCACAAAAACAGATTGAAATCCTAAAAGAAACAGCAGAAAAGGTAGGACTCCAAATTTCCTTGGAAAAGACACAATACATGACCTACAACAGATTAAGAACAGCATTTCTAAAAACAAAATATGGTAACATCAGACGAGTCTCTCAATTCAAATATTTGGGTGAAATAATCATGGAAAATGGGTTGGAAAAAGCAGCCAATAAGCGTAGATGTTAAATAATGGGAACGGCATTGAGACTTACACAAAATATTTACAACAAAAAATGCATATCTAAAAACACAAAACTGAGACATTACAACACAGTTATTAAACCAGAAGGTCTATATGAGGCAGAAACGCTCATTTTGAATAGAAAGAAGACATTGAAAAGAAGGAAAGAAAAATCATAAAAAAAATCTTAGGCCACAAACAAATAAATAGCACAACATATCAACTTCGAGAAAACCAAGAAATCAAATAATACACAGGTATACATAGCGATATGAAAAAAGAAGGCTTACGTTTTACGGACACATAAAACGGATGAATCCGAATAGGCTAACTAGACAAATAGTCGAATTTTATGAAAATAGGTGTAGAGCTAAAGTAGAAATAATTAAATGGATTGCTGCAATTAAAGAGGGCCAACTATCAGGAAAAAATTACAAGTGAAATCCAGGATAGAGGCTGTTTCAGAAACAAGGTTAACGTATGGAAGGTTGGCCAGAAAGAAAAATGTAGGAAGACTGGAACAACTTGGTCTGACGAAAGGAAAAAAGCTCATTGCGAAAGAATGAAATTAGTATGTAAGTAAAGGTAAAGTCGGAACCAATTGATTAAGGTAGGGCAACCTATTCAAGTAAAATTTAGTTGAATATATATATATATATATATATATATATATATATATATATATATATATATATATATATATATATATATATATATATATATATATATATATATATATAACGGCAAGGCTCCAGAACGGCAAGGCTCCAGGAAAGGATAGTGTAACTGTCGAAATGCTAAAAGCTGGTGGTCGGACGTTACATAAAACACTGGCAAAATTATACTCAAAATGCCTCAAAGAACAAAAAGTACCTGACTTATGGAAAAATGCAGAAGTGATCCTTTTACATAAAAAAGGAGCACAGGAAGATTTAAAGAACTACCGTCCAATAAGCCTCCTATCAGTGATGTACAAAGTTTTCACTAAGATAATTTCTAAAAGAATATTAAAAAAACTGAATGACGCACAACCAAGAGAACAAGCAGGATTCAGAAGTGGATTCAATACAATGGATCACATCCAGGTTGTACAGCAGGTCATAGAAAGGCACAACGAATACACCATGCCACTGTGCTTGGCTTTTATCGACTACGAAAAAGCATTTGATTCCATCTCAAAGAATGCGATAATGGATGCACTGCTTAGCCAAGGTGTAGAGAGAGCCTATGTAAACCTATTAGAATCGATATATGATGGAGCTACAGCCACAATTCACCTTGATGATCTTGAAGTGGGAATTAATATAGAACGAGGTGTACGGCAGGGTGACGCAATATCGCCTATTATTTTCTCGGCTGGCCTTGAAGAAGTATTCCGTAAACTGGATTGGGAACAGGATGGGGTAAAGATCAATGGTGCAAACTTAAACCATCTTAGATTTGCAGATATTATTCTCATTTCACAAGACCCAGAGGAGCTGCAAAGACGCATACAAGAACTGCAAAGGGCTGGCGAACCATTTGGCTTGAAAATAAACCTGAAAAAGAGTCAGGTTATGTTCAATAACTTCGCTCAGGACAGAGGAATTTCAGTTTTAGGAAGGGATTTAGAGATTGTGGACAGCTTTGTATATCTTGGGCAGAGGATTTCCATGGAGGGGAATATCGCCCGGGAGGTGGAACGGCGTGTTAAATGTGGCTGGCAGGCATTTGGTAGGCTCAACATAGTGTTTAAGAGCAGACTCCCACTTTGCCTGAAAAGAAAAGTATTCGATCAGTGCGTTCTACCCGTTATGACATACGGAAGTGAAACCTGGACACTCACATCGCAATCAATTCAAAAACTTCGGGTGGCACAGAGGGGAATGGAAAGATGTATGCTTGGCATTACAAGACGAGACAGAAAGTCCTGCGCATGGATCAGGGAACAAACAAAAGTCTGTGACATCATTGGAAGAGTAAAACAGTTGAAATGGAGATGGGCAGGCCATATAGCGAGGCGATGGGACGACAGATGGACCAAGGCAATCCTGGAGTGGATACCGCTTGATCGCAAACGTCCGCGAAGAAGACCGAAAGCACGATGGACTGATGACATCGTTAAGTATATTGGACCCGAGTGGCAGAGGAAAGCCCAGGACCGTGAAGGTTGGAAGCATGCTGAAGAGGCCTTCATCCTGCAGTGGATCGATACGGGCTGATGATGATGATGATGATGATGATATATATATATATATATATATATATATATATATATATATATATATATATATATATATATATATATATATATATATATATATATATATATGAAATGTTAGATTTCTTTGGACAGCCCCCAACCGCTGGGTTCCACAATCTCATGTAGAACACACAGCAACCTGTGTCTCCTCCTAAATGAACATTTTGTTAGGTGTTTGACTGGGAATGAGCCCCGCCTATCCATTCCCCAGTCAAGCACCTAACAAAACGTTCATTTAGGCGGAGACACAGGTTGCTGTGTGTTCCACATGAGATTGTGGAACCCAGCGGTTGGGGGTATGCGACATTCAGTTACTGTTGTCTCATTCGACGCTCAATACTCATTGGACTCAATAGGTTGTTGACTATGGATAGAGTTTACCTATTCTTGACGGAGTCTTGACGGAACATATGCCCTCCATTTGAAAGGATGGGTGGGGCTCGTACTCGTACCCAGTCAAGCACCTAACAAAATGTTCATATATATATATATATATATATATATATATATATATATATATATATATATATATATATATATATATATATATATATATATGTTTTTTTGTTCTTGGCCTTCTCCTATAATCGCCAGATTTGGTTTCGAGTAACTCCTGACTATTCCCAAAACTGAAAATGGCTTTGAAATGATTACAACATTAACTGGACATCATTGGATTGATGCATAATTACAAGGATTAATTCCTGGCTCTTACTAACAAGTTCTTTACGTAACCTATTCACTAGATCTGTATTTTCTCTTCAGTGAAAACACAGTGAATTGTTTAATATAAAATGAATTCTAAAATTGAAAGGTGAAAAAGACAAATACAAAAGCATTATATTTGAATTTCTTATTTTAACATATATTTTTTTCATTTAATTGTAATTTCTTTAGTGTTAATAAAAAGCAACAATATGTAAGTTTAAAATAACTATAACAACTTCCATACAGGGCGACCAGCGGGTATATTTCACCACAGTGAAATTTATCCACCAGTGGCCTTAATTCTAACTCTCTCTACAATCTAGGAACAAAAATAATCACATATTGAGAAAATAAACCTCAAATATTTGCATAACACAGTAGAAACCGGCGAATATTTTTACACGGCCTAATTTTAGAATAAATTAACAAATCATAAAAAATATTAAGTTCATAACAATGACTGCATAACCATGACAAATTGTATGCAATAGTTTTTGGTATTAAATAATTTTTTTTTGTCTTTCGTCAATGATTTCTAATGATGGGTAAACTCATTTCTTACTACTTTAAATTAAATAAAAATATTTCAACAAATAACAAAAAATAAAAAATTATTAACAGCAACAAACTAAATTAAACTACATAATAATCAAATATAAAAATTAATAATAATTTTAGACTGAAAGCAACTAAGATATTGTAAAAAAAATTCTAAATAAAAAATTGAGCTGCCAAAAATCTATGTTATTAAGAATATCCTGAAATATAGCTATCAATATTTACCATTTAGTTTAGACAATTAACAAATCTATAAAAAGTTTTAAAAGTATGGCTGACACCTTGTGAAGAATGGATTCTAAATATAAAAATAAACTAGAATATACTTACTACTTAATAACAAATATATTTTTTTTAATTTCGCGACGTGGATTTCTCTAACGTGATTGTGATCAGGAGATTATTCAATCATCAGGGGATTGCAACGTGATAATTCAATCTATAATGAAAAATACTTTTTTGCCATTTAAAAAATATTGTTTTAGTAGTTACTAAAGACATCTGGCAACACCGGAAAGCGATGTTTTAAAATTTTTCTCCGTTCCTACAACTTTGCTTTTAGAAGTACGAATCTATCACTTCAAATAAAAAAGTTAGGCTATGTAACGTTTTAAAAAAATTACACTGTATATACACATAACTACCAAACAATTATAAAAATGAACTAAACGAAGACGAAAAAACTTTGGTATTCCCCACATCATGCAAATGTTAACAGTTAATTTTTAGGTTATTCTTTAAAACATTTCTTATTTCCTTTGCTTACATCAGTCTAACAAGCTACAATTCAAGTTCAGAATTCACACCTACGTATTGTAAATTTAAATTCTGATCAATAACAAATGAAAACAAAAAAAAAACAAAACAAATAACATATAAATATGACGCACAAGTGCTTTAAAACAATTTATCCATACAATTCTTTTTCTTTTTTGTTTACCCTGATGTAGGTTTTCTTCCTACCACTTTCATTTTCAGTAACCACCGCTTTGGGACTTAAATCTTCATCTTTGTGGTCTTTGGTTTCGAGTCTCTTCAAGTCAGGCATCTTTGGTTCTGGAATGACGTAAGAGAAGTGAGGGTCGTATTTCTCCGGAACGTAGTTCCACTGGAATTCATCCACTTCTCTTCTACTTCTTGTGAAAGGTGTAGTGCTTGGAGCACCCTCTTGAACCACAGACTTTTGACTTCCACTATAGTCAAAATCAAATGGAACTGTAACAACTTGCTGAGCATTATCAAAGACTTTCACTTTTTCTGAGTCAAAACCACCAGAATGAAGTAGCGGTTGTACAACCTCATGTGTCTTGGTGTCTTGGGTTTCTGGAGAATTTTCAGCTTCAGTATCCTTTTCTTCAGTTTGTTTCTCTGCTTCATTTTTCTTAGAATTGTCTTTGTTTTCCTCTTCACTTTCCTCGACTTCTCCACTTTCATTTTCCTCTTCTTCATCTTTCTCTACTTTATTTTCCGGCTTGTCAGGATTATTAACATTTTCTTCAAACTTTTTATTAAAGTACTTGTCTAAATTAAAATCGTTTTCGGTGAAGGAGAGGAACTTTGACAAGTCTTCAGGCCGATTAACATCTTCAACAATCTTTTTATATTGTTCAGTGTCTTTTACAGCGGTGGGGATATTTAAACCATCCACATTCTCAACTTCAAAATGTTCTTTGATCAGTTCCTTTATAACTTTATCATTCTCTTCTTCCAGAGTCCGTTTTCTTTCTTCTTCAGCGGCAGCTTTACTTGGTTCGTCATCTGCTGGTTCATCTTCGGCCTCCTCTTCTTCATCCGATTCTTCTTCCTCTTCTTCAGCTTCCTGATTACTATCATCAGATTTTTCCTTTTTACCATCCTCTGTACTTTCTTGTTTTTCAGCTGGGGTGTTTTCACCGTCCTTACTAACAGGCGCGTTGGCTCTCTGGTTATTTTTAACTAACACTTCTTGTTCTTCAGATTCACTTTCTTCTTCTTCGCTACTTTCTCGGTTTTCAGAACTTTCACTAGGTAAGTTATATTTTTTTCCACCATAGTCTGAATATACAATTTTTTCAATCCGATCTAATTCTTTTTGTAGGTCACCAGGTCTATAGTAAAAAGCAAATTCAGGTTCTTTGTTTATTTTGGGAAGTTCTGTCGGAGTTTCTTTGATTTCTTTATTTTGTTCTACAGGCTGTGCTTGTTGTGTGGGCGATTCAGGATTTTCGACTTTCTTTACATTTTCTTCAGATTTAGGTGTTTCGTCAGTATTAGATTCGACTATTTCTTCTTTATCTTCCCCATCTTCTTTACTTTCTTCTCTCGGTGCATCATCAGACACTTCTTGTTGCTTTATTTTAGGTTTCTCTTCCGATGATTCGTTTATTGTAGTTTCTTCTTCATCAACTACATCAGCATTTCCTACTTTCACATTTTCATCATCTTGTTCTCCGGAACTTCCATCATTTTCCTCATCGTCTTCTTCCTCAGCTTTTTCTTTCTGATTATTTTCAGGCTCATCGGCATCATCCTTTTGTGGTTCTTCAGTTTCTGTATTATTTTCTTCATCATCCTGTTGTGGTTCTTCAGTTTCTGTTTTACCTTCTTCATCATCTTTTTGGCGTTCTTCAGCTTCTATTTTACTTTCTTCTTTAGGTCCACGTTGGTTTTCTTGAATATCTGTTAGGTCATCATCTGACTCTTCTTTTTTATCTTCATTTTCTGATTTGGCTTCTTTGTTCCCGTTCATGTATCCTTCAGCTTCCCGAAGCAGTTCCAGGACTTTCTTCTGACTTTCCGGTACATGTTTTTCGTCACCCACCTCATCTAATGGTTGTTGGTATTTTCTGATTGCAGGTGTGATATCTTCTGGATATTTTTCAGCAGGTGCTTCGTTTTGATAAGTTATAACTTCTGGCAAGGGTAAGACTTCTTCCTCGATTTTTATTGGTGAAGGACCCTTAAAAGAAAGATAATAAGGATCGTCATTTTCATCCAAGTCGTAGTATGGTTCGTTAATGAGGTGGGGACGTTCTACGGTATCATGCTTTATAATGGCATCATTCAAGAACTTTTTCCCATAGTAGTCGATGAGATGTTTGTTAATGATGTTGGTTGATGCAATGTTAGCCTGGGACAATGAATCTTGAATGGTGTTTTGATTGGATGGTTGAATGATTTGGGAAGCGATACTGGTGGATTCAACACTTCTTACCGATCGATGCAGCTTGCGCAACCTCAATTCGTCGATAGATCTTCTTTCTTCGGGTATTTCTTCTTTCAACTGATTAATGAGAAGTAATGGGGACGATAAAACGTGAGCTTTCTCCTCGTGTCTGAACGGGGCACTTTTCAGAAACTTCTTGATGTCCTGGTGGAAGGTCTTCTGGTTACGAGTGACGACAATTTCTCTTTTCGGCTCGGACGTTTCTTCTGAATAATCTGGGAAGTCTATAACAACTCTGAAAAAAAAATGTGTTTTTTTATATTTTTTTATAATGAAATTTTATTGCAAAATTTAAAAAGCAAGATTTCTTTTCTAATTTATTTACTACAATAAATAAATTATTGATTGATTTGTCCGTTATTTTGTGATCGTTAATTTTTTTAAAGCGTATAAAACAATTTTTAACTTTGTTATCTATTACTTTTATTTTTAAATTTGTGCGACTAGTTTCGTAGAACGATGTTTTCCTTTCGATGAATATTTTGTTATTATATCTAAATTCCACCCATAAAAACATCATATTTACAGCCGAAATGGAGACCAACAGTTAAATAAATTTTTTGGACTTAACGATTTCTAAAAATTCGAATAAGCAGTCCACTATGCTTAGCAGTGCATATGGTTGGAATAATCCAACAACATACCATAAATGGGCAGTTCCCCTAAATCCAGACAAATACAATACCGAATTAAATTTAATTAAGCAAATTTCGGTTAATATTATTAACCGAAACAACTATTTTGATAATTCCTTTGTTTTTATTTTGCATTTACCAGGTGTGTCGGTAATTCCTTCCCGGTTTTTTCACTAAAGAAAACACGTTCTTTACAATGGATAGTTAAAATGTATTTATTCAAAGTATTGACCATTTGATTCTATACAGTTTGCCATCTCTCAGGTAATTTATGGATGCCATTCCAAATGAACAGTTTCTCCTTTGAGCTTTGAGTGCTCTGCAAGCGCGTGCCCCATCGATGCGAATAGGTGGTAGTCGGATAGAGCCAGGTCTGGAGAGTACGGCGGATGCGATAAAACTTTCCATCCAAGTGATTTCAATACTTCTTTGATTGGGTTTGCTGTATCAGACGGCGCGTTGTTAGGCTGCTAAATCACGTTATCATATTTTTGAGCGTATTGTGGACGTTTTTCGATCAATGCATAGTTCAAATTGATCATTTGTTGTCGGTAGCGATCAGTATTAACTTTTTCTCCAGGTTTCAACAGTTCATAATATTCGATATCAACCAGGTCGATTTTTCGATTTTCTAATTGCCTTAATTGCATTCAACTCATTCAATTCAATTCATGTTATGGATCTTGCGACAAATGGACAAATTGCGGCTCGGCTCACATTCAACTTTTCTACCAATTATTTGTTGGGTCTTCATCCGATAACTCTTGCAATTCCGCATATTCAAACGTTTTCGGCTTGGACGTTCTTTGTTTTGAACGTTGAAATCATCAAAATCATCATGTCGAAACCACGTTTCACATGTTCTTATGATTGGAGCATGCGTACCGTAAGTCTCTACCAGCCAACCATGACTTTCAGCGGCTTTTTTCTTTTGATGAAACAAGAAACGTAACGCGTGCCGCAAAGGTACGTTTTCAGGCATAAAACTCGACATTTTCGAAAAATTATAATTCTATAAAGCTGTTATTTTGGCAGAACGTAACTTGTGTAGTTTTGAGGTTAATGCCAGTAGAATAAAATGACATATGAATCGAATCATAACATTGTATACTTATCGGTAGTGAAATCTGTTACAAAAACCGGAAAGTGTTTACCGACACACCTGGTAATAGGCTCCTTTAATGCTACATCTGAGGGTATATCTAACTTTTTGACTCATCTAAGTGACTCATCCAGTTCAACTTGTATAATGATTCATTCTTCACGGGTGGAAACAAAAAAAAATCATTGAGTTTTGACCGGTCAAATATTGAATTGTTCGATTCAATGTGTGGGGGGGGGGGGGTCGCGTTGTCGTGATCTTGTGTCTTGTATTTTTTAAGCATGTCTTTGCACCAATCGATACTAACCTTTTTTTAGCGAATGTCAAATTATGCGGAACGTTCTGAATACGTATACAGTCAACAATATTAAACTCTACTATGTATATATCAGATGGCGCCTAGCGACACCATTGTTGCCAATGTTGCCGTTGTTGCCGGAGACATAAGTAACAACCCTCGTACTGTTATTTTAAAAAGTTTTAAAAATAATTGTTTAAATGTGTTTAATTTTTTGACAGGGAGTATATGTATCAGTACATATGCATGTGTTAGTTATTATGACATGCCTTATCGTTACAAAAAAAAGCAATAACGAAAACTACTATAATGGTTTTAAATTCTTCTTAGGAATATTTCTTCAGACACAAAACGAATTTTAAATTACAGTTATACAGTTTTAATTTAATAAATGTAATATCAGATTATTTAAAACACCTGATGTAATGTTCGGCATCGTACGGTTGAACGAACCTTTGGCAATGTTGATAGTTTAACGAAAATTTTTAACAATTTCGTGGTTAAGGCAATCGATTTTAAAGCAAACACTTTCATTTGGTGCAGTCGTGCAGCAGTTTAATTTTTTCGATAGTTTTTTCGGATTTGCAAACACAATCATTAATTAATTCATTGTGAAACAATGAAGTCGAATAAAAAATGTATCAAAAAGACCAAAGATCTGAATTATTAAATGCACATAATTTCAGAAATTAAAATTTCATTCGACTTATATAACCATATATCATCAAAAGTGATTTTAATGTTTTTCAAAATATATTCCTCCGATGATCGATACACGCTTGAACCAATTTTCATAGTACTCTTTCCATTCCGATTGAGGTATCCAAATCATGCATTTTGAAGGCGTCAACCGCTCATTCTGGCGTCGAAAATCGTTCACCAAATAGTTTATTCTTCACGAATGGGAACAAAAAGATATCATTGAGTGTCAAATCAGGATTGTACGGCGGATGACCCTTCAATTCGATGTTTTGACGGGTCAAATATCGAGTTGTTAGGTTCGATGTGTGAGAGCTCTCGTTGCCTTGGTGAAGAATGATCTTGCGTCGCTGTTTGTTTTTTCTTATTTCTTCAAAGAGTTCTGTCAAACAAATGGTTGTGTATTATTCAGAATTGACCGTTCTACGTTTATCTAGTTACACTGTAGCCCCATGCCTATTTATCAGAAAATAACAGGCGACAATTTGGTTCGAAGTGCTTCTTCCGCAAACAACTTTCGTTGGGTCTGACGCATTCTAAAAGACTAATACAGTCCACTGTTGTTTACTTTCGGCCTCATACAGTTTAGTTTTATTGTAAAATAAGTTCTTATAATAACTACTGTTATTGATTATTTTATTACACATTTTATAAGTATTTGTAAAGATTTATACAGTGTTCTTCCCTATAATAATTCTAACCTAACAAAAGATTATTTACAAATGGTTAATAAAAACAGAATTTATATTTGCTAAATCTAAAAACATACTGAAAGATAAATAACCGTTTCAAAATAATAACGCAAATATAAAAGTGCGAACTTTTAAGGTATCTATATTTAATTGAACATTTTGTCTAATTTCAGATAACGTCGGGAAAAACAATGAAATTACAAGCCCAACAATTTGTGCTCAATGTTTATGAGTATTTCAAAATGAAAAAAAATTGAATGTGGAACCTTTGGAACCTCGTTTAACTATTTAAGAGGAAAATAATACTTAATTATCTTATTATCTTATCGGAATATTTTTTTTCGTTGCACCGGCATTAAAGATATCAAGCAAAACTGTGTATTCTATTAAGAAAGCAAAATAATATAATCTAGTTATTTCTCCTCAACTGAAACAAGCAGACCTCGTGCAAAGACCAAATCAACAGACTTATCCGAAGGAAGTAAAATGAAAGTTTCAAATACATGTGTTTGTATAATTATATGATACGTTTGTAATAAATGTGTAACGACCCGAATTTTCCCACAGCATAGTAACATTTTCATCGTATAAAAATAGGTCTCTATAATCAACCCGTATCAATCCATTGCAGGATGAAGGCCTCTTCAGCATGCTTCCAACTCTCGCAGTCCTGAGCTTTCCTCTGCCATTCGGGTCCAATATACTTAATAATATCATCAGTCCATCATGTTTTCGGTCTTCTCCGTGGACGTTTGCGATTAAGCAGTATCCAGTCCAGTACTGCCCTGGTCCATCCTTCGTCCCATCGCCTCGCTACATGGCCTGCCCACTTCTATTTCAATTGGTTTATTCTTCCAATGATGTCACTCACTTTCATTTGTTCTCTGATCCATGTGCAGATCTTTCTATCCCGTCTAGTAATGCCAAGCATACATCTTTTCATTCCCCCCTGTGCTACTCGAAGTTTTTGAACTGACTGTGATGTGAGTGTCCAGGTCTCACTTCCGAATCTCATAACGGGCAGGACAAACTAATCAAAGGCATTTCTTTTCAGGCAAAGTGGTAGTTTGCTCTTAAACACTATGTTGAGCCAGCCAAATGCCTGCCAGCCACGTTTAACGCGTCGTTCCACCTCTCGGACGGCATCCACTTCCATTGAAACCCTCTGCCCAAGATATAGTGGTTTACAACTTCCAAATCCGTTCACAAAATAGAAATGCTTTTCTCCTCAGCAAATTTATTGAACATCACCTGACTCTTCTTCTGGTTTATTTTCAAGCCAAATGGTTTCCCAGTCCTTTGCAGCTCTTGCACATGTCTTTACAATTTCTCTGGGTCTTGTGAAAGAAGAACGATATCTTCTGCGAATCTAAGATGATTTAAGTATGCACCATCAATCCTTATTCCATCCTGTTCCCAATCTAGATTACGGAACACTTCTTCCAGGCAGGCTGAGAAAAGAAGAGGCGATATTACGTCACCCTGTCGTACGCCTCGCTCTACATTTATTCCAACCTCAAGATCGTCAAGGTGGACTCTTGCTGTAGCTTCATCATATATCGATCCTAGTAAATTTACATAGGCTTTCTCTACACCTTGATTAAGCAATGCATCCATTATGGACCGCTGTGAGATTGAATCAAATGCTTTTTCATAATCGATAAAAGCCAAGCACAGTAGCATAGTGTATTCGTTGTGTCTTTCTATGACCTGCTGTAGAACCTGGATGTGATCCATTGTACTGAATTCACTTCTGAATCTTGCTTGCTCCCTTGGTTGTGCGTTATGAAGTTTTCTTAATATTCTTTTGGATATTATCTTGGTGAAAACTTTGTACACCACTGATAGGAGGCTTATTGGACGGTAGTTCTTTAAATCTTCCCGTGCTCCTTCCTTCACTTCTGCATTTTTCCAAAAACTGGATACTTCTTGTTGTTTGAGGCATTTTGAGTATAATTTTGCTAGTGTTTTAGGCTAGTGTGTTAAGCTAGGATGCTTAATTTTGCACTTCAGAAACCCTGGCACTTCGATGAGCCTATTAAATGGCATCATTTAAACTGTAGAGAGTCATCATGTGATTGTATAGAGGTGAAGCAATCTGCTGCAGTCAAGTATCTTGGTGTTACTTTAGATGAGCTTCTTTCTTGGAAACCTCATATACTTAATTTAAAGAAAAGGCTCTTTGTTGTGATGGCCCAATTTAGGAAAGCATCAGAGTGTATGTCCTTTGATATATTAAGACATATGTACTACGGTCTTGCCAATTCCATTTTAACATATGGAATTGTTGCCTGGGGTGGCACATACAACAGCCATCTTGAGTCGATTGAGAGGATGCAAAAAAGATTTCTAAGGATAATGTGTAGAAAATCGAGGGACCACCCGAGTAGGGAACTTTTTATTATGACGGGAATTCTTCCTTTGAAATGCCAGTATTATGTGGCAATAACTGTTCTCCTATATAAGCATCTTGGCTCTCTGGGGTTTACATATAAGCAACAACTTCATCATGACACAAGGGCTGGTGGTGCGACTGTTCTAAATATTCCATTCACTAACAGAACTGGAGTGAGAAAGTCCTCTTACGTCTTGACCCGTCGGTTATTTAACCTTTTTTCTGGAAACCGTAAGAGATAGCATTGTGAAGAAGAACATCAGTCATGCGGCATTTAAGCAAAATATAAAGAAATTGTGCGCACCTCATTCAGGTCGGTGTTTATCAGCATGGCTGAATTGATTTTATTTGTTCTTGAGCCTTAATATATGGGGTGGGGTAGTGTCCTTTTCATCCTTTTGTCCTATTTCATGTAATGTGAATGCCTGTACTGAATGCTGAGGTTTTTTATTTATTTTTTTTTCTTCTAAATTTTCTATTTTCTTTCTTGGGTTTGACCCATACACAAGCAGTGCTTTGTGAGTCGTAGGTTAGTATTTTTATTGTATTCATATTTTTGGCAGGGCATTGTGGCGACTTATTTTTTTATAAGCTTGTTTAGAACAGACTCTTAAAAAAAAATAAAAATGAGCTTTGTCGCAGAACAAAACGAAAGTTTTTTGTCTTGTTTTTGTTTTAATATCGAGCAGCGAGAAATGCGTTCGGAATTTGTTTGGATAATTCACGCAATGCTCTATAAGTTTGATGCACAGAAAAGTGATTTGATAATAAATTTCGACAATTCGCAGTGTGGCTCTGATGTTCCATAATGATTTGGCAGTATATACTGTATAATGTCGACACTAGTGGTACGCAAACTAACAGTTAATATGACAGCGCCCCCCTATCGGAAGTTCGAACACACTAAAAAATCACCGGTTATTTCAAAATTACATATTTTTTCAACATTTCTATATGATATATAGACATACCTTTAACCTTAACCCCAACTTGACTTATATTTGTACCTACTTCTTTGGTTTGTCCTGATATTTGTAGTCTTCCTCCAATACATATGCTTGTTCTTTGGGATCTCCTGTCTTCGCCTTATAAATTTTCGTCTGAGGAGTTATTTTCACCGGAATCATTTCCCTAACTTTCTCTTCCAGTTCTGCTCGTTCTTGTTGCTGCTTTTCCTTTGAATTGGGTGATTCATTATTTTCTTCAGTATCATCGTCTTCTTCTCCATCATCCTCTTCTTCTTCTTCTTCTGCTTCTTCAGGATCATTGTTCACGTATTGCTGCTGATATGGATGTTCACCTGGTGGAGTGTCTAATCTTGGAGGTGGTCGTTGTACAGGTTGTTGACGTTGAAAAGACGGTCTTTCGATTGGTCTCCTTAGTTGGGTCAAAACAGCAGGAGGGAGGCGTCTTTGTATCTCTTGTTGTTTGTTTCCACTTTTTTGAACTGGACGGGTTTGAGTTTTTCTCGGTATGATGAAAACTTTTTCTGTTCGACCTGGATTCTCATTGTTATAGTAGATTCTTTCAATTAGAGCAGGTACTGGAGCTTCTTGAAGTGGCAGTGGTAGTCTTGGAGGAGAAGCTAAGGGTCTGGCAGCAGCAGGAGGTGTGTTTAAGTTGGCAATTAGTCCAGGAGTAGCAGCTGGTGGGGGAGCAGCAGCGGCTGGAACTGCTGGAGCTGCTGGAGCTGCAGGGGCAGCGGGAGCAGGAGCTTGTTGTTGCGCTGTTCAAGAAACATTTGTCCAGTGAGTCATGGTCAGTTTCAAGTATAAAATTTTTATTTTATCGTAATGTATTTACGTAAGTATGTAAGTAAGTCAGATAGGATCGAGAGGTTCAAATTAAATCGATAAAATAAAAAACCTAATTTTTTGTAATACATTTTAATGTCATAAAAAACTCCAACTTACATTCTTACAGTAAATACAAAAAAAAAACAAGTTAAAATATCTATCTACAACATCAACTATAACATTTTGTGTGGAAGGTAGAGTGGTCGAATTAAACATAATCTTCATTACGTTGGTTATCCTATAAAAAATACCCATATTAAAATTCGAATACTTTCTAAGCTAAGTTAATTGGTTACTTTTTGAAAGCTAGTGAAAAAAAAATACAAGAAAATTGAAAATTAATAGAGCAGAAAATAAATATGAAGGGAAGATAATAAGTTTTTTCTTTTTAAATTAGTTTTAAAAAGGGTTTTTTTAAAGATCATAATAAAAGTTATTTTTTGTATCGTATAGAATAGAGGATTGTAGGTTTACTGATGAAAAAATTAATTAATAAACTGAAAATACATACGTTTATTGTGATAGATTTTAATTTTTTCGTTTGTAAATGTAGTAATTATTATGTTTATATCGGGTTTTCGGAAATTTGTAGGGATTTTCCATTAGTTCTTCTTTTAATGTTTGTAAACAATCCATTTTATATCCGCAGATTCAATCCTTTCTTGATGATGCAAACATGATTAGTGAAACGCGCGTCGAAAAATTGAAACAAAGTGATTTGGTGTTTATTGGTGAATCTATTTGCAACAGTGGTTTGGTTAGTTCAAGGGCGAACATTTTGGAAGATTGGAAGCCTGGAAGACTCTGGCATCGCTCTGGCTATCTTTCAGGCACTGATGTCGAGGAAATAATGGCCATAATAGATGAAGATGGACACTACCATGGTCCATGAGATAGCAGATAAGTTAAATATTGGCAAATCAAGCGGTTGTATAGAGTACCTTACTCTGAATACTTTTGAAGTATTCTCTTCTCGTTTCGATACATTTGTTACATCGAATCAATAGTGATTCAAATGCATACTCCACCTTATTTTGTGGAGGAGCCTCCAAAGCACATGTCGAAGCTCTTTGGATGGTCTGAATGTCTTAAAAAATACCATTTTAACTTTAATCCAACTTTGGAAACAAGAAGAAGTCACAAAGGGCTAAATTTGGTGAATACGGTAGGTAGTTGATCGCCCAGACTTGGTTTCGCTGTCTAGCTGTCTGGATCACGATATTCTGGCTGAATGAGACGAATTCTATGCATCAATCGTTTCAGGACTTCTAAGTACTACTGCCCAGTGACAGTTTGACCAGATGTCTTTGCTATCGAAGGAAACAATGAACATTGTCTGTTTTTTGCCTGTTGTGAGTTTTTCAACTTCCATTCTCTACTTTGGTGCTTAGTTTTTGGATCGTATTGAAAACACCATGCTTCATCCCCTGTAACAATTGATTTCAGGACGTTTTGATCATTTCTGGCGGCTGCGACGACCTCTCTGGAATGATTGACACGAAATGACCTTTGCTTTACCCAAATCATTATGAAGAATGAGTCTAATCGTTTCGTTGTCGATGTTCAAAGCCTCTTCCATCATTTTTAGTGAAACATTGCAGTCATTTGTTGCAAAATCGCGAACTTTTTCGATTATTTAGGGAGTGCGAGCTGAAATTGGTCTCCTATTACGTTTGTCATTAATAACATTTTGTCAGAAATAACATTTGTTCTGCTCAAACCATCATCGCTGTACACTTGCTACATCAACTGGAATGTTTCCGACGGAGTTTTACCGAGTTTTGCGTTAAGTTTAATAATAGCTCTTTGTTCCATGGATTTATTTGTATGCTTTTGGATTTTATTTATTTGGATTTTTCTGGTGCTACTTGGCATTACTTTACACAACCAAAGCGTTATTTTTATAGAGCGGATTTTTGCCCAAGCTCGGGCAAGGCCACAGTTTATCATGCTGGTACACATTAACAGTGCAAAAGCCAGTTTGCATCTTAAAAAGTTTATGCTATCATTTCACGGAACTGGAAGTGAATCGTTTACTGGAAGTTATTATGTGGTGTTAATGGAAAACAAGAGGATTAATTCGAAATAATACTGTTCACTAAATAAGTGGATTAAAGCGAGCAATCTATCAGAAGCGGCTTGAATTAGCCAACAGAAAGAGCATGGCGTTTCATCGAGATTGCACGTGTTTTTAGTCATCCAACATAAAGTTTTACAACTTGACTGGGATGTTTTGGTCTTTCCACCGCCCGGTCCTGACTTAGCGCCCTCCAACTACCATTTATTTAGGTCGTTTCAAAACAGTTTAGATGGTAAAAACTATATCTCTTTGGAAGGAGATATCTATCGGAGAGATGAAACTAAATTAAAGTTTTAGTAAAAAAAAATGTTTTTAATTATCAACCGAATATTTCATATAAATATATGTTCGTTTAAAATGGTTTCTTATTTCGTTTTGTCCAAATTTCTATACATTCTTTCTTTTTAGATTACATTATGTTTTTTTCGTGAATAATTCATTGTTTTCTTTAAAAAAGTTAAAGCAAATATTGAAATATTGAACTGAAATCAGATTATTAATTTATATAGATGTCTACTAAACATTGGAAGCAACATATTCTAGAAGATTAAAAGTTAAAGAAGTGAGAATGGGACCTCTGGGGAATACACCTTTAATATTTTATTTTCATTAAGATCATAACACGAGAATCACACATCATACTCACATATGCTCGTTATGATGGTTCCTACGGTACATATGTAGGTGTAGTTTTCGAGATATGATAGGTGTCGAAAATATACGATTATTTCATATTTTTTTACCTTTTGTTACATCATTGAACCTGGAAAAACTTTTTTTCGTGATTTCTTCGAGTGAGTTCCTTCCTGGCACTGGATGCTCCAGCAGTAATTAACCATCATGTGTGCTTTTAGATTTGCTGTCGCACAAACACAGAAAACATGGCAATTTTATTTAGCCGCTTTTTCACCCAATAAAAGTTTACCGTTTTTAAATCAACGCATATAACCCACTCATGATCATGGTACTTGAGTTTTGCCAATGCAAGAGTTCTGATTTCATACTCCTTCGTTCATTTAGTGGAATGAGCAACGGAAACTACACTATACTTATTGCCATTATGTAACAAACTCCATTTAGAACTGTTTATAAAATGTCTCAATTCATTTGGCTGATAGTTCAAGAAACCCACTTTCATTTTTGACAACAAATCACCGACATCATTACAAAAAACATCATTTTCTCGGCAAAAAAAACGGAAGCAGTTCTTTTTTTCAAGTACGATAATGTATAATTTCAGTACCTGGAGAAAGTAGAGAACTCCTCTCTTTGAGTCTGGATGCCAACAGTTCTGATATTTCTTTTGAAAGGTCGAGGTTTCTGATAAGGTTACTTAAAGCGTCTTGAGCAAAAAGTAAAGGATTTGACGACATAGTTTCAAAATTATTGTGATGTGATATTCACTGTTGCATTGATGTTCTGTACCTGAAAGATCAGACAGACCACGAAAAGCTGAAACAGGGACGTCTTCTGAACGAGGAACAGGTCTTTTAGCAGATACTAGATCGGGATAGGCATTTTTTTCAGTTAATACAATGTACTTTGACTAAGCAAAAATCATCGAAGTGATTTTTTGGTTCTCTCTAAACTCTTAACTTTTCAAACATTGTTTGGAATCCATGGTTTATCAACGTTTTTTATTTTCACGTTAAAGTAAGCGAAATATGCATTTTGCACAAATTCACATATAGGTTTTCGAAACTTTTTTACGGTACACTCGCTACAAACGCAACAAAAAGAGCTGACGATGACATCTTCCAGGTTTTATTTACTAACTTTTTTAACTGAACAAACAACAAAAATAAATAAGTTGAACGGCTACTGAGAAGAAAATATTATCAATGGGAGTTAAAAACCGTAGGTACTTTTGATGATTTAATGCTACTGAGAGTGTTGCTAGACATTATATAGTCCTGGACAAAATTATGGCAACAATATGAAATTATTCAAAAAATGAATTTATCTTTTTCCTATGCCACTTTTAAAGTTTATGGGTTATATACTATATATATACTCATATATTATGAGTATTTTTTTCATTGCTAATGATAGCACTCGAAACAATTCGTTTAGATTTACAGTTTTAAAGATTTTTTTAGAAGATAAACAGTTTTATATAATAGTTGCAATAGATTTTGTTTAAAATTATGCTTATAAATAGTTACTTTTTTGAAAGTATTACCTTTTATTTTTGTCTCTGAAAAATTGGAAAAATTAATTGAACAAGTAATTTAACTGAATACGAGCTAGTGCGAGCATCAGTTTTATTGGACGAAGGATATTGTCAGAATTATGTCGCCTGTAGTTTGTTAGGGAAACATCGTTTCACAATAAGTCGTATGGTAAGACGTTTGACTAAAACAAGAACTTACTTTAGAAGGCCAGGGCCAGGGCGGAAACAATACACTAACGACCGAGATGAACGTTTTCTTAGACAATATGCTTTAAGAAACAGGACTGTCACTAGTTCTATGATGAGAAACGAACTCGAAGCTACGCTTAATGTCGCTATTTCTTCTAGAACAGTTAGAAAACGGTTAAATGAAGCTGGATTAGACAGTAGGAGACCAGGCACTGCGCTTTTGCTTACTAGAGAGAACAGAGTTACCAGGTTACATTTTGCTCGAAATCATCAAAATAGGTTTGTAGATGATTGGAAACAAGTTTTCTTCACAGCTGAAATTAGGGTTAGCCTAAAACATCCAGATGCAGCTACTTGCAATATCTGTGCAAGGATTCCATTTGGTGGTGGCTCTGTTATATTCTGGGGTGGCATTTGCATTGATGTTCCTGCAGAATTAGTTTCTGTGCGTACGAGATCCATGAATGCTAATTACTATCTTTAGAATATTGTAGTAGAACATGTGATGTCTTTCGGCCATTCTTTGGGACCCAATTTCTTGTTTATGCAAGACAACGTTCGACCTCACGTGGCTAGGGAGGTACCCGATTATCTTAATCAAGTTGGTATACCAATTATGCAACGGCCACCAAAAAACCCGGATCTGAATCCGATCAAACATGTATGGGATTACCTCAAAAGAAATGTGAAACGTCATATTTCTGCGCCTGAGGGAACTTAAAAATGCAGTTATCACAGAATGGGAACAAATTCATCAAGATTGTAGCCAAAATTTAATTAGAAGTATGTCTAGACGCATAAATGTTGTAATCCAAAGTAGATGAGGTAACACAACTACTAGTAAAACCATTCATTTCTTTCTTTCATCATTCCATACTTTCAACGATTTTATTATTGGGTCTTAAGAATAATGTTAATTCAGATTTAATACAAACATATTGTAGCTAATTCACTTTTAAAGTGTCCGAAAACGTTTTTTTAACTTTCAATCTAATCAATGTATTTAAAAAATTATTCAAATTAATTAAATATGGCGATTTGTATGATTTATTATGTTGTGGCATTAATTTTGTCCAGGAGTGTATTTTTAAATTACATTTAAGTCTCGGCGGCACTATTTTTTATTTATTTTTTAGTATCGATGGTCTAAAACCGCGTCCTCACTTGAGCACGAACGCGAATGAAGCAAGCGGAGCCCGCATCGAATGCCTGGGATCGGGAAAAATATCTGCAACGATAGAATTTTTGATTTTCTCGTCAAGAAAATGTCGAATGAACAATTATCAGTGGCTTGTGTCAATTTTATATACATTTATAACTTATTAAAAAATAAAAAACGTAAAAAACATAGACGTAGATGGTCTTTCCAATTGTATTAACATACTCGAATGAACGCGAACGAACGCGCATGGGACAAGCCGGTGCTGCACGAGGCGCGCGAAACACGTTGAAACTAATCGCCGCACAGCCTCATAGCGATCCATAAAGTTGGATCACTACGAGGCTGATCGCAGCTGTAGTATTTAGAAATAGGGAGGTATCATGGAACCCCCGTAAATCTAGTTATTTCAATAAATTCAACATTTTCAAAAGACGAGCCCAGAAAAATTAAATTTCTACAAAAATATAGTTGGTTTATTTGAAATTTTAAAAATATTTCACGTTATTTTATTTTAACATAGGTTCCTAGCACATACGTACAGTAATGTTTAAACAAATGATAATTTTATTATATTAAACCGAAACCTGCGGGCGTGAACCTAGCATGCCCACCACGGAGCTACTGCTACGAAACCTGATGCGAAGTGTGAAAATAGAATAAGGAGACTAATTTTTATTCAATTAAATAACTTGTTTTGAAACTCTGGAGAAGGAGACGCATATTTATGGCAAGTATTTTCTCTGATGGAATTGGTTTTCTAAATCTTGTATTTTTTAGTTATTTTGCTTCTAATAACATTTAAAATAAAACTAAAATCTTCTGAAATTATGTATAAAATTGACACAAGTCACGGACAATTGTTCATCCGACATTTTCATTGAGGTCCGGGGGACAAAAATCAAGATTAGATCGCTCCAGATATTTTTCCCGACCGGAGGCATCCAGTGCGGATTCGGTTGCCTCATTCGCGTTCGTGCTCGAGTGAGGACTCGGCTTAACAGTGAATATTCAGTATGGCACTATACTAAATTAGTTTTACGTATATTTACAAATTCTAAGGAAAAAAACTACTAAGCTGGATAATAAATGATATCAATGTAAAAGCGCATATCAAATAAATCTACGATGATCGTACCTAAGTTCTGTTGACTACGTGAGAAATCAAATCCCACTGTGTATGATCTCCTTTCTCCAGCCATTCCGGGACCTGCAGGAGCAGCACCTCCAGCGGGAGGTGCTGCCGGTGCCGGGCCTGCTGGGGCTGGAGCACCTCCTGGAACAATTATTCAAAAATCAATTTGAGGAAGTAAACTCAACTGAACGAAAGACGATGACGTTTACCTAATTGTTGTCTAAGATTTTGCCAGTTAACACCGACACTGTAAGCTCGACGTTCACCTTGGAGTCCTGCCGTTGGAGGTCCTGCGGGTCCTGCTGGTGCCGGAGCAGCTGGAGCTGGAGCAGGAGCAGCTGGAGCTGGTGCGCCAGGTGCTGGAGCTGCAGGCGGAGCACCTAGAAATAAAATAAAACCGATATTCTGAGTTGGTATGCTCCCGAAAACTACATGGATATAATATTAATCTTGACTCTAATAAAAGTAAACATCGTGCTTATCTGCGGCAACAAGCTACATGCCAAGATGAATTGATAAAAATTGAACATATATTGATAAGAATAACATATTACTAGGTTAATTGGAAAGTTCGCGAAGCGAAACCTATAGAGCATTAAAAGAACTATATAATCTACAACTACATTTTGAAGTTTTATCTTTCATATAAACATATGTGACATTTCAAATCGATCTTTCAGTTCATTCGTATAAAAACAGCAGTTTAAAGTTAACGTATCAGAGTTATTTTTTGAAATTGAGAATATTGAAAAACGTGCGGTGATTAAATTCTTTGTAAAAAGGGTTTTAAGGCAATGGAAATTCATAGTGCAATGGTAAATGTATTAGGGGAGCCTGCTGCTTCAAAAACAATGATTTGTATGCGCGCAGGTGAGTTTCAACGTGGTCGTACAAGCCTGGATTATGCAGTAAGTGCAACTACAGAACAAATAATTAATTTTATATATAATATAGTTATGGATGACAGACAAGTGATTTTGAGTGAAATTCAAAAGAAATTGGGCTTGAGAAAAGTATATGCAAGAAGGGTGAACATTTGAACCTTTTTCTAAAGAATGGTGTTCTTGCAATCGTTAAATTAAAGGAATTAGACTGCGAATTGTTGGAGCATCCACCGTATTCACCAGATCTGGCCGCCTCTGACTTTCATATGTTCCCAAACGACACAAATTCCTACGTGGAAAGCGTTTTTCATCAAATGAAGAAGTTATAGCCGCCGTAGAAGAGTATTTTCAAGGACTTCCAGAAAATCACTCCAGAGATGGAATAAATAAATTTCGGAACCTATGGAAAAAATATGTTATGCTTAAGGGAGAATATACGGAAGAATAAACTAATTATTTTTAACTATAAACTTTTTTTTTCATTTCCGCTACGTGAATGTTTCAATTAGCCTATTGAAATTGCGAATTTTACACATTGAATTTATTTCCCAAACTTTAGCTTGTATTAAAAATCAACGTATAATTAATTAGAATGGACCTTAAAATTAACTTACCTCCTAATTGTTGTCTCTGGTTACTCAAATTTATTCCGAAATTGAAGCTTCTCCTCACGCCATCAGTTAGCGTGACCGGAGGGGTGACTGGTGCAGCTGGTGCCGCTGGTGCAGCTGGGGCAGCAGGAGCAGCAGGTGCGGCAGGAGCAGCGGGTGGAGCAGGGGGCGGTAACTGTCTTCCACCGAATATACCCAAAATGCCTGCTACTGGTCCGGCTGGAGCAGGTGCTGGAGCGGCTGCTGGTGCTGGCGCAGCCGGTGGGGCGGCAGCAACAGGGGCGGGAGCTGGAGCGGCCTGTCTTGTAAACGGAATTTGCGAAGGTCGACGTTGAACATCATAGCTGAGAGATGTGTAACGTGTTTTTATTTCTTGTTCATATATCTTTATATTTTTCGGATATTCTACTTCGCAACATTATTTGCTTACTATTTTAATAAATCAAACAAAATATAAAGAAATAGTAAGAGAAATTATAGATGTTTTCTATTTATAATTTCAACTTTATTTTTATGTTTTTAGTGATGTGTCAGTTATTGTCTAAATGTTTGTAGTGGTTTATAGTCTATAGTGTAATTTTAACAAAAGAAAATAACATCATTTCCAGAAAGATTTTATAAATAATTTTAATGCAATAGATATCTGAAATGTTTTAAAACGCTGAAAAATCATACCAAACATTTCTGCAATGAAGCAGACATTTTTGATGTTTTGTTACTGTTAATATCGAAAATTGGCAAGTTTTTTGTGATAAATAATACTGACAGGTGAACAAAACACACCAGGTAATTTCTTAAGTCCTTTAAAAACGAATATTTTCGTGTCATGTTTATTTATGATTGTAAATGTGGCCTAACTCAATAATAATCTTTCGAATAGCCTCATTTCGCTTTTTGTCATGAAGCACCATCCAATACAAGTGTGTATAACTGGTTAAATAAATTTGGAAGTCACATATACGAATTTATCGAAGCTCGGAAACATCGATAATCCTAACATTTAAGAACATGCTCAATTTCAACCAATAGCTTACAGGTTTGCAGTACTACATCGTCGGTGGTGATGGAATTTGGAAATTATGAGCCGAAAACCCAATAACAATCCAATGTTTGTATCTTTCAAAATAAGGCAAACATGTTCCATAATATTTAAATGTGTGTGTGTGGGTCTATATATATATATATATATATATATATATATATATATATATGCCGTAAAGAAACGGCAGAAAAGGTAGGACTCCAAATTTCCTTTGAAAAGACACAATACATGACCTGCAACAGACTAAGAACACCATTTCGAAAAACAAAATATGGTAACATCAGACGAGTCTCTCAATTCAAATATTTGGGTGAAATAATCATGGAAAATGGGTTGGAAAAAGCGGCCAATAAGGATAGATGTCAAAAAATGGAAACGGCATTGAGACTTACACAACATCAAAAAATGCCTATCTAAAAACACAAAAGTGAGACATTACAACACAGTTATTAAGCCAGAATGTCTATATGCTGCAGAAATGCTCATTTTTAATAGAAAGCGGGACATCGAGGACATTGAAAAGAAGGAAAGAAAAATCATAAGAAAAATCCTAGGCCCCAAACAAATAAATAGCACAATATACGGACTTCGAGAAAACCAAGAAATAAAACAATACACAAATATACATAGCGATATGAGAAAAAGAAGACTTAAGTTTTACGGACACATAAAACGGATGAATCCGAGTAGGCTAACTAGACAAATAGTCGAATTTTATGAAAATAGGAGTAGAGCTAAAGTAGAAATAATTAAATGTATTGCGGCAATTGAAGAGGACCTAAGATCAGCAAATATTACACAAAGTGAAATTCAGGATAGAGTCTGTTTCAGACACAAGGTTAACGTTTGGAAGGTTGGCCAGAAAGAAAAATGTAGGAAGACTGGAACAACTTGGTCTGATGAAAGGAAAAAAGCTCATAGCGAAAGAATGAAATTAGTATAGGCGCAAAGGAAGGCTAAGAACAACAAACGCCAAATTGTACTTCGCGTGGTCCACCAGGGCCCATACGTGAATAACAATAATATATATATATATATATATATATATATATATATATATATATATATATATATATATATATATATATATATATATACAATGTCAGATTTCTTTGGACTTTTTGAAAGTGGAAAAGTGTCGCAAACAGCGCCCTCTACAATTTATATAGGAATTTTCGACAAATTGAAATGTCTTTAAAGAAACCTTAGAAAGAGCCCTACTGCCTGGTTTCGTTCGGGAGAGGTACTGTTTGGGAAATTTGTTGACGAGGGTTCAAAGTGGAATTGTGATTTTGGCACCCTGTATCTTGGTTGCTATTGATTTTTGGACTGGGGTGGGTTGGGTTCGGTCGCATTATTTTTGATGAAAAACTCTGCAGTTTTGCTGTGTACCATTGATTAGCATATATATATATATATATATATATATATATATATATATATATATATATATATATATATATATATATATATATATATATTTATATTTATCAACATATATTTTAGACATGTGTCGGTTTTTTTAAGACTTGCCTATTTTAATGCTCATCCAAATATCGACCACGAGTTACGTCGCTTAACTTGAGTTAACTTCGAAACATTCGTACTAAATTTTCATAGCAGTCCTGTTTATTCACAATAATTTAGATGTTGAAAAAAATAGAAAACAGTTTCAAATATTATATTACCATATAACAAAATCAACTGCTATTAACTTTAATAAAGCTTCTAAAGATGCATTGGTACTGAACTACACTTATGCATTGCTAAACGGAATAAAATATATACGACCCTTGCTGGCCCGCACACAAAATAAAACTGAATCTTATGACACATACATACGTTTCGAATACATATGTTTCGTATGACACATACGAAAGCAAAGATATTGTTTTTTTTTGTAAAAGAATGTTTTTTTAAATTTTATATATATTTAAGTATTAGTCCGGGAGTCCATCCAATCGTTCCTTGTGTTCCGTTATTTGATAACGTGCAAACTTTTCGCCAGGATCATAATGGCATTCTCAATGCATGTCTGAAGATTGTCTATTTGGCCAAGTGTGGTGTTCTCAGACCATGGCGAAACGTCTGCAGGTTCTTAAAAACTGGAACACAATGAACGATCCGATATGATCCCGGACTAATAATATAATTTCAACTATTAGTCCGAGGGTATATCCGATCGTTCGTGTTCCGGGTTTTTGGAACCTGTAGACGTTTCGCCATGAGAATACCACACTTAGTCAGATAGATAATCTATCTTCAAACATGCATTAAGAATGCCCTTGAGACCTTGGCGAAACATTTGCACGTTCCCAAAAAAAACGGAACACAATGAACAATTGGATCGACTCCCGGACTAATAGTTTAAATATATATAAAATTGAAAAAGTTACGTATTCCGCTCACATGAGAACCTCGATGTCAGCATCACCTCAAGAGTAGAGTTACATATTTCGTTCGCATGAGAACCACGATGTCAGCATCACCTTGGGAGTCATCACGCCACCAGATGGTCCCGTGAGAAACGCAACCTAAACGTATTTTTAAGTATAAATATTACCTCCAAATTTAATATTGTCAATTCTTAGTTAAGCTGTTGAGTTTAAAAAACCTATTTTGTAAACCATTTTCGAAATAAAGTTTTTAAAAACAAAGTCTGCCGAAAAAGTTCTTTAAGTGGCGCAGTCGGTAGGATTGCACAAGTGTTTCACGAACGAGCCAATTGAGGACGACACCAAGAGACACAACAGTTGGAGCCAATCCAGCAGTGCAATCAACAGAACCAGAAGCAGACAGCAGCACAGCCGAGAATTCGGGAAGGAAGAAGCAGATCAACAAAGGTTAGTGCCAATTCCTTTTACCCTCCTGACCCTCTGATTAAGGTACTCAGTTGGAATAGTTAGGGAAGTGTATTTCACACAAAAAACCAGTGTATTGAACACATTAGGGTTAGAAATTAGGTTAAGAAAGAGGAACAAAAATATATGACAGAAATTGACGATTTAGTAGCATCATTAGCATTAGCATTTAACGATAACGATTCTAAAATGCAGAAACAAAGTAAACAAACCCCCATTGACTGGGATTTATTCAAATCTAGATTAGAAAATATTAAACCTTTTAATGGTGACAGTAACGTTTTAAATAAATTTGTTACCAAATGCGATAAACTCGTAAATATATATAGGCAATTACAAAGTGAGGAATTAGATGCCCACATTTTCGATTGTATTCAGGAAAAATTAATCGAGAAAGCAGAAGTAATGGTTGGGAATAGAACAGAGCTGACAAATTGGGACGCTCTGAAAGCCGCGTTACAACAATGTTTTTCTGATAGACGCAATACGGACAATTTAGTCCAAGAATTAACACGAGCCAGACCATTCAAAGGTGAACACTTAATAAGTTTCGGAACCAGACTTCAACTTCTTCGAAGTAATGTTGCTCAGAGAATTAGTAACGATTTAAATTTGAGTGAACAACAGAAAATTTGCCACATTACTTACTATGAGAAAACGGCGTTAAATACATTCATAGCAGGTTGTACGGGAACCCTGAAAAATAACATGCATTTGAAAAAACTCGACACATTGGAAGATGCAATGGCTTATGTCGTTGAATTTGAAAATTTCGAAAAATTATATGGGAACCTAAACGCAACTGAAAAATACAGTAATAATCAATTTGCACCGAAACCAACAAATTTTTCAAATTATCCAAAATTCTCAAACAATCAAAATTATTCTAATCAAAACCCTTTCAATCAAAATCAATTTAATCAGAATGCTTTTAACCGAAACCCAAATTTTAATCAACAACAATATTCGACAATGGCAAAACCATTTCAATGGCCATCACAACCAATAAATGTGCAGCCCAGACAATTCGCACCTCAAAAATTCTTTACAAACCGGGAAGTTTTTGGACCTCCAAAAAATGTGTTTAAGCCCAAGAATATTCCACCTAGTCAAATGAGTAAACCAACACCCATGTCGATTAGTGTACGAAACAGTAACGGATTTAGCAGACAGCCAATCCGTAATCAATTCAACCATTTCCAAAACACATACCCCAATCAAAAACCGAATTTTACTTTCGAAGAACTTCACAACAACGAGTGTGAAGGATATCCGGTTGAAGATTATCAAGATTACTCGTACTACGAACCGAATGAAGAAACTCACCTTGATTATCATGTGAATAACTATGGTGAAGATGAACAACAAAAAAACGAAGAATTTTCAGAGAATGAAAACCTTAAAGAAATTGGAAATTTTACGGAACAAGCCCAGAACGAAGGCCAACCTTGACGGAAATAAACATTTCCTCTAATAACGCTTTACCATATATCGAAATTGGCTATCCTAAAATTAAACTCTTAATAGATACCGGGAGCTCAAGATCAATTTTAAGACCAACTGTCGCAGAAAAATGTTATCCAAACTGTATCTATCGAGCGAATAACATCATCAAAACAGCAATAGGTAGTGAAAACACACAATTTCAGGCAAAAATTCCAGCATTTTCAGAATTTAAACTAGATTATGAGATAGATTTTATTCTTTTTGATTTTCACGACTATTTTGATGGAGTAATCGGTCTAACAGATTTAATTAATATGGGATTGAATATAGATCTTTTAAATAAAAAACTAATTGGACAACAAATCGAAATTCCTTTTAAATACCGAAGACCTTCCGAAACAAATTTTTCTATTACCATAAATCCCAAAGAAAAAACTTTAAAGAAAATTCCAGTTAATATACGAGAAGGAGAAATCATCACCAACAGCGAAAAAATAGATGAATTGAACTTTCCATCCATTCTCTCTTATGCTCACGATGGTTATGCTATAATCGAAATTCATAACCCAACAAATAACTATATAACATTGACTCTCACTGAACCATTTCCTTGTCAATTATTTAAACCGCAAGAATTCGAATGTATGACTTTCGAACAAGTAAATCATAAATGTTCTCAACAAATACCAAGCAAAAAGGCACAGTTAAATCATCTAATACGCACCGAACATATGAACCAAGAAGAAGGAAAAGCAATTACGGCATTGTGCAGAGAATTTGAAGATATATTTTACCAACCAGGAGACAAATTAACATTTACATCGAAAATTAAACACGAAATAAAAACCACAGATAATATACCAGTGTACACAAAGACATACAGATACCCATACATTCACAAGAATGAAGTGTGCAAACAAATCAGCGAAATGTTAGAAAAGGGAATAATACGACCATCATCCAGTCCATGGTCATCACCGATATGGATCGTCCCTAAGAAGATGGACGCTTCGGAAAGACAAAAATGGAGAGTAGTAGTTGATTATAGAAAAATCAATGAAAAGACAATTTCGGACCGCTACCCTATTCCAAATATAACCGATATATTGGACAAATTAGGACGAGCCCAGTACTTTTCAACATTGGACCTAGCGTCTGGTTTTCACCAGATTGAGGTAGAAAAAGACTCCATAGAAAAAACGGCGTTCACAGTTGAAAATGGACATTATGAATTTTTAAGGATGCCATTCGGTCTGAAAAATGCTCCATCTACGTTCCAAAGAATAATGGACGAAGTCTTAAAAGAGCTACAGAACAAGATTTGTATGGTATTTATGGACGACATAATAGTAGTGAGCACAGGCTTAACGGAACATATTCAGAACCTTAAACTCATCTTTAAGAAATTGCGAGAAGCTAATTTAAAAATACAAATTGACAAGTGCGAATTTCTACGAAAGGAAGTTGAATTTCTAGGTCATATTGTGACACCTGAAGGAGTCCGACCTAATAAAAAGAAAATAGTTGCTATACAAAAATATCCCATTCCAAGAACGCAAAAGGAAATCAAAGCATTTTTAGGCTTGTTAGGCTATTACCGTAGGTTTATTAAGAATTTTGCCAAAATCACTAAACCGATGACTCTATGTTTAAAGAAAGGAAATAAAGTCGAACACACACAAGAATTCGTAGAATGTTTTAACACCTGTAAGAATCTATTAATTTCAGAACCAGTCTTAGCATATCCGGATTTCTCTAAAACCTTCGAACTGACTACGGATGCATCGAATTATGCAATTTCGGGAATTTTATCTCAAGATGGTCACCCAATTTGCTATGCATCCAGAACTCTAAACCCCGCCGAAATCAATTATTCAACAACAGAAAAAGAATTATTGGCTATTGTGTGGAGTTGTAAATATTACAGACCCTATTTATATGGCGCAAAATTTGTGATATACACCGATCACAAACCTTTACAATGGTTAATGTCGCTAAAAGAACCAAATTCTCGTTTAGTACGATGGCGACTAAAATTAGCAGAATTTGAATACGAAATTAGATATAAAAAAGGGAAAAACAACCAAGCAGCTGATGCTCTATCCAGGAATGTAGCAGAAGTCAATGCAGCAGAAACCGAATCAGTTTGTAATAATGCAGGCGACGCTGATGATATAATAAAAGAATTTCTATTAACACCTAGCGAATTACCAAACGTAGATCAAGTTACAATTGATGAAGTTATTCCACCGAAAATAAATATTATTTCGGACATTCAAATTAAACCACCAACTATTCATGAGAATAATAAAGAAGGAGTTGAAACAGTACACTCTTCAGCTGAAGATCCCATTTGCGGAATGCCAATAACTGAAAGAGCCATAAACATGTATAAAAATCAAATAATTGTCACAAGTGGAGATATAACCAAATTTCAACTAAGACAAGAACGAGTGTTCGAAAACAGCAGATTTTACTTAACTATTTCAAGTAGAGATCCAACATTCAGTATAGTCACATTCCTTAAAGAATATGTAAAACCGAAACAATTATACGCTATATACTTTAATAACCAAGAATGCGCACGTCAGTTTGCAATCACTTTGCAAAACCTTTTTAAAAACTCATCTTACAAGATATTACAATGCTCAACGTTCTTAGAAGATATACGAACAAGAGATGAGCAACAGGAAAAACTTACTCTACACCACACCACCAAAACATGCCACAGAGGTATGAATGAAATGAAAGCAGCATTCAGTACAAGATTTTATTGGCCAAAGATGTCAGATGATATTGAAAATTTCATTAATAATTGCGAGATATGCCAAAGAAACAAATATGATCGAAATCCACCCGTAATTAAATTTAATTTAACACCTACAGCATCAAGACCTTTCGAGCACATACACGTGGATACTTTTAGAATAAATTACGACGCCTTTGTAACAATTTTAGATTCATTCTCAAGATATGGACAAGCCTACCCACTCCGTAGTATTACAGGTACCGAAGTAGTAGAAAATTTGTATACATTCGTAACACATCACGGTCTTCCATTAAAAATAACCGCAGATCAAGGAACAGAATTCAAAAATAAAGACCTCGAAGATTTCTGTAAATTGTATAGAATTGAACTACACTATACAACCGCGAAAAACAGTAATTCGAACTCACCCGTTGAACGTTTTCATTCGACCATAATTGAAAGTTTTCGTTGTTTACGAGAAGAAAACAAAGACATGACAATACAGCAGTTGATGAGAAGAGCTGTAATGGGTTATAATAATTCAATACAAAGCGTGACCAAACTTACGCCCTTCGAAATAACAACAGGACACGTAAATACTATAAACCCTTTTGATCTAAACGACAACGCTATTATATCTAGCTATGTACAATCACATAAAGAAACATCGAACAAGCTATATGAGAAAGTAAAGAGAATAAATGAAGAAACCAAACAAAATGTAATATTGAAAATAAACGAAACTAGACAAGAACCTCCTGACTTTCAAGATCAAAAGATCGCCTACGTGAAAACGAAATATAGAAGCAAAGACAAACCAAAATTTAAAAAGGTACCAATAATTGATGAAACTGATACCAAAATAATAACAGACAAAACTTCATATCATAAAAGTACCCTCAGAAAACCTAAACCTAATGGAGGAAAATCTTTTCAGGATGAAGCAGGAAACAGCGACGATCCTGTTATACCTGGTCCTGCAGATCCACCTGACAAACGGGTCTGACATTCAAATCACCACGCTGGAGAACCCCATATTACCTATCCAACTGGGAAATTCCAGACTTATTTATAATAGACATACATTTATTCATTACGTAGATTTAAGACATTTAATCGATAAACTAAGTAATATTAAGGCTTATTTTCTTAAACTCAAGGAAAGTTTATTACCAGTAAATGCATCGAATAATATCTCTTATCATGCACTAGCGCAAAACCTACTCCTCAGAACCGAATACTTAATAGAAATTGCAACAAATAAAATCGAAAATTTACACCCTCACATTAGAAATAAACGAGGTTTTATTGATGGAATTGGAAAGATTAATAAATGGTTATTCGGAACCCTAGATTCAGATGACGGTAAACGATATGATGAAGCAATAGCAATTTTAGAGTCCAATCAGAAAACCATAGTTGACGAATTAAAATTACAGATTTCATTATCAAAAAATCTAATCGATAATTACAACGAAACTGTGGCAACTCTAAGTAAAAATCAAGAGTCACTGCAATCAAGTTTATATACATTACTCTCACCAGTTCAACAAACTATCAATAACATACAAGATTATCTAAGTTTCCAAGGAATTACAACGCAATTAAATTTAGATTGTCAAAATCTAATAATGTTTCTTGATAATTTGGAAGACGCTATTATGTTTACCAAAGTAAACGCTCTACATAGCAGCATACTGTCAAATTTAGAATTAAAAAATATGTTAAACTATTTAAAGAATATCTATAACAATTCGGAAATTCCAACATTCAAAAATTTATTGTCATACTATCAATTTTTTGGAATTCAAGTAGAATTTTTAGAAAGCAAAGTAATATTTGCCATACATGTACCGATACTGAGGCCTGAAACCCTTACCTTCTATCACATCTACCCAATTATCCAAAATCGAACCATCTTTATACCAAAATACCCTTATTTGGCACAAACCCCTATGAGAAGACAATTTATTGCTAATTCATGTCCAATTATCGAGAAAATACATTTCTGCATGGAAGAATTCCTACCCGATGACCAATGTGTGAACAGTCTAATAGCAGGACATCAAACTGGAAATTGTCCGACAATCGAAATTAATATTGAGGAACCAGTGACAGAGCAGATTACCAGAGAACTAGTTTTAATCTTACCCACCAAACCAGAAACAATGATTGCCAAATGCAACACCGATCAATATTTCGAAATATCGAAATCTTCACTAATTAAAATCCCAGAAGATTGCGAAGTTCAAATTAAGGAAAAGAAATTTCTAAATGACTTAAAGATTCAGAGAGGAAAACCAATTATCCTACCCGAAATAAAATGGTCAAAGTTAGATGGAACGAAAACTTCGATTACCTCGAACATTACCAAAATCAATATTGACGAAATATACCATCTGAAGAATATGGCAAATCAATTGAAGCCGATAAACCTCGATAACACTAATCATCGACAAACCACAAATTATATTGTTTTAGGTATTTGCATTGTCCTAACCATACTTGTAGTGATGATGCAAAGGGAAAAGTTGTATCCCTATTGGCAAGCTGTCAGAAGAAGGTCCAAGAAAAGCCACCCCCAGAGTAAAGTGGATTCGGAAAAACGTACCGTTGTTTTCGAATCTTAAGGAGGGAGGAGTTACGTATTCCGCTCACATGAGAACCTCGATGTCAGCATCACCTCAAGAGTAGAGTTACATATTTCGTTCGCATGAGAACCACGATGTCAGCATCACCTTGGGAGTCATCACGCCACCAGATGGTCCCGTGAGAAACGCAACCTAAACGTATTTTTAAGTATAAATATTACCTCCAAATTTAATATTGTCAATTCTTAGTTAAGCTGTTGAGTTTAAAAAACCTATTTTGTAAACCATTTTCGAAATAAAGTTTTTAAAAACAAAGTCTGCCGAAAAAGTTCTTTAAGTAAAACAAATTTTTTTTTGCAAAAAAAAATTATAACATACTAGTTACGTACTCCGCTCACATGAGAACCTCGATGTCAGCATCACCTCAAGAGTAGAGTTACATATTTCGTTCGCATGAGAACCACGATGTCAGCATCACCTTGGGAGTCATCACGCCACCAGATGGTCCCGTGAGAAACGCAACCTAAACGTATTTTTAAGTATAAATATTACCTCCAAATTTAATATTGTTAATTCTTAGTTAAGCTGTTGAGTTTAAAAAAACCTATTTTGTAAACCATTTTCGAAATAAAGTTTTTAAAAACAAAGTCTGCCGAAAAAGTTCTTTAAGTGGCGCAGTCGGTAGGATTGCACAAGTGTTTCACGAACGAGCCAATTGAGGACGACACCAAGAGACACAACAGTTGGAGCCAATCCAGCAGTGCGATCAACAGAACCAGAAGCAGACAGCAGCACAGCCGAGAATTCGGGAAGGAAGAAGCAGATCAACAAAGGTTAGTGCCAATTCCTTTTACCCTCCTGACCCTCTGATTAAGGTACTCAGTTGGAATAGTTAGGGAAGTGTATTTCACACAAAAAACCAGTGTATTGAACACATTAGGGTTAGAAATTAAGTTAAGAAAGAGGAACAAAAATATATGACAGAAATTGACGATTTAGTAGCATCATTAGCATTAGCATTTAACGATAACGATTCTAAAATGCAGAAACAAAGTAAACAAACCCCCATTGACTGGGATTTATTCAAATCTAGATTAGAAAATATTAAACCTTTTAATGGTGACAGTAACGTTTTAAATAAATTTGTTACCAAATGCGATAAACTCGTAAATATATATAGGCAATTACAAAGTGAGGAATTAGATGCCCACATTTTCGATTGTATTCAGGAAAAATTAATCGAGAAAGCAGAAGTAATGGTTGGGAATAGAACGGAGCTGACAAATTGGGACGCTCTGAAAGCCGCGTTACAACAATGTTTTTCTGATAGACGCAATACGGACAATTTAGTCCAAGAATTAACACGAGCCAGACCATTCAAAGGTGAACACTTAATAAGTTTCGGAACCAGACTTCAACTTCTTCGAAGTAACGTTGCTCAGAGAATTAGTAACGATTTAAATTTGAGTGAACAACAGAAAATTTGCCACATTACTTACTATGAGAAAACGGCGTTAAATACATTCATAGCAGGTTGTACGGGAACCCTGAAAAATAACATGCATTTGAAAAAACTCGACACATTGGAAGATGCAATGGCTTATGTCGTTGAATTTGAAAATTTCGAAAAATTATATGGAAACCTAAACGCAACTGAAAAATACAGTAATAATCAATTTGCACCGAAACCAACAAATTTTTCAAATTATCCAAAATTCTCAAACAATCAAAATTATTCTAATCAAAACCCTTTCAATCAAAATCAATTTAATCAGAATGCTTTTAACCGAAACCCAAATTTTAATCAACAACAATATTCGACGATGGCAAAACCATTTCAATGGCCATCACAACCAATAAATGTGCAGCCCAGACAATTCGCACCTCAAAAATTCTTTACAAACCGGGAAGTTTTTGGACCTCCAAAAAATGTGTTTAAGCCCAAGAATATTCCACCTAGTCAAATGAGTAAACCAACACCCATGTCGATTAGTGTACGAAACAGTAACGGATTTAGCAGACAGCCAATCCGTAATCAATTCAACCATTTCCAAAACACATACCCCAATCAAAAACCGAATTTTACTTTCGAAGAACTTCACAACAACGAGTGTGAAGGATATCCGGTTGAAGATTATCAAGATTACTCGTACTACGAACCGAATGAAGAAACTCACCTTGATTATCATGTGAATAACTATGGTGAAGATGAACAACAAAAAAACGAAGAATTTTCAGAGAATGAAAACCTTAAAGAAATTGGAAATTTTACGGAACAAGCCCAGAACGAAGGCCAACCTTGACGGAAATAAACATTTCCTCTAATAACGCTTTACCATATATCGAAATTGGCTATCCTAAAATTAAACTCTTAATAGATACCGGGAGCTCAAGATCAATTTTAAGACCAACTGTCGCAGAAAAATGTTATCCAAACTGTATCTATCGAGCGAATAACATCATCAAAACAGCAATAGGTAGTGAAAACACACAATTTCAGGCAAAAATTCCAGCATTTTCAGAATTTAAACTAGATTATGAGATAGATTTTATTCTTTTTGATTTTCACGACTATTTTGATGGAGTAATCGGTCTAACAGATTTAATTAATATGGGATTGAATATAGATCTTTTAAATAAAAAACTAATTGGACAACAAATCGAAATTCCTTTTAAATACCGAAGACCTTCCGAAACAAATTTTTCTATTACCATAAATCCCAAAGAAAAAACTTTAAAGAAAATTCCAGTTAATATACGAGAAGGAGAAATCATCACCAACAGCGAAAAAATAGATGAATTGAACTTTCCATCCATTCTCTCTTATGCTCACGATGGTTATGCTATAATCGAAATTCATAACCCAACAAATAACTATATAACATTGACTCTCACTGAACCATTTCCTTGTCAATTATTTAAACCGCAAGAATTCGAATGTATGACTTTCGAACAAGTAAATCATAAATGTTCTCAACAAATACCAAGCAAAAAGGCACAGTTAAATCATCTAATACGCACCGAACATATGAACCAAGAAGAAGGAAAAGCAATTACGGCATTGTGCAGAGAATTTGAAGATATATTTTACCAACCAGGAGACAAATTAACATTTACATCGAAAATTAAACACGAAATAAAAACCACAGATAATATACCAGTGTACACAAAGACATACAGATACCCATACATTCACAAGAATGAAGTGTGCAAACAAATCAGCGAAATGTTAGAAAAGGGAATAATACGACCATCATCCAGTCCATGGTCATCACCGATATGGATCGTCCCTAAGAAGATGGACGCTTCGGAAAGACAAAAATGGAGAGTAGTAGTTGATTATAGAAAAATCAATGAAAAGACAATTTCGGACCGCTACCCTATTCCAAATATAACCGATATATTGGACAAATTAGGACGAGCCCAGTACTTTTCAACATTGGACCTAGCGTCTGGTTTTCACCAGATTGAGGTAGAAAAAGACTCCATAGAAAAAACGGCGTTCACAGTTGAAAATGGACATTATGAATTTTTAAGGATGCCATTCGGTCTGAAAAATGCTCCATCTACGTTCCAAAGAATAATGGACGAAGTCTTAAAAGAGCTACAGAACAAGATTTGTATGGTATTTATGGACGACATAATAGTAGTGAGCACAGGCTTAACGGAACATATTCAGAACCTTAAACTCATCTTTAAGAAATTGCGAGAAGCTAATTTAAAAATACAAATTGACAAGTGTGAATTTCTACGAAAGGAAGTTGAATTTCTAGGTCATATTGTGACACCTGAAGGAGTCCGACCTAATAAAAAGAAAATAGTTGCTATACAAAAATATCCCATTCCAAGAACGCAAAAGGAAATCAAAGCATTTTTAGGCTTGTTAGGCTATTACCGTAGGTTTATTAAGAATTTTGCCAAAATCACTAAACCGATGACTCTATGTTTAAAGAAAGGAAATAAAGTCGAACACACACAAGAATTCGTAGAATGTTTTAACACCTGTAAGAATCTATTAATTTCAGAACCAGTCTTAGCATATCCGGATTTCTCTAAAACCTTCGAACTGACTACGGATGCATCGAATTATGCAATTTCGGGAATTTTATCTCAAGATGGTCACCCAATTTGCTATGCATCCAGAACTCTAAACCCCGCCGAAATCAATTATTCAACAACAGAAAAAGAATTATTGGCTATTGTGTGGAGTTGTAAATATTACAGACCCTATTTATATGGCGCAAAATTTGTGATATACACCGATCACAAACCTTTACAATGGTTAATGTCGCTAAAAGAACCAAATTCTCGTTTAGTACGATGGCGACTAAAATTAGCAGAATTTGAATACGAAATTAGATATAAAAAAGGGAAAAACAACCAAGCAGCTGATGCTCTATCCAGGAATGTAGCAGAAGTCAATGCAGCAGAAACCGAATCAGTTTGTAATAATGCAGGCGACGCTGATGATATAATAAAAGAATTTCTATTAACACCTAGCGAATTACCAAACGTAGATCAAGTTACAATTGATGAAGTTATTCCACCGAAAATAAATATTATTTCGGACATTCAAATTAAACCACCAACTATTCATGAGAATAATAAAGAAGGAGTTGAAACAGTACACTCTTCAGCTGAAGATCCCATTTGCGGAATGCCAATAACTGAAAGAGCCATAAACATGTATAAAAATCAAATAATTGTCACAAGTGGAGATATAACCAAATTTCAACTAAGACAAGAACGAGTGTTCGAAAACAGCAGATTTTACTTAACTATTTCAAGTAGAGATCCAACATTCAGTATAGTCACATTCCTTAAAGAATATGTAAAACCGAAACAATTATACGCTATATACTTTAATAACCAAGAATGCGCACGTCAGTTTGCAATCACTTTGCAAAACCTTTTTAAAAACTCATCTTACAAGATATTACAATGCTCAACGTTCTTAGAAGATATACGAACAAGAGATGAGCAACAGGAAAAACTTACTCTACACCACACCACCAAAACATGCCACAGAGGTATGAATGAAATGAAAGCAGCATTCAGTACAAGATTTTATTGGCCAAAGATGTCAGATGATATTGAAAATTTCATTAATAATTGCGAGATATGCCAAAGAAACAAATATGATCGAAATCCACCCGTAATTAAATTTAATTTAACACCTACAGCATCAAGACCTTTCGAGCACATACACGTGGATACTTTTAGAATAAATTACGACGCCTTTGTAACAATTTTAGATTCATTCTCAAGATATGGACAAGCCTACCCACTCCGTAGTATTACAGGTACCGAAGTAGTAGAAAATTTGTATACATTCGTAACACATCACGGTCTTCCATTAAAAATAACCGCAGATCAAGGAACAGAATTCAAAAATAAAGACCTCGAAGATTTCTGTAAATTGTATAGAATTGAACTACACTATACAACCGCGAAAAACAGTAATTCGAACTCACCCGTTGAACGTTTTCATTCGACCATAATTGAAAGTTTTCGTTGTTTACGAGAAGAAGACAAAGACATGACAATACAGCAGTTGATGAGAAGAGCTGTAATGGGTTATAATAATTCAATACAAAGCGTGACCAAACTTACGCCCTTCGAAATAACAACAGGACACGTAAATACTATAAACCCTTTTGATCTAAACGACAACGCTATTACATCTAGCTATGTACAATCACATAAAGAAACATCGAACAAGCTATATGAGAAAGTAAAGAGAATAAATGAAGAAACCAAACAAAATGTAATATTGAAAATAAACGAAACTAGACAAGAACCTCCTGACTTTCAAGATCAAAAGATCGCCTACGTGAAAACGAAATATAGAAGCAAAGACAAACCAAAATTTAAAAAGGTACCAATAATTGATGAAACTGATACCAAAATAATAACAGACAAAACTTCATATCATAAAAGTACCCTCAGAAAACCTAAACCTAATGGAGGAAAATCTTTTCAGGATGAAGCAGGAAACAGCGACGATCCTGTTATACCTGGTCCTGCAGATCCACCTGACAAACGGGTCTGACATTCAAATCACCACGCTGGAGAACCCCATATTACCTATCCAACTGGGAAATTCCAGACTTATTTATAATAGACATACATTTATTCATTACGTAGATTTAAGACATTTAATCGATAAACTAAGTAATATTAAGGCTTATTTTCTTAAACTCAAGGAAAGTTTATTACCAGTAAATGCATCGAATAATATCTCTTATCATGCACTAGCGCAAAACCTACTCCTCAGAACCGAATACTTAATAGAAATTGCAACAAATAAAATCGAAAATTTACACCCTCACATTAGAAATAAACGAGGTTTTATTGATGGAATTGGAAAGATTAATAAATGGTTATTCGGAACCCTAGATTCAGATGACGGTAAACGATATGATGAAGCAATAGCAATTTTAGAGTCCAATCAGAAAACCATAGTTGACGAATTAAAATTACAGATTTCATTATCAAAAAATCTAATCGATAATTACAACGAAACTGTGGCAACTCTAAGTAAAAATCAAGAGTCACTGCAATCAAGTTTATATACATTACTCTCACCAGTTCAACAAACTATCAATAACATACAAGATTATCTAAGTTTCCAAGGAATTACAACGCAATTAAATTTAGATTGTCAAAATCTAATAATGTTTCTTGATAATTTGGAAGACGCTATTATGTTTACCAAAGTAAACGCTCTACATAGCAGCATACTGTCAAATTTAGAATTAAAAAATATGTTAAACTATTTAAAGAATATCTATAACAATTCGGAAATTCCAACATTCAAAAATTTATTGTCATACTATCAATTTTTTGGAATTCAAGTAGAATTTTTAGAAAGCAAAGTAATATTTGCCATACATGTACCGATACTGAGGCCTGAAACCCTTACCTTCTATCACATCTACCCAATTATCCAAAATCGAACCATCTTTATACCAAAATACCCTTATTTGGCACAAACCCCTATGAGAAGACAATTTATTGCTAATTCATGTCCAATTATCGAGAAAATACATTTCTGCATGGAAGAATTCCTACCCGATGACCAATGTGTGAACAGTCTAATAGCAGGACATCAAACTGGAAATTGTCCGACAATCGAAATTAATATTGAGGAACCAGTGACAGAGCAGATTACCAGAGAACTAGTTTTAATCTTACCCACCAAACCAGAAACAATGATTGCCAAATGCAACACCGATCAATATTTCGAAATATCGAAATCTTCACTAATTAAAATCCCAGAAGATTGCGAAGTTCAAATTAAGGAAAAGAAATTTCTAAATGACTTAAAGATTCAGAGAGGAAAACCAATTATCCTACCCGAAATAAAATGGTCAAAGTTAGATGGAACGAAAACTTCGATTACCTCGAACATTACCAAAATCAATATTGACGAAATATACCATCTGAAGAATATGGCAAATCAATTGAAGCCGATAAACCTCGATAACACTAATCATCGACAAACCACAAATTATATTGTTTTAGGTATTTGCATTGTCCTAACCATACTTGTAGTGATGATGCAAAGGGAAAAGTTGTATTCCTATTGGCAAGCTGTCAGAAGAAGGTCCAAGAAAAGCCACCCCCAGAGTAAAGTGGATTCGGAAAAACGTACCGTTGTTTTCGAATCTTAAGGAGGGAGGAGTTACGTACTCCGCTCACATGAGAACCTCGATGTCAGCATCACCTCAAGAGTAGAGTTACATATTTCGTTCGCATGAGAACCACGATGTCAGCATCACCTTGGGAGTCATCACGCCACCAGATGGTCCCGTGAGAAACGCAACCTAAACGTATTTTTAAGTATAAATATTACCTCCAAATTTAATATTGTTAATTCTTAGTTAAGCTGTTGAGTTTAAAAAAACCTATTTTGTAAACCATTTTCGAAATAAAGTTTTTAAAAACAAAGTCTGCCGAAAAAGTTCTTTAAGTTACTTAAAGAACTTTTTCGGCAGACTTTGTTTTTAAAAACTTTATTTCGAAAATGGTTTACAAAATAGGTTTTTTTAAACTCAACAGCTTAACTAAGAATTAACAATATTAAATTTGGAGGTAATATTTATACTTAAAAATACGTTTAGGTTGCGTTTCTCACGGGACCATCTGGTGGCGTGATGACTCCCAAGGTGATGCTGACATCGTGGTTCTCATGCGAACGAAATATGTAACTCTACTCTTGAGGTGATGCTGACATCGAGGTTCTCATGTGAGCGGAGTACGTAACTCCTCCCTCCTTAAGATTCGAAAACAACGGTACGTTTTTCCGAATCCACTTTACTCTGGGGGTGGCTTTTCTTGGACCTTCTTCTGACAGCTTGCCAATAGGAATACAACTTTTCCCTTTGCATCATCACTACAAGTATGGTTAGGACAATGCAAATACCTAAAACAATATAATTTGTGGTTTGTCGATGATTAGTGTTATCGAGGTTTATCGGCTTCAATTGATTTGCCATATTCTTCAGATGGTATATTTCGTCAATATTGATTTTGGTAATGTTCGAGGTAATCGAAGTTTTCGTTCCATCTAACTTTGACCATTTTATTTCGGGTAGGATAATTGGTTTTCCTCTCTGAATCTTTAAGTCATTTAGAAATTTCTTTTCCTTAATTTGAACTTCGCAATCTTCTGGGATTTTAATTAGTGAAGATTTCGATATTTCGAAATATTGATCGGTGTTGCATTTGGCAATCATTGTTTCTGGTTTGGTGGGTAAGATTAAAACTAGTTCTCTGGTAATCTGCTCTGTCACTGGTTCCTCAATATTAATTTCGATTGTCGGACAATTTCCAGTTTGATGTCCTGCTATTAGACTGTTCACACATTGGTCATCGGGTAGGAATTCTTCCATGCAGAAATGTATTTTCTCGATAATTGGACATGAATTAGCAATAAATTGTCTTCTCATAGGGGTTTGTGCCAAATAAGGGTATTTTGGTATAAAGATGGTTCGATTTTGGATAATTGGGTAGATGTGATAGAAGGTAAGGGTTTCAGGCCTCAGTATCGGTACATGTATGGCAAATATTACTTTGCTTTCTAAAAATTCTACTTGAATTCCAAAAAATTGATAGTATGACAATAAATTTTTGAATGTTGGAATTTCCGAATTGTTATAGATATTCTTTAAATAGTTTAACATATTTTTTAATTCTAAATTTGACAGTATGCTGCTATGTAGAGCGTTTACTTTGGTAAACATAATAGCGTCTTCCAAATTATCAAGAAACATTATTAGATTTTGACAATCTAAATTTAATTGCGTTGTAATTCCTTGGAAACTTAGATAATCTTGTATGTTATTGATAGTTTGTTGAACTGGTGAGAGTAATGTATATAAACTTGATTGCAGTGACTCTTGATTTTTACTTAGAGTTGCCACAGTTTCGTTGTAATTATCGATTAGATTTTTTGATAATGAAATCTGTAATTTTAATTCGTCAACTATGGTTTTCTGATTGGACTCTAAAATTGCTATTGCTTCATCATATCGTTTACCGTCATCTGAATCTAGGGTTCCGAATAACCATTTATTAATCTTTCCAATTCCATCAATAAAACCTCGTTTATTTCTAATGTGAGGGTGTAAATTTTCGATTTTATTTGTTGCAATTTCTATTAAGTATTCGGTTCTGAGGAGTAGGTTTTGCGCTAGTGCATGATAAGAGATATTATTCGATGCATTTACTGGTAATAAACTTTCCTTGAGTTTAAGAAAATAAGCCTTAATATTACTTAGTTTATCGATTAAATGTCTTAAATCTACGTAATGAATAAATGTATGTCTATTATAAATAAGTCTGGAATTTCCCAGTTGGATAGGTAATATGGGGTTCTCCAGCGTGGTGATTTGAATGTCAGACCCGTTTGTCAGGTGGATCTGCAGGACCAGGTATAACAGGATCGTCGCTGTTTCCTGCTTCATCCTGAAAAGATTTTCCTCCATTAGGTTTAGGTTTTCTGAGGGTACTTTTATGATATGAAGTTTTGTCTGTTATTATTTTGGTATCAGTTTCATCAATTATTGGTACCTTTTTAAATTTTGGTTTGTCTTTGCTTCTATATTTCGTTTTCACGTAGGCGATCTTTTGATCTTGAAAGTCAGGAGGTTCTTGTCTAGTTTCGTTTATTTTCAATATTACATTTTGTTTGGTTTCTTCATTTATTCTCTTTACTTTCTCATATAGCTTGTTCGATGTTTCTTTATGTGATTGTACATGGCTAGATATAATAGCGTTGTCGTTTAGATCAAAAGGGTTTATAGTATTTACGTGTCCTGTTGTTATTTCGAAGGGCGTAAGTTTGGTCACGCTTTGTATTGAATTATTATAACCCATTACAGCTCTTCTCATCAACTGCTGTATTGTCATGTCTTTGTTTTCTTCTCGTAAACAACGAAAACTTTCAATTATGGTCGAATGAAAACGTTCAACGGGTGAGTTCGAATTACTGTTTTTCGCGGTTGTATAGTGTAGTTCAATTCTATACAATTTACAGAAATCTTCGAGGTCTTTATTTTTGAATTCTGTTCCTTGATCTGCGGTTATTTTTAATGGAAGACCGTGATGTGTTACGAATGTATACAAATTTTCTACTACTTCGGTACCTGTAATACTACGGAGTGGGTAGGCTTGTCCATATCTTGAGAATGAATCTAAAATTGTTACAAAGGCGTCGTAATTTATTCTAAAAGTATCCACGTGTATGTGCTCGAAAGGTCTTGATGCTGTAGGTGTTAAATTAAATTTAATTACGGGTGGATTTCGATCATATTTGTTTCTTTGGCATATCTCGCAATTATTAATGAAATTTTCAATATCATCTGACATCTTTGGCCAATAAAATCTTGTACTGAATGCTGCTTTCATTTCATTCATACCTCTGTGGCATGTTTTGGTGGTGTGGTGTAGAGTAAGTTTTTCCTGTTGCTCATCTCTTGTTCGTATATCTTCTAAGAACGTTGAGCATTGTAATATCTTGTAAGATGAGTTTTTAAAAAGGTTTTGCAAAGTGATTGCAAACTGACGTGCGCATTCTTGGTTATTAAAGTATATAGCGTATAATTGTTTCGGTTTTACATATTCTTTAAGGAATGTGACTATACTGAATGTTGGATCTCTACTTGAAATAGTTAAGTAAAATCTGCTGTTTTCGAACACTCGTTCTTGTCTTAGTTGAAATTTGGTTATATCTCCACTTGTGACAATTATTTGATTTTTATACATGTTTATGGCTCTTTCAGTTATTGGCATTCCGCAAATGGGATCTTCAGCTGAAGAGTGTACTGTTTCAACTCCTTCTTTATTATTCTCATGAATAGTTGGTGGTTTAATTTGAATGTCCGAAATAATATTTATTTTCGGTGGAATAACTTCATCAATTGTAACTTGATCTACGTTTGGTAATTCGCTAGGTGTTAATAGAAATTCTTTTATTATATCATCAGCGTCGCCTGCATTATTACAAACTGATTCGGTTTCTGCTGCATTGACTTCTGCTACATTCCTGGATAGAGCATCAGCTGCTTGGTTGTTTTTCCCTTTTTTATATCTAATTTCGTATTCAAATTCTGCTAATTTTAGTCGCCATCGTACTAAACGAGAATTTGGTTCTTTTAGCGACATTAACCATTGTAAAGGTTTGTGATCGGTGTATATCACAAATTTTGCGCCATATAAATAGGGTCTGTAATATTTACAACTCCACACAATAGCCAATAATTCTTTTTCTGTTGTTGAATAATTGATTTCGGCGGGGTTTAGAGTTCTGGATGCATAGCAAATTGGGTGACCATCTTGAGATAAAATTCCCGAAATTGCATAATTCGATGCATCCGTAGTCAGTTCGAAGGTTTTAGAGAAATCCGGATATGCTAAGACTGGTTCTGAAATTAATAGATTCTTACAGGTGTTAAAACATTCTACGAATTCTTGTGTGTGTTCGACTTTATTTCCTTTCTTTAAACATAGAGTCATCGGTTTAGTGATTTTGGCAAAATTCTTAATAAACCTACGGTAATAGCCTAACAAGCCTAAAAATGCTTTGATTTCCTTTTGCGTTCTTGGAATGGGATATTTTTGTATAGCAACTATTTTCTTTTTATTAGGTCGGACTCCTTCAGGTGTCACAATATGACCTAGAAATTCAACTTCCTTTCGTAGAAATTCACACTTGTCAATTTGTATTTTTAAATTAGCTTCTCGCAATTTCTTAAAGATGAGTTTAAGGTTCTGAATATGTTCCGTTAAGCCTGTGCTCACTACTATTATGTCGTCCATAAATACCATACAAATCTTGTTCTGTAGCTCTTTTAAGACTTCGTCCATTATTCTTTGGAACGTAGATGGAGCATTTTTCAGACCGAATGGCATCCTTAAAAATTCATAATGTCCATTTTCAACTGTGAACGCCGTTTTTTCTATGGAGTCTTTTTCTACCTCAATCTGGTGAAAACCAGACGCTAGGTCCAATGTTGAAAAGTACTGGGCTCGTCCTAATTTGTCCAATATATCGGTTATATTTGGAATAGGGTAGCGGTCCGAAATTGTCTTTTCATTGATTTTTCTATAATCAACTACTACTCTCCATTTTTGTCTTTCCGAAGCGTCCATCTTCTTAGGGACGATCCATATCGGTGATGACCATGGACTGGATGATGGTCGTATTATTCCCTTTTCTAACATTTCGCTGATTTGTTTGCACACTTCATTCTTGTGAATGTATGGGTATCTGTATGTCTTTGTGTACACTGGTATATTATCTGTGGTTTTTATTTCGTGTTTAATTTTCGATGTAAATGTTAATTTGTCTCCTGGTTGGTAAAATATATCTTCAAATTCTCTGCACAATGCCGTAATTGCTTTTCCTTCTTCTTGGTTCATATGTTCGGTGCGTATTAGATGATTTAACTGTGCCTTTTTGCTTGGTATTTGTTGAGAACATTTATGATTTACTTGTTCGAAAGTCATACATTCGAATTCTTGCGGTTTAAATAATTGACAAGGAAATGGTTCAGTGAGAGTCAATGTTATATAGTTATTTGTTGGGTTATGAATTTCGATTATAGCATAACCATCGTGAGCATAAGAGAGAATGGATGGAAAGTTCAATTCATCTATTTTTTCGCTGTTGGTGATGATTTCTCCTTCTCGTATATTAACTGGAATTTTCTTTAAAGTTTTTTCTTTGGGATTTATGGTAATAGAAAAATTTGTTTCGGAAGGTCTTCGGTATTTAAAAGGAATTTCGATTTGTTGTCCAATTAGTTTTTTATTTAAAAGGTCTATATTCAATCCCATATTAATTAAATCTGTTAGACCGATTACTCCATCAAAATAGTCGTGAAAATCAAAAAGAATAAAATCTATCTCATAATCTAGTTTAAATTCTGAAAATGCTGGAATTTTTGCCTGAAATTGTGTGTTTTCACTACCTATTGCTGTTTTGATGATGTTATTCGCTCGATAGATACAGTTTGGATAACATTTTTCTGCGACAGTTGGTCTTAAAATTGATCTTGAGCTCCCGGTATCTATTAAGAGTTTAATTTTAGGATAGCCAATTTCGATATATGGTAAAGCGTTATTAGAGGAAATGTTTATTTCCGTCAAGGTTGGCCTTCGTTCTGGGCTTGTTCCGTAAAATTTCCAATTTCTTTAAGGTTTTCATTCTCTGAAAATTCTTCGTTTTTTTGTTGTTCATCTTCACCATAGTTATTCACATGATAATCAAGGTGAGTTTCTTCATTCGGTTCGTAGTACGAGTAATCTTGATAATCTTCAACCGGATATCCTTCACACTCGTTGTTGTGAAGTTCTTCGAAAGTAAAATTCGGTTTTTGATTGGGGTATGTGTTTTGGAAATGGTTGAATTGATTACGGATTGGCTGTCTGCTAAATCCGTTACTGTTTCGTACACTAATCGACATGGGTGTTGGTTTACTCATTTGACTAGGTGGAATATTCTTGGGCTTAAACACATTTTTTGGAGGTCCAAAAACTTCCCGGTTTGTAAAGAATTTTTGAGGTGCGAATTGTCTGGGCTGCACATTTATTGGTTGTGATGGCCATTGAAATGGTTTTGCCATTGTCGAATATTGTTGTTGATTAAAATTTGGGTTTCGGTTAAAAGCATTCTGATTAAATTGATTTTGATTGAAAGGGTTTTGATTAGAATAATTTTGATTGTTTGAGAATTTTGGATAATTTGAAAAATTTGTTGGTTTCGGTGCAAATTGATTATTACTGTATTTTTCAGTTGCGTTTAGGTTCCCATATAATTTTTCGAAATTTTCAAATTCAACGACATAAGCCATTGCATCTTCCAATGTGTCGAGTTTTTTCAAATGCATGTTATTTTTCAGGGTTCCCGTACAACCTGCTATGAATGTATTTAACGCCGTTTTCTCATAGTAAGTAATGTGGCAAATTTTCTGTTGTTCACTCAAATTTAAATCGTTACTAATTCTCTGAGCAACATTACTTCGAAGAAGTTGAAGTCTGGTTCCGAAACTTATTAAGTGTTCACCTTTGAATGGTCTGGCTCGTGTTAATTCTTGGACTAAATTGTCCGTATTGCGTCTATCAGAAAAACATTGTTGTAACGCGGCTTTCAGAGCGTCCCAATTTGTCAGCTCTGTTCTATTCCCAACCATTACTTCTGCTTTCTCGATTAATTTTTCCTGAATACAATCGAAAATGTGGGCATCTAATTCCTCACTTTGTAATTGCCTATATATATTTACGAGTTTATCGCATTTGGTAACAAATTTATTTAAAACGTTACTGTCACCATTAAAAGGTTTAATATTTTCTAATCTAGATTTGAATAAATCCCAGTCAATGGGGGTTTGTTTACTTTGTTTCTGCATTTTAGAATCGTTATCGTTAAATGCTAATGCTAATGATGCTACTAAATCGTCAATTTCTGTCATATATTTTTGTTCCTCTTTCTTAACCTAATTTCTAACCCTAATGTGTTCAATACACTGGTTTTTTGTGTGAAATACACTTCCCTAACTATTCCAACTGAGTACCTTAATCAGAGGGTCAGGAGGGTAAAAGGAATTGGCACTAACCTTTGTTGATCTGCTTCTTCCTTCCCGAATTCTCGGCTGTGCTGCTGTCTGCTTCTGGTTCTGTTGATTGCACTGCTGGATTGGCTCCAACTGTTGTGTCTCTTGGTGTCGTCCTCAATTGGCTCGTTCGTGAAACACTTGTGCAATCCTACCGACTGCGCCACTTAAAGAACTTTTTCGGCAGACTTTGTTTTTAAAAACTTTATTTCGAAAATGGTTTACAAAATAGGTTTTTTTAAACTCAACAGCTTAACTAAGAATTAACAATATTAAATTTGGAGGTAATATTTATACTTAAAAATACGTTTAGGTTGCGTTTCTCACGGGACCATCTGGTGGCGTGATGACTCCCAAGGTGATGCTGACATCGTGGTTCTCATGCGAACGAAATATGTAACTCTACTCTTGAGGTGATGCTGACATCGAGGTTCTCATGTGAGCGGAGTACGTAACTACATCTTTGCTTTCCTATGTGTCATATGATTCAGTTTTACTTTGTGTTTCGACCTGTAAACGTTGGATATTTTTTTCTGCATTTAACTAGTCCTAATTGTGTATAAGTGTGGTGGCCAGTAGCAGTGCCCTTTTGGAGGCTTCATTGAAGTTGATATAAGGTAGGTGAAGTGTGGTAGTGTAATTTTTGTTATATGGTAATAGAACGTTTTTCAACATCTAAATTATTTCGAAGAAACAAGGGTGCTATCGAAATTTAGTACGATATATTTCGAAGTTACATCTGCTAACCGTCTAAGAACTTCTTAGTTGCTTTGTACAACTTCATTTACTACACAGGCTGTGTAAATTGATCAATCAATATGACGTCACGGTAAAGACATAATATAGAGAGGTAACGAAGTTTACGTCAGTGTGATATAAAAATTATTTTTGACTTGACTAAATTTCTCCACAAAAAAAATATAGTTTATTTAGTATTATTTAGTAATTATAGTATATCTTTTTTTTTCTTCTTCTGCTACGTTCTAATAGATGTCACAGTAATTAAATCAATAGTTAAACAAATAAATTCTATAAATCAGGAATTTATTTGAGTGCGACTGGTGTCCAAAAGTCTTTTCTTAATTCAAAGGTTTTTCTTTACTAGGCTCAATAAACATAAAAGAAGTTATACTAAACAGCAAAATGATTCTCATTATGCTAACTCTCTATCATTTATTTTAAAATGCTACATAGAGAGAATAAATCCAAAAATTTAAATCTTTTAGCAAGCCTAGATATTAATAAAAGGAAAAATTTGGATATTTTGACCGGCAAGGCTTGAATATATTTATGTATATGAGCAATGGTAGTTGCTTGACCGGTAGGAAGCCCCACCCATCCCTCACATTGGAGGGCACATGTTTCGTCTGTTGGTGGTTAGACTCCTCAGGGTACCGACATATGCTCCCTCGCCAAGAATAGGGAGTCCCTCTCCACAATCAAACAACTCATATTTTTGCCGATTTCTCGTCGGATGGTTTATTTATTGTGTTTTTTTTACTTCTTTGAACTGCGTCCAATGAGACAACAGTAGTCAGGAGTTATACACCCCCGACCGTTGGGTTCCACAATCTCATGTGGAACGCACAACAACCTGCGTCTCCGCCATAATGAGCATTGATTAGTTGCTTGACCGGTAGGAGCCGCGCCCATCCCTTACCTTGGAGGGCACATGTTTTGTCTGTTGGGGGTTAGACTCATCAGGGTACCGACATATGCTCTCTCGCTAAGAATGGGGAGTTCCTCTCCACAATCAAACAACCCATATTTTTGCCGACTTCTCGTCGGATGGTTTATTTATCGTTTTTTTTTACTTCTTTGAACTGCGTCCAATGAGACAACAGTAGTCAGGAGCTATAGACTGCGTGCGTTCCACAAGAGATTGTGGAACCCAACGGTCGAGGTTGTATAACTCTAATGAATCTAACAACCAACAGACAAAACATGTGCCCTTCAATGTGAGGGATGGGTGGGGCTTCCTCCCGGTCAAGCAACTAACCATTGTTCATTATGGCGGAGACGCAGGTTGTTGTGCATGCCACATGAGATTGTGAAACCCAACGGTCGGGGGTGTATAACTCCTGACTACTGTTGTCTCGTTGGACGCCATCCAAAAAAGTCAAAAAACTGCACATAAATATATACACACACACATATATATATATATATATATATATATATATATATATATATATATATATATATATATATATATATATATATATATATATATATATATATATATATCATCATCATCATCATCATCATCATCAGCCCGTATCGATCCACTGCAGGATGAAGGCCTCTTCAGCATGCTTCCAACCTTCACGGTCCTTGAACGTTTGCGATCAAGCGGTATCCAGTCCAGGATTGCCTTGGTCCATCTGTCGTCCCATCGCCTCGCTATATGGCCTGCCCATCTCCATTTCAACTGTTTTACTCTTCCAATGATGTCACAGACTTTTGTTTGTTCCCTGATCCATGCGCAGGACTTTCTGTCTCGTCTTGTAATGCCAAGCATACATCTTTCCATTCCCCTCTGTGCCACCCGAAGTTTTTGAATTGATTGCGATGTGAGTGTCCAGGTTTCACTTCCGTATGTCATAACGGGTAGAACGCACTGATCGAATACTTTTCTTTTCAGGCAAAGTGGGAGTCTGCTCTTAAACACTATGTTGAGCCTACCAAATGCCTGCCAGCCACATTTAACACGCCGTTCCACCTCCCGGGCGGTATTCCCCTCCATGGAAATCCTCTGCCCAAGATATATAAAGCTGTCCACAATCTCTAAATCCCTTCCTAAAACTGAATTTCTTCTGTCCTGAGCGAAGTTATTGAACATAACCTGACTCTTTTTCAGGTTTATTTTCAAGCCAAATGGTTCGCCAGCCCTTTGCAGTTGTTGTATGCGTCTTTGCAGCTCCTCTGGGTCTTGTGAAATGAGAATAATATCATCTGCAAATCTAAGATGGTTTAAGTTTGCACCATTGATCTTTACCCCATCCTGTTCCCAATCCAGTTTACGGAATACTTCTTCAAGGCCAGCCGAGAAAAGAATAGGCGATATTGCGTCACCCTGCCGTACATCTCGTTCTATATTAATTCCCACTTCAAGATCATCAAGGTGAATTGTGGCTGTAGCTCCATCATATATCGATTCTAATAGGTTTACATAGGCTCTCTCTACACCTTGGCTAAGCAGTGCATCCATTATCGCATGCTTTGAGATGGAATCAAATGCTTTTTCGTAGTCGATAAAAGCCAAGCACAGTGGCATGGTGTATTCGTTGTGCCTTTCTATGACCTGCTGTACAACCTGGATGTGATCCATTGTACTGAATCCACTTCTGAATCCTGCTTGTTCTCTTGATTGTGCGTCATTCAGTTTTTTTAATATTCTTTTAGAAGAAATTATCTTAGTGAAAACTTTGTACATCACTGATAGAAGGCTTATTGGACGGTAGTTCTTTAAATCTTCCTGTGCTCCTTTTTTATGTAAAAGGATCACTTCTGCATTTTTCCATGGAAATATATATATATATATATATATATATATATATATATATATATATATATATATATATATATATATATATATATATATATATATATATATATATATATATATATATACAGCGTTCTCAACATAATCCTCGAAAAAAAAATGGACCATTTACGCCTCAGGATCAGAAAACACACCAAACAGTTAGTTACCTGTTGAGGTTGCATTTCCGTTTGAACAATCTCTTCCAATCCTCAAATATGGCAATTGTGTTTGTTTACGAAGCCACCAACATGAAAATGTATTACTTGTTCGAGTAACCATTCGGCAAACACACGGCGCTGTTGATGGTCTCGAGACTTCAATACCTGTGTTATTTGGAGTTTGTATCGATGTAACTGCAAATATTTGGTTAAAATTCGCTCTGTAGTGGAATATGTAAGGGTGGTTGGATTTTCGGTCACATTTTCGATCCACAATATTTTATTGTGTATTGTTTTGAATTTTTGGACCACATTCCAAATTGTTCGATTTTGCGTATCAAAACATTCTCGAACTTTTAGAATGACCCCCGTAAAACATTTTTTTCTGCTCAATTAATATTTGCAAAACTGACAAGAATATTTTTTTCATGTTAGAATATTTCCAATGATTACCAATTCGTAATACCAATAAAAAGTTGTTTTTTCATCGAGTTCAACACCCGACTGAATATCTCAGGAACGGTACGGCGTATCAATCAATCGACGCATAAACGCTTAAGTGAACACTGACCCTGTTTTCCTTTTCGTATTTAAATATTTCGTTCCGATTAATCATATCGACTTTTGTTTTTTACTTTGTCAAACGTTAATTCTAGCAATTATCGTTTAATTGGAATGCTGCGCTAACGATTAAGCACGTATTTCGTAATGCGATTTGTACTTGTTCATTATATTTGATCTTTTGTTTTAGTTGCTGGTTTTTGTGTTGCGGTTTTTTCAATTAGTAGCTTAGTTATCTAGTTGTATGTACAGCTTATATACAACTGAGTAGGGACGATACTCTTAGAAGGATATCCCAATGGGTAGTTCGGAATTTAAATTTAGCGCCGTTTTTCAAGAATTTAACCTAGACATTTTATATCCCTTATATCTGGAGACACGGCAATTTAATTATGGATCGGAATAACGTGTTAGAATTGTCTTAAATTGTTATTAACGTATTTACGCAAATAATGGTCATCTACACAAAAAGTAGAGGGGAACATTTGGAAAATATTATTTATATAAATAAAATGGTAAATGTTCGTTTGTTCAAAATCTTAAATCGTCGAAAGTTCTTCACCGATTGCTTTGAAATCTTGATACAGTATTGTATTCGAATGTGCGCATGTTTTTATATATACAACTCTGACAGATAAAAACATGTTTTTTTAAAAAACAACGCCATCTGTTGGACGTAAAAACAACACACGCTATACTAAATATTTTTCGGCAATGTGAACGCTATCTGTTGAATGTAACAGCAACATACGCAATACTAAACATTGCTCATGCCGGACAGCGTGCTTCTTGTCAGCTGCTGTCATTTATCATTCTCAATGTTTCCGATTACACTGCTAAATTGAACTTTCATAGATTTTGATTTATTTTCATTTTGATTTCATTATTTCGTGTGACATTGGGTTGAAATTGATGTGTGTCGTTTACCATGGCGTTCATTTCGTGAGTATAGTCGCGAGTACAAGTCCGTCGACAATGTTGTGGAAGCAGATGGCGCTGTTTATTATACAACAAAATTTTTAACTCGATCCGCCAGGGATGCCATCGTATATACTGCAGTTGAAAATCGGCATGCCAATTATCATGTTGCAAAATATCAATCAGCCAAAACTTTGCAACGGCACGCCTCTTGCAGTAAAAAAATTAATGAGCAACGTCGTAGAAGCAACAATCTTGACAGGACCTTTTAAAGGTGAAGATGTCCTCATTCCTTGCATTCCTATGAATCAATTTTCAAATTCCAATTTAAGAGATTGCAATTCCCAATTCGCTTAGCGTTTGCAATCACTATCAATAAAGCTCAGTGCCAATCTTTAGAATTTTGTGGTTTAAACCTAGACACGAATTGATTTTCACATGGACAATTATACGTTGCGTGTTCTAGAGTTGGCAGACCAAAGGATCTCTGGTTAAAAACAAATATAACTGTCAAATCTCTACGTTTTAATAAAATAAACGGGCAAGTTAATAGGTGGTTCGGTTAATAATATCGACTTTTTTGAAAAAATTGAGCGTTTGTTTCCATAACCTCAATATATCTTAATATTAAAAGTATAGCTAAGTCCGGTGAATACGGCGGATGTGATAAAACGTCCCATTTAACGTTTTTTAAATAGCTTTTGGAATATGAGGCCGAGCATGTTCATGTTGAAAAATTATTTTGTCGTGTCTTTGGGCGTATTCTGGCCCTTTCTATACCTATACTACTATACCACCATATATATATATATATATATATATATATATATATATATATATATATATATATATATATATATATATATATATACTATACTATACCACCATATATATATATATATATATATATATATATATATATATATACTATACCACCAAATATACAGGAAATCCTTCTTTCCACGTATATCGCGCACTAGTTGTGATATTGAAGGTTGGCCTGAGTTTATCCATGACTTTGTTCGCTCTGGGTTGTCAAAATAGATCCACTTTTCATCACTTCACTCATTCACAATTTTTTTTCTTTTCTGTCAAGCAAACAAAATTTTAAAAGTGGGTTTTCGCTTTTCAATGTCTCTTTCCCTCAATTTATATGGAACCCATTTTCCTTCCTTCTGGATCTTGCCCAATGTGCGTAGATGTTCGAAAATGGTAGACTGGGTAACATTCAATGTTTCTGCCAATTGTTTCAACGTATAAGTTGAGTCTTCATACAATAATGCTTGCAAATTTGTATCTTCAAACTTTTTTCGCTGCCCTGGACGCTCTTTGTCTTTTCTATCAAAATCATCGTTTTTAAAGCTTTTAAATCATCGTTAAAAAGTTTTTTGGGTTAGAGCATGTTCACCATAAACTTCAAGCAACAATCGATAAGCCAGCACCCGTTTTCTTCCAATGAAAGAAGTTTACTAAACTTACTAGTGAAACGTCTTTTTCTGTTTAAAGCTATGAAGACGTATGTTTTTTTTTTACTTTTGATGGTAAATGTTTACCCTCTAAAATGTCATAGACGTTTTTAGTCCGTACCAACAAATGTATTAGTAACGCAAACTCTTAGCCAAATTGACATTTCTGACATATTTTTGACATTGACATATTTTGAACAACTACTAAACTGCCCTGAGCCCTTAAACAAATTACCAACACTAAACCCTAAACTAACAAACCCAGATTCATTACCACCGAATGAGGATGAAATAATTAGGCAAATCAAGCGCCTTAAAAATAACAAAGTTTCTGGTGAAGATGGAATCACTGCTGAAATTTTCAAATCCGTTGGCCCAGGTACAATCAAGGAAATAACCAAAATTCTACAAGAAGTTTGGCGAACTGAACGAATTCCGGAAGATTGGAAAGATGCTCTAATCCATCCACTACACAAGAAAGGAGATAGAACGGATGTAAACAACTATAGAGGGATATCTCTTCTTCCATTTTGTTACAAGATTCTATCTCAATGTCTACTAGGCAGAGCACAGGGACAGTTAAAACCTAAAATTGGTGAATATCAAGCAGGTTTTCGACCGGGCAGATCCTGCCCTAAACATCCTGAATCTAAAGTTGATCCTAAGACATCAAAAACTGTACAATAAAAATCTAGTCTGTACATTTGTGGATTTCAAAAAAGTATAAGATTTTATTGACTGCGAATCTTTATTCCGAATCTTGAAAGAACAAGGACTAGATCTGAAAACGATGACAATTATTAAAGCAACATTAACTAACACAAGGTCAAAAGTTAAATTCATGGGTGACATCTCGGATGCCTTCGAAATTAAAACTGGAGTACGGCAAGGAGACGGACTCTCGCAACTCTTATTTAACTGTGTTCTAGAAAAAGTAATACAGGGGTGGCGTGAAAAAAATCGGCCCGGAATATTGACCAGCCCATTAAACTGGGGAGAACCAACATCAAAATTGATTATCTGGCGTTTGCTGATGATATAGCAATTTTGGCTCAAGATGTATTAACGGCACAGAAACAGATTGAAATCCTAAAAGAAACAGCAGGAAAGGTAGGACTCCAAATCTCCTTTGAAAAGACACAATACATGACCTGCAACAGACTAAGAACACCGTTTCTAAAAACAAAATATGGTAACATCAGACGAGTCTCTCAATTCAAATATTTGGGTGAAATAATCATGGAAAATGGGTTGGAAAAAGTGGCCAATAAGAGTAGATGTCAAAAAATGGAAACGGCATTGAGACTTACACAAAATATTTACAACAAAAAATGCCTATCTAAAAACACAAAACTGAGACATTACAACACAGTTATTAAGCCAGAATGTCTATATGGGGCAGAAACGCTCATTTTGAATAGAAAGAGAGACATCTAGGACATTGAAAAGAAGGAAAGGAAAATGATAAGAAAAATCCTAGGTCCCAAACAAATAAATAACACAACATACCGACTTCGAGAAAACCAAGAAATCAAACAATACACATATATACATAGCGATATAAGAAAAAGAAGACTTAAATTTTCCGGACACATTAAACCCTATGAATCCGAGTAGGCTAACTAGACATATAGTCGATTTTTATAAAAATATGAGTAGAGCTAAAGTAGAAACAATTAAATGGATTGCTGCAATTAAAGAGGACCTAAGATCAGCAAATATTACACAAAGTGAAATTCAGGATAGAGGCTGCTTCAGACACAAGGTTGACGTTTGGAAAGTTAATTCTTCTATTGGAACCTTTGGTGTGAAACACTAAACTTGAAGAGATTTACCACTAAACACCAAAACACTTTTTTAAACTGCTCGACGCACGTTTCGCTAACCATGTTAGCATCATCACGAGATGATTTAATCTAATTCTAACCTAACCTAACCTAACGAAGCGTGTAAAAATCAACCGTGAAGTGTACTAAACCTTACATTAATAATTGAAAAAGTTGACTGAAAGGAATCGGTCCTTTATCTCGGTTCATGATTTTCTTACATTTTTCTATTTGAATGCTTTCATTTGCATCCAAAGCCCTATTATTATTAACACTTTTAATTAGTCTTAAATTACTAATATCTATACTGTGGTCATGTTCGATTGCATGTTGGGCAACACAAGATTTTTCATTTCTCCCATATCTAATGTGGGCAATATGTTCTTTATATCTTGTCAATGATATGTCAATGTCTTGACAACTAATTTCGTAAATCCCCGACTTTTCATGCTGCTCTACTTTACCATTTGGATTACCCAGAACTTCTTTTAATTTATTATATGGTTTGTACACAACCTTAATGTCCACTTTTTTTTAAATTTTGTCTAGTCCTCTTGTCAACTGGGCATCAAATGGTATTACCATGAATTTCTTTGTGTAGCGAACTTATGTTAAGTTCAGAAAATTATTGAAAGAATCTTCGACTTTTCAAAAGGATCAGAATCAGAACCTTTTTCAATTATTAATGTAAGGCTTAGTACATTTCACGGTTCATGATTTTGGATGGCCCATACATATATATATATATATATATATATATATATATATATATATATATATATATATATATATATATATATATATATATATATATATATATATATTAACTTCCACAAGAAAAGACTATTTTAGAAGCCAATCAATCATTTATATTTGAAAGTTATAACAGGCGATAAAATGTTTATTCCTATACTAGGTTTTTTGTTAATTGAAAAAGTAATGTTCCATTAAAAAAATTCCACAAAAACAATTGCGTTGTATTCTACAGTCTTTTATTTCCCGATAAGTGCCATTATTTCATTAAGGACTGAGAATAAGAAGCTTAATGCTCTGTAGGTGGCGCTTTGTTCTATACAGATATGCTAGCGGAAACAATTTTCTGGCATCTCCAGAAGTTCTTCTATGTGTATCCAGCATTCGTTTTAGACTAGCACGCTTTGATTTCTGATTAGTATTTGATTTTTAAGTTTGCCATTAGATTATTACTTATTTACTATCTGATCTTCGAGAGTAATATTTTCCTTCCAAAACCTTTTGAACCAGATCTAAGTGATGTGGATCGAGGGGAACGTGCCACTTTCCCCTCTTTCTTCCCCTTGAAGCCTTTTTGAAAATAATGCTTTATAATTGCCGTCATTTCTCATCCTAGCTCACTCTCTCTAACGTTTTTATTAAAAACTAACGACTGAATATTTCGCAGTGGAAATACGTTAATGAATGCAAATGCAAAATGAAGAAGAAATGCAAATGCGGAAATGAAGAATGAATGCAAAATGAAGAAGCAAAAAGCAAAATTCACAAACAAAGGAAAAAACGCATATATTTTTGTTATATTCTAGTATTAAGGCATATATTTCTAATTTTTTCACCTATTTTCCGTTATTATTTACCAGTATATTGGTGTGCCGGTTAATAATTCTTAATTTTTTCTTCAAAACCAAAACCCGTTTAATTTGGAAGAAAGGTGTGCGAGAAAGGTTATTCAAACTATGCGCTATCGCTAGTTGCACATTGTTTCCATCTTTCTGGCAATTTGTAAATGCTCTCTCAGAAAACCCGTTCCCAGCCAAGTACAGAAATGGTGTCTCTGATCGCTGTCGCTGTGTGTAATGGGGCATTGCAAAATCACTTTTTCGTATCTTGTAGCCCATTCTGGTTGGTTTTCGATCAATGCATGGTTCAGATTCATCATTTGTTGACCGTAGCGAACGGAATTAACTGTTTCAACTTGTTTCAGAAGGTTCCCACCGAACACACAGCATTGTTTTCTTTTCCAGGCGATTTGGTCTTGCGGTCGATGATGATGGTTGTCCTTGGTCAATCCATGATTTTCTGCATTTTGGGTTCTGGAAATATATCCATTTTTCGTCTCCAGTTACGATCCGCTGCAAAAAAGTTCGGCAACCAACATTTAACCTCTCTGTCATTTGTTGTTGACTTTGTATATCGTCTTCTTTCAACAATGCTTGCAATTCAACATCTTGACTCGAAATCGTTTAAACATTTATGACATTTTGAAAGTTACTGTTGTAGCAACAAAGTAACGTAAGAGATTAGGCAGATAATCAACCTTTGTTTCCAGCGCCATCTATTAAAAAAAAATAAGAATTTATTACCAACCCTGGTATACTTTTTTATTTTCCAGTATTTGTTTTATTTAAAATAGCAATGCGTTATTTTAGTAATTGTAAATGTTTGGCAATATTTTAAATATTTTATTGGGTATCTATGACCCATATATAAAAAATATTATCCGTTACGCCAGCCATTTAAAATTAGTATGACTTTTCTAAACTTCACTGTTTCAAATTAGTTTTGGAATATTTTTGCAAAAGAAACCGCAAAATTGCATCTATCAAAATTCGAAAATCATCTGGAAACCATAAAAGATACTCTTTGTTTAAACTTTTCATTACAAATCGATATTATGCTGTTGTTTGCTGATTTTTGTTAACAAATAGGTCTTAAAAGTTGTTGCAACATTTTCTAAAATGTTGTCATAAATTTAATAAAATATAATTACATTATTAATTACCCCCAGCCCTATATATATATATATATATATATATATATATATATATATATATATATATATATATATATATATATATATATATATATATATATATATATATATATATATATATATATAAATCTGCAGTGGTTTTTACGGATGTTCCGTTATAACTACTAAACCATGCAACCGATTGACTTGAAACTTGGTATCCATTTAGAAAATACATGTACTTCTATGGATAGGCTAATATTTATATGAGTGTTGGACTCCCTTCACCAGATGCGGGGGCGTTAATGATCAGAATCGCTAATTATCTGATTTTATAGCTTTTATAAACTTATTATTAAAATGAAAATTTGAAATTAATTTTTTCTTTCTTGGGCTATATTAAGACTAATTAAGAACGTCTGCAACGGAGTTCAAATTCCTAAAGCGGTTGTGAGAGCACTAATGATCAAAAACGCTAAATTTAAAATTTCAGTTTTTATCAACTTATTATGGATTATTATTATTATCATGTACATTATCTACTATTATTATCAATTTTAATAAATTAATCATTAATTAAACTATTAAATTAATATTTTTCTGTAGCATTAAAACTTTGTTTTTTTCTAACCTAAACATATTTTTACCGAATGTCAATTGACTGATTTAAAATGATATTAAAAAAAAATATATCTATATGTATATGTTTATATTTATATATGTATATATTTATATTTATTAATTAAAGAAGAAAAAGAAGAAAAGAAGGGAGCGTGGAATAATTAGATTAAAACGAAAAATTAGTTTCCCAGCATCAAATTAGTAAGATATTTATTTCAACTTTTTATATTGAATTTTCGGTTGTCAATCTCAAGATAGTTTTTAATTATTTCCAATTATTTGTTGTAGTCATAAATGCCTAAAAAAGGAAAGTCCAAATTAAATTTGGTAACGTCTAAATCAAAGTATATGAAAGCTTAGCGTGCATGTTAAAGTCAAGATGAAACGGTAAATAGATTACAAAAAGAACAAAAAAGGAAAGAAGATTTACGACGTATGAAATTAAAAATTCGTTGGAAAGTAAAAATAAATTGTGGTTTTTCGTATGATCCTACAGTTGATTATAAACAAGAATCAAAATTAAGTTCAATGACAAAAATTTGTAGTTATTGTAAAGCATTAAAGTGGAGTGGTGAATGTGAAGGTTTATGTTGTTCAGCTGGCAAAATAAAACTAGAACCTTTGCGACAACTTCCAGAGCTAATAAAATCGCTACTCCATGGAACACATGTAAAATCAAATGCATTTTTAAAATCTATCAAACCTTACAACAATGTTTTCCAAATGACATCATTCGGTGCAATGAAGAAGATGTCGTTTTAACTAATAAGTACATGGGCCTCATGAACGATTTGCGGCTAATCGAAACTATCATCGAAGAAGATGAGATAGACGATAAAGATTAAATGTTAGGAAGATTAAATACTATATTTATAGGCACTATATGTAAGCTTAATAATTAATTCGTAGTATTTCGCGGATGGAAGAATACATTAGAGTTTATATTTTATATTAGACGAATATTTTAGAATTACAAGGCTGAAAGTCTTCAGACAAGCATTGATAATACCAAGTGTAATCTTGCCGAAACGGCTGCACGTTCCCAACAAACGGAACACAAATGATCGGATGTACTCCCGGACTAGTAGTCTAATATATATATATATATATGTATATATATATATATGAAATGGAGATGGGCAGGCCATATAGCGAGGCGATGGGACGGCAGATGGACCAAGGCAATCCTGGAGTGGATACCGCTTGATCGCAAACGTCCGCGAAGAAGACCGAAAGCACGATGGATTGATGACATCGTTAAGTATATTGGACCCGAGTGGCAGAGGAAAGCCCAGGACCGTGAAGGTTGGAAGCATGCTGAAGAGGCCTATATATATATATATATATATATATATATATATATATATATATATATATTATTAGGTGCGTATAGACCCGGTTAGATCACGCAAAGCATTCTGACTCATTTTTGAGTGTTCCTTCTGATTTTTCACACCTCTCTCATCCTTTCTCCGTGGATTCGACATATGTATTTTGTTTCTGTACGTGCTTCTATCCTTAATCTCTTTCGGATCCATTTGTACCTTTCCCAGATCAGTTCTGACTTGTACGATCAATGGTACTGTTGATTTGACCCCTTGTATGTATGTAAGAATTTTGCTGGTGAGTCTTGTCGGCTGGAGTCTATTGATTTGTCCACAGAATTTCAACCTTCTTTTTCTTATGTCGGCCGCTTCGTTGGCCATTCTCTCTGTGGTCTTCCTGGAATGTAGTCTGTATCCTTCATCTGTTAGTATTGGGCCGAAAATTTTCCTCATAGTTTTGCGTTCTTCTCTTAGTATGTTTTCTATGCCGCTTCTGGATTGATTAGTGTGTTGTAGTGTCTTATCTTTGTGCGTGTTGATATGCATTTCTTATTGTAGATATTGTGTGTCTTGCCGTATGCCCTCTTCATCTTCTGTAATCGAGTCTTCTGTGCTGTCTTGTCTCCTCTTGTGGGTTCGATGTGATCTCGCCCAGGCATTTGTAATGTGTGACCCTATTTATCTTGCCGTATTTGGTGTTCAAATTTTGGACATCTAATTTTGAGCAAGAAGAATTCGGTTTTTTGAAAGGAGATTTGTAGGCCGACTTTCTCTGCACATTCCTTGAGGACTTCTATTTGTTTGGTTGCCCTTGTTTTATTGTCTGCGAGTCTAGATCGTCTGCGAAGGCTAGGTTAGGTTTGGTTATTGGTTTCCAGTGTCCTTGATTTTTCAGTTCTTTTTCCGTTCCCTTAAAACTTTGTCCAGGACTAGGTTGAAGAGGAGCGGGGATAACTTATTTCCTTGGCGTACTCCGGTTTTAATTAGAAAGGGTTCGGAAATTTCTCCTATACATTTCAATTTAGAGGTTGATATATATATCTTTATATATATATATATATATATATATATATATATATATATATATATATATATATATATATATATATATATACATATATATATATATATATATATATATATATATATATATATATATATATATCTTCTCTGTATATGCTCTATCTATCATAACCGGATAATTTTTGTATAATTTTAATGTTACAATTTTTCTTCCGGGTGTCAATACGTTCGTTTAAGAAATTGTCACATTCTTGACGACGTTCCGCCAAAATCTCATTTGACATTTTGCTCTCTTGATAGACAGCTTCGAACTGAAAAGAAAATTCCTGCGGATTGACATCGAAGATTCAAGAAAAAATTGTAACATTTATTCCATCCCTAAAAACTTATATATTATATTAACGTATATTAACATATATATATATATATATATATATATATATATATATATATATATATATATATATATATATATGTAGTTGTTAGATTTTCTTGGACTGCGTTCTATATACATAGAAAAACATCTGATCCTCGAGAGACGAAACATATGTCATCCAGTTGAAGGGATGGGTGGGGCTCCTTCCCGGTCAAGCCACCAACAAAAGTGTTCATATACTATATATATATATATATATATATATATATATATATATATATATATATATATATATATATATATATGTGTATATATATATATATATATATATATATATATATATATATATATATATATATATATATATATATATATATATATAGATATATATATAGAGTATATATAGCCATTATGTTAGTTGCTTGCCCGGGGACGAGTCCTACTCAGCTCTTCCATTAGGAACACCAGGGTACCGACATATGCCCGCTCGTCAAATACAGGGAGACCCCATCTATAGTCAATTATACAAATTTTCACCGACTTCCCGTCGGAAGTTGATAAATTAAGAAGTTTATTATTTCTTCGGACTGTGTCGAATGAGACAACAGTAGCCGAGTGTTTTACACCCAGGTCGTTGGGTTCCACAATCTCATGTGGCATGCACAACAACCTGCGTCTCCGCCATAATGAGCATTTTTGTTAGTTGCTTAGCTAGGGATGGTCAACTTCATACCCAGACGAGTCGGAACAGCAAGAGACGAAACATATGCCCTCCAAGAAAAGGATGGCTGGAACTGACAAACATGCTCATTTTGTGTGTTCCACATGAGATTGTGGAATCCAATGTTCTGGGTGTAAAACACTCGGCTACTATTGTAAATCGCGATGACCTACAAAAATCCCCACAAAAAACTAGAATATCGTACACATTATAAGCACTACAGAGCATATCCACTATATTTGCCAAGAGGTTTTATCACAAAGATGATGAAAATGAACCAACCAAAAACGAAAATATGACAAATGGCTCCAAATAGGGATAATGAGATGGCTGATGTCGCTGTGAATGGTCAAATATTGGAAGAAGTAGAATGCTTCCCATATTCTGCCGACATGTAAGAAGAGGTTATATATAGAATGAAGTATGCTGATGTGAGAGTGTTACATTCTCCCTATTCTGTATGTAGCTGAATCATGGGTTCTTGTATCGGAAGCAGATAAAACAACTCGAGAAATTTCACTAAGGCTGTCTCCGCAAAATCTTAAGAATAAAATAGCAAGATTATCAGACCAATTTGGAGATAACTGAACGAGTCAACAGTATGAGCAGAGAATCTCAGATCGTGAAAACTCAGCTGAGCTGGCTAGGTCATTGTTAAAGGGTTACCGAAGCAAATCCTCTATGATGAATTCAAGAACAAGAAACACAATATGTTGTCCAAAAAGATGATATAAAGACATAATAAAATCTGTCTGAATAAGAAAAGACTGTAAACGACAGACTCAAATGGCGTAAGAAGACATATAGAGCTGTGGAACCCCCCGAGGAAGATAATCGCCAAAAAGCTGCGGCCAAAAGGCAGGTGCGAAAAACCAAACATGCTGGAGCGGATGTGCCAATTCTTTGCCCTCCTGATCTTGAATAAGAAAGTCTAGATCTAAGTTGGGTTATTCGAGCCACTATAAAACACATCACTCTACAACAATGGCTCAGCGAAACTGACTGATAACCATGGCTGAGGTCATACTCGTATCGGGATGAAACATGGGTTTTGCGACTGGGTTTGTTAACAGTCAATCAAAAGTTTACTGGACATTTTCTAACAGTTTATGAAACATGACTTCATTATACCAGAGTGAATCAAACATAAACCGGAATTATTTTATACTTATTTATTATTTATAGAATAATATGAAAAAACTATTGATCATTTTTCGACATAGTCTCCTCCACTTCCTACACATTTTTTTCCAGCGGTTTCCACCGGAGAACGCATCCTCAGACAACCATCTATTCGGCACCCTCCAAAATTCGTTAAATGGAAAATCTTTTAAAACGGAAGAAGAGGTGAAAAACAACCTGATTACATTTTTTACATAAATATTAACACTGGTGGTTTACAGGAAAATATTAATGTTGCAATGACACCATAATATTTTATTTAACAAAACAAAAAGGAATGATTATTCTTTAACATCCAGCTTACTTTTTTGATTTAACAGAGTCAGTCAATACTATGTAGATCAAGTCATGAATTAAATTTTATAGACGATCCACAAAGGGATTGTTTAAAACCACTCGTGGACGGTATTAAACTTTATTGGAATTTATATTTTTCAGAAAAGAGCTAGTAAGAATTATGTTCTTGACAGAGATGAAGTTATTTTCTGGTTTGCTAAAACAATTATGTCATCCTACCCAAATAAATCGGCAACTCCTCCAAGAATAAGCCCGATGGTTCTCTTGTCTCTGGCTTGCAAAGTCAAGTCTGCTTCGTAGATCAAATCACTGTCATCGACATCTTTCAAGGTCTTGAGTCCACCCCGTTTCGCATCGTCACTGTTCTGAACTTTCTCACCCAACACTAGCACCACCAGCACTAAAATTCCGAAGCTAATTTTATTTAGAACTAGCATGGTGCATAGTTCTCTTCTACGTCTGTTTTTGGTGACTGGTGCAGCTCCCACAACTTCGGAAACAATACTGATGCTTATCGATCAAAATCAATACCGGTGTAAGTTATCGTTGCTTCGTTGTCTTGCAGAGAAAGGCGGAGTTTTTTTCACCTCCCATTTACGACATTCTGTCGGTTACTTTTTTATTTTTATTTTTTTGCGAAAGTGACCAACCTTACGTAAAGACAAATTCTGGCTGCAATGCATCGTTGGTTCCTTAGCGAGAAGAATCCGATTTGTTCTGATATCGGACGATTAAGCTGTTGAGAAAAAGACGGAGTGCTTTAGCAGCATGGCCAAATAATAATTGTTGACAAAAAGCAGTCGACTACACGCTTGGTTAGCGATTAAATTCGTTTTTTCTCGAACTTAATATCAAGCTGGTGCAATCACCTGGAAAATACCGAGGCCTATATAATAATCGTGTTTGTTTTCATCAATTGAACGAGTATGCAAAATTTGATTACCTTCACGTATACATTTTTTGTCTGTGGAACAAATTAACCTTTTGAAATTTTAAATAATTATAATGATTGACTTTTGAATTGAGTTGGTTTCTACTAATGAAAATTCTTTATAAATACCAAAAAAAAAATTTTGACGCGTTGCCCTAGAACTGTAGCTTCGTCAGAAATTAATATTTTCGATGTTGAAATGGCTGTAAATTACCTACATAACATTATATATATCTCATTCAGGGAAATAATGGTTGCTCGTCATCAATCTAAAGAAATCTATCGCCAATTTAAATCCATAAGAGAGAAAAAATCATTTAAAGTTCGAGGCACTCTCTTTTCTTCTTCCTCTAATCCCATTAGAATAGGATAAAAATACGGTGAGCGGGTGGATTACATTTTGTGAATTCGCTGTCAAGATAACATTTAGGTTTGTGGTTCTGGACAGTGGTGCCGGACTAACACAACTTTCTTCGTCTAATCTGTCATTTTCATGTTCTGATCGTTTTTGAGTTGTGCCTTTAAACATTTTGAATCATTTTAACTGTATTCTTTGCTGTTTTTAGCTATTTTCTGGTTTAGTTTCTGTTTTAGTGAGTTCTGTATTAAAAAATCTGCGATTATAATTGCAAAAAAATGCCAAACCCGTTAAACAGTCGATGTAAGCAACTTGTCTCATCACTTATCAGTTATTTTGAATAGGAAGAAGATAATGGGGCTCTTCTTTTGCCATTAAACGATGTGAGAGAGATATGTAGTAATAACTTAGTAGGTCTCATGGTAAATTGGATTTTTTTAGCGAGTTTCAGCTGCACTAAATATTAGTATAGGTACAGTTAGTGCAATTTCGAATAAGTTGAAGAATAAAGAAATCTTAAAATCATCGAAAAAAAGTGTCTGCCTCCAAAACGAATAATGAATCTAAATCATCTTGATGGGGGCTCAATTCGCAATCAAATCTATGAAATGTATGAAAAAAGTGCGTAGATTTACATGGTAATATTGTATTTTTATGAAACTATTTCTGAACGAACGGTTAATCTTGAATATATTATTAAAACTTGGCTTCATACACTTCTAAAAGATAATGGTTTCAAATGGAGTAAGAATAATCCACGTAGGGGCCTCATGGTACTTCCAGATATTGTCTTTAAACGAATCCAATTTTTGAAGATGTATCAAAATATCAAAGACGAATGTCTGTTCGATTTTGGTTATTTGGATGAAACATGGATATTTCAAAATGGGACCTTGCGTGACTCATGGTAAGATGATAACAAGAGGAGTGTAAAGACCACAAAAGTTGATAAAAAGAAGTGAGTGCTATGCCTAATACTTATGAGTCAATGAAGTCATGTTATTATGAATGCTATTATGTCAATAATAGCATGTTATTGCAGATATATTGTTCTTCATGCTGGGAACATGAACGGCTTTAATCAAGAGGCCAAATTAGTCTTTTCTAAACTAAAACAAAACGCGATTATCATGGAGAAATGGATCAAGATAACTTTCTATTTTGGTTTGAAAACCAGCTGTTGAAAATCTTGCAGGACGCATCAGTTATTGTCATGGATAATGCACCTTATCACAGAAGACTGATGGATAAACCTCTAACTAGTGCATGGACAAAACCAAAAATTGCAGAATGGCTGAGGGAACATAATCTTCCTTTTGAAAACACTATGTTGAAAGTGAACTGCTGCAAATCGTTATTCGGTAAGCAGTAATTAAAGGGACAGGTTTGTGTTTTATAATGTTATTTTTAAGAACAAGCCTAAAAAAGAATATGTGGCAGATCATATGGCTGAAGAGTATGGCCACAAAGTATTACGTCTTCCTCCTTATCATTGCATATTCAATCTTTTTTAATTGATATGGCGGGTGGCGAAAAATTATTACAATAGTCATATAGGTTGAGATGGAAAAACGAGTGATAACTGTTTGGATATGTAGAAAGAAGCTTTATCAACAGTTACACCACAAATCTGGATGAACAGCATCAGACATATAGAAGGAGAGATTGAAAGATGGTTGAATCGCGAAAAAGTTTTTGATAGACTAGAAGTTAATGTCCAAATAATTTACTTGAATAGCGGTTCAAATGCTGAAAGTTAAGTTGTTTTAGTGATAGTGAATAATTAAACTATGTCTGGACTAAATGAAAAGCCGCAATGTTCACAAGCAGAAGTTTCAGCATAGGTTTTTGATTAAAACTTTTAAAGAAAAAACTCTTCGTGTTGCTTTTTCATTTACAGTTTTGTCGATCATATAAAAGCTAAAGTCTGAATATTTTTGTGTTGATGTGGTAACATAGTAACGTGAGTGTATGATAGATTTTGATGATGTACAACCATTATTTCCCTGAATGAGCTATATTTTTAGGCTATACATATTTCACCTATGTTAATAGGTCAATTTTTGTAAAATTTTTGGCTATTTGAAGAAAAAGAGCCATTTTTTCAAAAATCATCAAAAAAATTTCAATCATCGCTTTTGATCCACCCTCGTAAATATTACATGAATTAATAATATGAAAATAAACATTACCAATTCAATACAGATTTTTATTTTCAAGCCTTAAAAAAGCGGCTAATGAAAAATCTATACAAACACGAGAAGATAATCATCTAAATCACAGTTATAGTATTTTATAGTAACCTTTGTGGTATCATTACCGATCAAAGTAATGTCCGAATGATTGTGGCGTGTTCATATATTTTTTCTCCTTTATTTGGGTTTTTTGCCACTGTCTGGAAAAATTAAAAAATATCAAAAATACCTGTTCTTATTTAAAGAAAGAATCACTGGGTAAAAACAAAAAACCAAACGGAGACAAATTTCTCAGTGATTCTTTTTTCTAATAAATTTGCCTAACGAACAAAATTTTAAAGATATAAAAATGTTATAAAAAATGTATAAACTTTTAACGTTAACGTTTCGGAGGGTAATCTCCCCCCGTTTTCAAAAATGAACTAAAAAATAAATTATATTAATTTGTAATATATAAAGTAACGAGTGAAAGTAAAACAGGTATTTTTGATATTTTTTGAGTTTTAGACAGTGGCGAAAAACCCAAATAAAGGAGAAAAAAAAATTACCGATCAAGTTATTGATTTTGTTTATAAAAAAAATAAGTGGAATTTCTTGATTATTTTTTGTCATCGCATTACATACAAAAATTAATCGATTTTCGATTTCGGCTAAGCGATTTTCGGTAGGGGTAAAACTTATGGGTTGGCGTCACCGATATGTTAGTGACGTGTTGCGCCAGGCTGGTGACGCCAATTGGGTTTTATATGTGTTTTAAAGTGTTTTAAATGAAATTGTGTTTTAGATAATCAATATTTCAATTATTTAATTGTAGAATCACTGTACAGTACAAGAGGGAGTCCTTAATATGTTAATATTTTTCGGTAGAAAAATGCATGTTCAAAAATTTTATATTATTTATTTTTGTAATATTGAATCTCTGCAATACATCGTGCCATGAATATTTCATAGTAACTTAGGCGTTATCTTACTAGCGTGGTTAACAGATTTCTAGTTGTTGGATAGTATTTTTGTAGCGGATTTTAAAATTAAAAATTCTATAAAATTTTATAATAAATTTAATTTTTCAAAATTGTTGTTTATTGCTTTAAATTGTCAAAAATAAAATACGTGTTTTGTTATGTTTTGCAAAATGATTATTTATAAACTTATATCATTCAATTACCATTAAAACTTTACAAAAAAGAATTGTAGGTAGTACAAAACTAGTACAAAAAACAAAGTACAAAAAAATATTAATTAGGAAATATCCATTTTCTATATTTGTTTAGATCCTCGTTTTTACGTGAAAAAATAGTATATATTTTTAAATTATACATTTAAAGAATAACTCATTTAAAAATTGAAAAAAAAACAGTTCAAAAATTTTAAGTTTTTACTTTTGTCGGCAGTCCCCATGACTGCCTTTTTTTTGTATTTTACTTTTACTGATGTCTAACGAACGAACCTATTGTTCCAATTCCTAAAATATAAGAACAAAAAACATACAGACTGTCTCTAAATAACGAGAAATATCTGTGTGGTTCATTCGAATTGAAGGAAATGAGGCGTGCAGACACAGAAATTTTTTATATATTAACGAAATGGTTTTTTTCAAGTTCGTTTTCAACGTTTTAAATATATATTTAAAACCTCTTTCGATATTTCCCACAAAATCTAATAGTTTCCAATTTATTTATTTTTAATTTTAACATAAAGGCAATCCATAAGTTCGCGTATTTTTTATTGAAATATCTAAACTGTATACACCATGCAGTCGAGACTCACTAAATAGCCAAAAAGTTACGCAGAAAACGTTGCGACTCCTTAACTATAATATGTTAATTTGACGTTTGGGGAATTTCATCTGAAGCGGACAACGAAAAAAATGAGGTTCTTAAATCTGTTCATTTTTGGCATATTTGTTCTTCTAGGGAATATGAACGTGTACACATAATATATTTTTTATTTGAGGTTTAGTTTTTAAGATATAGAACTCTATAGAATTCACCTGTTTGGCGGAAGGGTTTTTTGGAATTTTATTTTCATCTTGAAGTATTATTATTATTCACGTATGGGCCCTGGTGGACCACGCGAAGTACAATTAGAGGCGTTTGTTGTTGTTAGCCTTCTTTTGCGCCCATACTAATTTAATTCTTTCGCTATGAGCTTTTTTCCTTTCGTCAGACCAAGTTGTTCCAGTCTTCCTACATTTTTCTCCCTGGCCAACCTTCCAAACGTCAACCTTGTGTCTGAAGCAGCCCCTATCCTGAATTTCACTTTGTGTATTATTTCCTGACCTTAGGTCCTCTTTAATTGCAGCAACCCATTTAATTATTTCTACTTTAGGTCTACTCCTATTTTCAGAAAATTCGACGAAATTTTGTCTAGTTAGCCTACTCGGATTCATCCGTTTTATGCGTCCGTAAAATTTAAGTCTTCTTTTTATCATATCGCTATGTATACCTGTGTATTGTCTGATTTCTTGGTTTTCTCGAAGTCGGTATGTTGTGCTATTTATTTGTTTGGGGCCTAGGATTTTTCTTATAATTTTTCTTTCCTTCTTTTCAATGTCCTCGATGTCTCTCTTTCTATTCAAAATGAGCATTTCTGTCCCATATAGACATTCTGGCTTAATAACTGTGTTGTAATGTCTCAGTTTTGTGTTTTTAGATAGGCATTTTTTGTTGTAAATATTTTGTGTAAGTCTCAATGCCGTTTCCATTTTTTGACATCTACCCTTATTGACCGCTTTTTCCAACCCATTTTCCATGATTATTTCACCCAAATATTTGAATTGAGAGACTCGTCTGATGTTACCATATTTTGTTTTTAGAAATGGTGCTCTTAGTCTGTTGCAGGTCATGTATTGGGTCTTTTTAAAGGATATTTGGAGTCCTACCTTTTCTGTTGTTTCTTTTAGGATTTCAATCTGTTTCTGTGCCGTTAACACATCTTGAGCTAAAATTGCTATATCATCAGCAAACGCCAGACAATTTTGATGTTGGTTCTCCCCAGTTTAATGGGCTGGTCAATATTCCGGGCCGACTTTTTTTCACGCCACTCCTGTATTACTTTTTCTATAACACAGTTAAATAAGAGTGGTGAGAGTCCATCCCCTTGTCTCACTCCAGTTTTAATTTCGAAGCTCTCTGAGATATCACCCATGAATTTAACTTTTGACCTTGTGTTAGTTAATGTTGCTTTAATAATTTTTCCAGGGTTTTCAGATCGAGTCCTTGTTCTTTCAAGGTTCGGAATAAAAATTCGCCGTCAATAGAATCATATGCTTTTTTGAAATACACAAATGCACAGACGAGATTTTTGTTGTACAGTTGTTGATGTCTTAGGATCAACTTTAGATTTAGGATCTGTTCAGGGCAGGATCTGCCCGGTCGAAAACCTGCTTGATATTCACCAATTTTAGGTTCTAACTGTCCCTGTGCTCTGTCTAGTAGACATTGGGATAGAATCTTGTAACAAACTGGGAGATGATATATTCCTCTGTAGTTGTTTACATCTGTTTTATCTCCTTTCTCGTGTAGTGAATGGATTAGAGCATATTTCCAATCTTCCGGAATCCATTCGGTTTGCCAAACTTCTTGTAGAATTTTGGTTATTTGCTTGATTGCACCTGGGCCAGCGGATTTCAAAAGTTCAGCAGTAATCCATCTTCATTAGAAGCTTTGTTATTTTCAAGCCGCTTGATTTGCCTAATTATTTCATCTTCATTCGGTGGTAATGAATCTGGGTTTGTTCGTTTAGGGTTTAGTGTTGGTAATTTGTTTAATGGCTCAGGACAGTTTAGTATTTGTTCAAAATATTTCGCAAGTTCTTTTCAATTGTCTTGGTTATTTAGAGCTAATTGTCCGTTTTCCTTTTGGAAGCAAAGACTTTGCGGTTGATAGCCTGTTAATTGAGTTTTAAATGTTTTGTAAAAGTTTCGGGTGCTATTTTTTTGGAAATCTTTTTCTATTTCATTAAGTTGATTGTTTTCATATTTTCTTTTAGTTTGTCTAATTAGCTTCGATGTTTCTTATCTTACTTCCAAAAAGATGTTATAGTTTATTGCTGTTTTTGGTACATCTTGGGAGTTTTGTGAAGTTACAACTGATGATTGACTACTCTCCACGATATTTTCTACCAGTATCGGAGGTAATATCTGAATGATTGTGGCGTGTTCATATTTTTTTTTCTTTTTTTTTTGGGGGGTTTTTTTGCCACAATCTAAAACTCAAAAATATGAAAAGTATCTGTTCTTATGTAAATAAAGAATCACTGGGTAAAAACAAAAAAACCAAACGGAGACAAATTTCTCAGTGATTTTTTGTTGTAATAAATTTGCCTAACGAACAAAATTTTAAAAATATAAAAATATTCTAAAAATATACAAACTTTTAACGTTAACATTTCGGGAAGTATTCTCCTCCCGTTTTCAAAACGAATCTAAAAATAAAGTATTTTAATTTCTATAAATTATGAAAAGATAGAAAGTAAATATATTTTTTGTGTATGTCAAAAAGTAATTGTCAATGTAAGTATCATTGACATACATAAAAAATATATTTACTTTATATCTTTTCATAATTTATAGAAATTAATATACTTTATATTTAGATTTGTTTTGAAAACGGGAGGAGAATAATTTTTTTAGAACATTTTTATATTTTTAAAATTTTGTTCATTAGGCAAATTTATTACAAAAAAAAATCACTGAGAAATATGTCTCCGTTTGTTTCCTCCTGTTTTTTTTGTTCTCTCCTTTATTTACATAAGGACAGATATTTTTGACATTTTTTCAGTTTTAGATCGGGGCGAAAAACATAAATAAAGAAAAAAAAGCTATCGGAGGTGTTTCAACCGACTTTCGTTTTCTGCGGGATGCACACCTATACACATTTGAGGAGCAATTCTATTTTCAGTTAAACTTTTAGGAATTTTTCTTATATCTTTAAACTCTCGATGAGATGGTAAATTAAATGGATTGAAGCACCGATCACCGTAGGGAGCCATAATAAATCAATAAAAATGATAAAACTTATTAACGAACGTAATTTATTTTAAATTTAGGTATTTAGGTATTAAATAAGCTTATAATGACACAAATAGGTAAGACAATAACACATAATCAATATTATTGAAATATAACTAAATAAACTAATTTAGATCCCATATTGCAATTTTTATGGTAAAATTTATAAATGTTAAGCTTTATTTTGCAGTAAAAAAATGAAATTAAGATGGTCTAATATATATATATATATATATATATATATATATATATATATATATATATATATATATATATATATATATATATATATATATATATATATATTTGAAATATTTACCAAAGAACCAAAGAACAAAAATATTATGTGAGCACGTTCATATCCCTTTGAAGTACAAATATGCCCAATATGAACAAAATTCATAACCTCACTTTTTTCGTGGTCTGCTTCATGTGAAATACCCTGTTGATCAAAGTTTTACATCGGCCGGTTAACACGGCGATGATTCGTCCTTTTTTCAGTGCCGTGATTTATGAAGAATCGGTTTTATTTTTAAATGGCTTATAAACTCCTACGAGCGTGTTCACACGCTTACGAATCGTGAAAAAACGAATTAGCTATTTGTATTTTTATTAAATGACGAATCGTCAATGATGGATGTATGTGTGAGTGGGCCGTTATACTTATACAGACATACTTGTGTTGTTCCTTGTTGTACCCTTATTCTTATATTACTTTTACCAGTTCGAACTTGTACCCTGTACTTGCACGCACTTTACTCTATTATCCAAAAATTGGTACAAATTAATACAATATAATGTAATATAATGTCAGATGATAAGGAACCTTTGGAACATTTGGATAATTATTCTGATAACTACAGTCCCTGCTCTGCTACAGATAGTGACTCTACTGATTCCAGTGACTCTATATATAAAACATATCCTCCAAAAAAAGGGCAAAATGTATGTTGAAAGCTAATAATGTACTGCGTTTATTCAAAATTTATTATTTCCTTAGAAATATATAAATAATATAATTTTTTTTAGAACAATATTCCAAACGAGTACAAAGTGCAATGCTAAAATTTCTGCCATGCCTGGAGTTTTGTTAGAGCCTGATGTATAACCATCTGCATCTAAAGAATCAAATAATCTCCCATATGAAGATCCATTAGACAGCGAAAATCAACAGTCCACATTAAAACATTCAAACGACATAAATGCTGCCCTATGATCTGTTGATCAAGCCATACATGAGGTAATATCAAAGTTTTGCTCTCCAAAAATGCAAATGATGAAGGCGGATGTCACGGAAAAGCAGTGGTAATCTCCAACTGGTGCTCATTTAAAAATTTTTGATTTTGAAAACATTGGAATTACAAATGAAATTTGTGAACAGTATATCACTAAAGATCCATTTGACTTTTTTAAAATATATTTGAACGATGAGGTGTTAGATCTAATTGTTTTGGAAACCAATAAGTACGCTCAACAATCAATAAACAATAGCTTGTCCTCAAAATTTCGATTACATAGATGGAAATATACAAATAATCAAGAAATTGCTCATTTTTGGCATAGTTTTTATATTGCGACCAGATATCTTCTCGAATGCCCGGAAAACGCTTCGAGTTACTTCTCAGAAAGCTGCACTTCAATGATAATGAACGAATTATTCAAAAAGACCGGTTGGGAAAACTAAGTCTTCTTTTAATTGTCCTGCTCAACAAATTCAAGGACGTATATATTCCTGAGCAATCAGTGTGCATTGACGAAACTCTTGTGCCGTTTAGAGGACGATTATCTTTTAGGCAATATATACAAAATAAAAGATTTCAATTTTGTATGAAACTTTACAAATTGTAAATATGGCTACACGTACGACAAAGTTTATTGTGGAAAAGATAAGGAAGGAGACCAATGTGCTACAGTGTCAACTGTCATGACACTTATGGCACAGTTGTTGGACCATGGACGAATTTTCTATACCGATAATTATTATACAAGTCTCAACTTAGCACATGAACTCCGAATCGATTAGGTACATTGAGGAAAAATAGAAAACAACAACCCCTAAGTTGTTGAAAGCCATAAACTTAGTAAAGATATTCTTTGCCTAAGCACGATTCATACGGATAAGATCACTAAATATCTAAAGAGAAGAAAATAAATAGAAAAACCAGCTCTTATATTTGACTACAACGCAAGCAAAACTTTTATCGATCTTTCTGATCAGCATAAACCTTATTGATCACCTTTCGAAAACTAGCTTTCGAAATAATACTAGGCACAGCTGTAAATGCGTATATTTTATACAAAAATGTCATGAAGGATAAATTATTAATTAGAGAACTTAGAGAAGAGCTTGCTCTAGGTTTGTTGGAAATAAATGAAATAAATATTACAGAAATTCGAATGAATCAAGATCCAAGGCACGTTCTTGAAGAAGTTCTGTCAAAAGATAGTGAAAGAAGAGTGGCCAGGGAGTCTAAGCCCGACACGATTGCGGAAAAGCTCATTTTACAGAGCATTTTTTTGGAAGAGTTTTAAATGAACTTACTCAAAAAAATACCAACCACATTGTGAAAACGTTTTATATAATAAACGAATAAATAATAACCGCCTTGGTAATCTTACATTCATAATTATTACCATTTCGAACGATGCAACTGTTGATTTCAATATAACTCCAACAAACTAATGAATCACCAGTTAAAATTTGACCTCTTTTTTCTTTAATTTTTTTTTTGATCCGGCCAAATATCTTCGAAAGCTAATCAACGTAAACATTACCGAAAAAAATTGATCTGCGGTTTTTAGCAATCCGTCGTTGGGTAACTGCAGTTGCATTTCGTAAAAGCTTCGTGCGAGAGATTTTTGCCACGGTTTTGCAATAATATCCGGTCAAATTTTGAAACGTCCACCTTGGGCTGGTTTCGGTTTATTTTTTCTGGGCGTAATACGGATTCAATCAAGGCCTAAGATCGATCGAGGCCGTGCCAACTTAATTCCTGTGAAGTTTTTTAAATCTCTCATTTATAATCTGAAGGGCGAAGAAACTGGGGAAATAGGTTTTTGGAATACGAAACTATTCTTTTTCTTGACAAGAAAATGAAGTTAAAATTGAAGAAATACAACTTTATTATGGAGTAATAAAACTGACAAAATTTAATAAAAATGTGTGTTTGTAAACAAGAGGAATAAATAATTAATGGTGATTTAATTAATTAAATTATATTTTTATTTGTAAAGTATTTTCAAAAATATTTTATTAGTGTCCAAGAAAATTAATAATTTTCTCGACAAAAAGGCGGATGCTCCAGCTAATTCATAAATATTCTGGGAAACAAGAAATTACAAAACCCAATATTTATATATATATATATATATATATATATATATATATATATATATATATATGTATATATATATATATATATATATATATATATATATATATATATATATATATATATATATATATATTTGTGTAGAATATTCTGGAAGAAATGGGTGTACCTTTTCCTGTCGTCTCGTTCATGAAAAAGCCTTTACAGAAACAATCTGGTTAAAATGAAACTTATCTTAAATGCAGGTTATCTTCATCTTTTAACGTGGGTAAGGGCATTGGACGATGATGTATCCTATGACTGAATATTAATTATCCGTAAATATTAAGCAGGTTTTCGACAGGGCAGATCCTGCCCTGAACAGATCCTGAATTTAAAGCTAATCCTAAGATATCAAAAAATATTCAATAAAAATCTCGTCTGTACATTTGTGGATTTCAAAAAAGCATATGATACCGCATATTGACCGCGAATCCTTATTCTAAATCTTGAAAGGACAAGGACTAGATCCTAGTTACTAGATAGAAGTTAAATTAATGGGCGATATCTCAGAGCCCTTCGAAATTATAACTGGAGTGAGACAAGGGGATGGACCCTCGTCACTGTTATTTAACTGTGTTCAAGAAAAAGTAATACAGGAGTGGCGTGTAAAAAAATCGGCCCTGAATATTGACTAGCCCTTTAAACTGGTGAGAATCAACATCAAAATTGATTGTCTGGGGTTTGCTGATAATCTAGCAATTTTAGCTCTAGATATATTAACACCACAAAAACAGATTGAAATCCTAAAATAAACAGCAGAAAAATTAGGACTCCAAATTTTCTTTGAAAAAACACAATACATGACCTGCAACAGACTAAGAATACCATTTCTAAAAACAAAATATGGTAACATCAGACGACTCTCTCAATTTAAATATTTGGGTGAAATAATCATGGAAACTGCATTGAGACTTACACAAAATATTTACAACAAAAAATGCATATCTAAAAACATAAAACTGAGATATTACAACACAGTTATTAAACCAGAATGTCTATATAGCGCAGAAACGCTCATTTTGAATAGAGAGAAAGACATCGAGGAGATTGAAAAGAAAGAAAGAAAAAGCATAAGAAAAATCTTAGGCCCCAAACAAATAATTAACATACCGACTTCGAGAAAACCAAGAAATCAAATAATACACAGATATACATAGCGATATGAGAAAAAGAAGACTTAAGTTTTACGGACATATAAAGCGGATGAATCCGAGTAGGTTAACTAGACAAATAGTCGAATTTTATGAAAATAGGAGTAGAGCTAAAATAAACATAATTAAATGGGTTGCTGCAATTAAAGAGGACCTAACATCACAAATATTACACAAAGTGAAATTCAGGACAGAAACTATTTCAGGCACAAATTTAACGTTTAGGAGGTGGGCCAGAGAGAAAAATGTAGGAAGACTGGAATAACTTGGTCTGACGAAAGAAAAAAGCTCATAGTGAAAGAATTAAATCAGTATGGGCGCAAAGGAAGGCTAACAACAATAAACGATTTTAATTCGCAATTAAATATCCAAAGAGTTAGCCAGTTCACGTAACTGGGCTCAATATCGGATGAGACTAGTGACTGTGGAATAGAAATAACCCAGTACGTTTTAGTTGGATGTGCTGCTATGGAAAAACTACTGAAAATATGGAGTGATCATGTTATAACTCTTAACACAAAGAAGATACTGGTACATTCACTTGTATTGTTGATTTTTCTTTATGGCTGTGAAACTTGGACAGTGAAGGTTAATTACAGAAAATGTATCGATGCTTTCGAAATGTGGTGGACGGCCAGACGAACAAATGAACCTGTTATCAAAGATCTAGATATAGATATCCGCTTAAGTAGCCTCGTTGATGGAAGAATCTTGCAATTATTTGGCCACATCATGAGAAGAACTGATATCAACCTGGAAAAGTAAATTGCCCAGGGTAAGGTTAATGGTGGAAGACCTCGAGGACGAACAGTAAAAAGATGGATCGATCAAACATTCGACATGATCGTATTGCCGTTTTGCATAACTCTGCGAATGACAGAAAATCACGGCGAATGGGGCAACTGACATTCAGATGAACGAAGTCTTTTAGTCACGATGCTCAGTCATGAGTTCAGCTATTGGAGAGAGAGTGGGAGTAAGTACTAAAATGTCAGGAGATCACGTCAAATGTCATATTCGCGTACGCCACATCATTTCAGACAAAAGAAGCAGGTTTAACCTTTCGTGAAATACCGAAATAGTTGGATATTACCGCATCTATCCTTATGAGAACTTGAATAAGATGATTCCTCAACTAAACAAGGATCAGTCAAAACAGATGTAGAAGTGGGTCTTAAATGAAACTCCTAATTATGAGTGCTGAAATGCTGCTCAACGTAGTGCCCAAATTATGGCAGAATACTACATGTCCTTCCCAATTCGATTCTATGGTGTCTATACGTTTCATACCATATTTGATCTTGGTTTGTTCTCTTAACCATTGGTTGGTTTTTAGCGTTATTCTCAGTTATTTTCTTTATGAGGCCTAAATCCCAATGAAACTATGCTGAATATTATAGTGTAACGTCTAGGATATTATAGTATAACGTCCAAGATTGATTATTCTTTGTTTATTCCCTTGTTTTCTTCTAATATTTTTTACACTAACTGAATGTTGAGTAGACGCGTTTCCTCTCGAATACATTTTCTTATAGTTTTGCAAAGCTCAGCGTACTCGACTCCGCTAAAAAGACTACCTGCATTTCTCATTGTCCGCCCTTTTCTTCAATAAATCAGTGGTCTCGTTGGAGCTTTCTGACTGTTGCTGCTATTGCAGCAGTCGTTTCAAGTACATTGTCGATCATTTTTCCATACTGATTTTTTATTTCAATCTCCTTTGAGTCTTGCAACACAGCAAAGCGGTTCGACAAAGCAATTTCAAAATAGCTACCCCTCCGCAGCAGCTTCCCAGAATTCACTTTGCTCATCTTCGATCTTACCATTCTTGTACGTTTTCTTCGACCGTTTATCCTGATCTTTGCTCGTACCATTCTATGGTCAGTTCCAACATTAAAACGGTTAAGAACAATACATTTGCAAAATATTGTTTTATCGTTTGACATGATGTAGTCAATTTCACTTGTGAAACCAGATGGACTTTTCCATGTTCATTTTCTGCTAATTTTTTTCTTCGAGTAATGAAAACGGATTAACGACCACAAGAACTGTTGATCGATCTTGATAGCTCGATAGCATACACTGGGATATTATAGGGCTATGTGAAACACGAAGAGCTAATCAAACTGGAAACAAATGGTCAAGTATTCTATACTCCGAATAAGGAGAATGGACGGAATTGGATTTCTCATTAATCGAAAGTTATAGGACAAACAAGTAAACAAGAACTGGTGAAACACTGCAACTGGCCCATGTGGAAATGGTGAGCAGGGCAATAGAGGTAACATATTGGTTGATTTTGCTAAAGGACAAGAACTATGTATTATAAACTCGTTTTACAAGAAGAAAAAATCAGCAGAGAAAAAAAATTACATAATTTATCGATGCAAATAAGTTTATAATATTTAAAATGAAAATAAAATAATATTCGCCTGAAAATATTCGATTTCTAAGCTTAATTTAAAATCAGCTCGAATTATTTCAAGCCATAATTAAATTTAAAGTTTGCAATACATGACTTAATATGTCCGCTGGGGGCACTTTCTTCTTTCTTCATACATTAGTCAAATGGTAGTGTGAAGACACACTTACGGGTCACGTCGGGCATAATGATTAGCTTTTTTAAAAATACGGTTCGTTTAAAACTATTTAATTGTTGATTCACATTATCGTTGCAGCAGTTAGAGTATTTTATATTTTAATAGAAAACGAAACAGAGACGGTTGCATTTTTTTCATCATCGTGGTGCCAAACAAATTTTATAGAATTAAGTTAACTAAAGAGTTTTGCAATATGAGTGGCAGAACTTTGAAACGTAATAGCGGGAACATTGTTTAAAATGAAAATTTCACTCATAGACTGATGTGTTCAGTATTGTGTCAATCCAACAGCACGAAGAAATTGGAAGGCGACCCCTATTTCGTGGCAAAATTTTTTTTTTTTCGACAAAGCGCCCCCCTTGCTTACCTCTTAAGCCCTCTTGAAGGCCGTTACCTCTTCATCCTCAGAAATTCATTTTTGGTCCAGTTTTTGGGCTGAAGAAATGAGAGGGCCTTATTTTTTTTGAAAACGATGATGAAAATCCTGTTACCGTTAACCCTTACCTGGTCTGGTGCCTTTTTTGTCATTACGCGACTTCAGTGTCTGTCAGACACCTACTTTTAAACTTTGGGTTTTTTTTACGTTTGATCATTGAAGAAATGCGCTAAAAATACTCGCTATAAATGCTATAAATATACCCCGGCTATAGTCTAGTTGATTAAAAATATTTATTTTGTTTTACTACAAGAAAAACGAAGGCCTACCAACACATATAAAGTAAAAAAGTATACACTAATTTGTGAAAAAAATATAATAATAAATGTCACAAAAATTAGGGAGTTGGCAAAGCAAAAATACAAGTATTACAATTTTTTTTCGAGCATTGTTGTAGATAAATTGGTTTTTGACATTTTATACACATATAAGCTGTGACGCGGTTCGCTGTGTACGGGCACAAAGAGCGTTTTCTTTTCCTGTCTAGTTTGTCACTCATTTGTGGACTAATTCTTACAGTAGTGGGCCCTTTTGGAACAATCCAAGTTTTTATGACTTGTTTCAGATTATTATTTAGATAGGGGGAAGATCCTCGGCGTATCAGCTCCGGTCTTATCAGTGTCAAAGCAGTTTGCTTTATAAAGTCAAATCTCTCTATATGTTCCGCATTTTTGCAACAATTGTATAAAATATAATTGTTGGCTATAGCAATGATGACTATTTGGAAAAATATAGCAAGAGGCCATCCATAACATTTTCTGTTACAGCTATAGGTGACACATTTTTGATCCATTGAATCGACCCCACCTTTCCTATTGTTGTAAAAGTCTATAATTTCTGGTAAACTTTTGCCTCGTTTGTTTGTAATTTCAGAAACTTCATGGTGCACTGAAAAAATCAAAATCACATCTTTTTTCGGCTCATGGCTTACGAGGGTAAAATTATTATTGTAGTCAAATCCATATAAGGTGGACCCTACTCCCCTTCTTACTACTTTTTCTTTATTTTTTCTTTTTGTTGGAGGGGGCGGGGACAAAAATTCTTCTGGAATTTCTCTTTTATTTTTTTTTCACTGTCCCGACGTAGGTTATTTTTCTCTTCTTCAATTCTCTTACAAGCTCAACAGATGAAAAGTAGTTGTCGGCAGTGACATTTCTATTTGAGTTTTTAATGCATTTTGTAAGCTTCAGCACAGACTGAGTTGGTATCAAAATTATTTTTTCTTCAGCTGTTAGCCCTTCGCCATCAGCACCTCTTCCGGTATACACATATGCATCATACAAATAACTCGTTCGACCATCTGTCAGTGCCATTACTTTGATGCCATATTTGTTAGGTTTGTTGGGCATATAGATCCTAAATTTACACCGGCCTCGAAAGGGGATAAGCATTTCATCAACGCAAGTGTACTTCCCTAAACAATAAAGTTCTTTACAGTTGCTTACAAACTTGTTAAAAATGAAAGAGATGGCTGCAAGGGCATCACTTTTTTTCTTTTTGTTCTCGTAGTGTTATCATCAAACCGAAGTGTTTGAAGAAGTACTTCAAACCTTCTTTTAGCCATAGTTGCGCGGAAAATTGGCCGCTCTGTCTCGTCACTTTTGAAGAGGGACGACACGGCTTTACCATTTGATTTGAATATTGATGTCAATAAACACAAACCAATAAATGCTTTCATTTCAATAGTATCGGTATCTCTAAAACGATAACAACGATAACAAACGATAACATCCAACATGTTTTTATTTATGAGCAATATGAAAATATCTTCAAGTTTAGGATTGTCCCCTAATAAACGCACTAGGTTCAATGCACCAGTAAGTTTTTTAACTACATTATGACTCAAAGTTCTCCTGTTCAGGGGAGGAGGAGTCTAGCTCCACGTATAACAATTTCTTTTCCCTTGGTAAAGTTGACTTACTGGTTGTTGCTGTTGAGGAGGGAAGAGATTGTGCAGAGGGTGGTTGTAAAACAACTCTCACAACATCATATCCGACAGAATCATCATCTGAAACGTCAGAGCCACTTTCCTGGGAATATATTTCGTTCTTTACCTCATCTGTGTCAAGGGGTTGAAAATCGGGCTCTTCATCTGAATCATCAATTGAAAAGTCCCCGTCAGAAAGTTCATCGTCAAAAATTATATTTTCAAGTTCTGGGTCATCGAAACGAACTCGTTTACTGGGCCCAGGTTCATCCATGGCTCCTATAAAAATTAAAATTTATTTATAAAATAAGCATTACCAATAATAAAAGCCTACTAAAAAGATTATACAAACAAAAAAAAAGTTGATGTGGTGAACTCTGTGCTTCCGTGTCTCGTGGACACCTAAATAAAGGGTATTCCATTAAGAGGTTTCGAATGTTGGTAACGAATAAAAGAAACGTTTCATAACATACCTGAAAGTTATTTATGACAGTGCGAAGCTGGATAGTGTACAATTATACGTGGAATACAATATCTGTCAAATGACCGCCACGACTTCCCTGGCAGCTCACAATTCTTTTGTTGAAATTCTCGATTACTGCTGAACACATTTGCGGAGTTATGTTACGAATTATTCGCCTAATTTCTTCTTTCAACTGTTGAACGGTTTGCGGATTATTTTCGTGAGCTTTGCTCTTCACATAGCCCCACAAAAAATAGTCTAGCGGCGTCAAGTCGCATGACCTTAGTGGCCAATTTACGTCCCCATTCCGGGAGATCAGCCTCCCTGCAAACTGTGTACGCAATAAAGTCAATGCTTCACGTGCTGTATGACATGTCGCACCATCCAGATCCATGTCCATTATTTGATCCCATTAAAAAACATCAATCATCGTTCGGTATCGTTCGCCGTTTACTGTAACAGCTCGTTCATCTTCATCTTCAAGAAAATACGGTCCAATGATACCCTCAGGCCAAAAACCGCACCAAACTGTGACACGTTGAGCATGCATCGGGATTTCGTGGATTTCTGTAGGATTTTCATTGCCCCAGATGCGACAATTTTGTTTATTTACATAACCGTTTAAGTGGAAATGAGCCTGAAAATTTGTCAACACGCCTGAGAATCGGGTCATAAAATCAACAGGAATAATTCCAAAACCGTATTAACAGAATCGGTAACAAAATACAGAAGATTAAAAGAAACCGCTATAATTAATTTAAATAAAAATAACTGTTTTGCTATGCCTTCGGTAGATTTAAATTCGGTAGATAATATAGTTCCCGATTCTTAAGAATACAATTAAACACATTTAAATATTTAAATACACAATCAGTACAATAAACAATCACACAGTAAACATTACCTATATATATATATATATATATATATATATATATATATATATATATATATATATATATATATATATATATATATATATATATATATTTTGGTAGTATCTCACTGTCATGAAAATCTATTATTGTCAATGTAAGTATCGTTGACATACACAAAAAAAATATATTAACTTTCACTCGTTACTTTATATATTACAAAATAATATAATTTATTTTTTAGTTTAGTTTTGAAAACGGGGGGAAAGTACTGTCCGAAACGTTAACCTTAAAAGTTTGTAATTTTTTTTATAACATTTTTATATCTTTAACATTTTGTTCGTTAGGCAAATTTATTACAAAAAAGAATCACTGAGAAATTTGTCCCCGTTTGGTTTTTTGTTTTTACCCAGTGATTCTTTCTTTACATAAGAACAGGTATTTTTGATATTTTTTGAGTTTTAGATAGTGGCGAAAAACCCAAATAAAGGAGAAAAAAATATAGGACATACGGTTTTACACCTTTCCCCGCATTACTGTATTTTTAATCCAATTGAGCATGTGTGGCATCAGGTAATATCTAATGTTAGAGCAGAAAACATGTATCCGACTCTAAGTGGAAGTGCTGCAACATTAATTAGGAAGGTTGTAGATAATATTCCCAAAGAGGATTGGATAAATTCGATTAACCATGTTATTAAAATAGAAGATTCTTATGTATCATTTACTAATAATATAGAACCACTTATTATTGATGTAGATCAAAGTGGCAGTGAGAGTGAAACCTAATTAAATGTATAACTAAATTTAAGTTATAATTTTTGTTGTACAAATAGATAAATTTATTTATGTATTTATTTTTATTGTACTAATAAATTCAAAATACACAAACCAATAAACAATGTTTTAGTCATACATAATAATAATAATAATAGTAATAATTTTATAATAATTTAACAATATTTTATTTTTTCAAAAATTATTCAGAATTAACCACTCTGACTCTGCCTCCTTTGAAGGAACTAGGAATATTTTTATTGAAATTTATTGGGGCAATTAGCATTTTGTCGAAAGGCAACGAAATATGTTGAACCGGACTATAACTTTTCATGTATACCTAGTACCCAGAAGGGTCTATGCGGGTTACAGCGGGTTACAATCTACATCTGATATGTCCGATCTAAAGGGTGATTTGTTAGTGTGTCCGAACTTTATTAGGAGTCGCAGTCAAATAAACCCTGAGTTTGCGCAATCATATGGCATATATATATATATATATATATATATATATATATATATATATATATATATATATATATATATATAAATATATATATATATATATATATATATATATCAGAAATATTTCACTCTTTCTACACGTGGTGCTACCGATCGCCTTCGCCCAACCGTCCACCATGCGACGTCACGTATCTCTCGGGACCGGTTTCTAGCTTTTCACCCGTCATCAGCCGAGCTCCAGACGAAAGCAAGGAAAGCAGTTGGGAGAGACGATCGGGGCCAGGCAATGTCAACTGACCATTTTGATGACGCGTCGTGACATCACACACCTTACGCCATCATTCGGCGAATGCTCGTAGCAGTCAGAACTGCTCGTATATATATATATATATATATATATATATATATATATATATATATATATATATATATATATATATATGTATGCTAAAGCTCCAACCCTTCGTCCAAGTCGCAGGAAGCGGACAACGGCTGAACCCGAACGTTTATTTCGGGGAACAGACTGCTAACAGGGTTCTGGCAGAAAAAAACCCAGATCGCGTCTGCAGTAGCAACATGGTCGGCGTCTGCTCACCCAGAGGGTGCAGCTGTACACCACGCTCCAGGAATGAAAAATTCCTGGTTCTAAACTCCCAGTAGAATCACTGGACCTATAAGCTTATAAGCAACCTAATATATATATATATATATATATATATATATATATATATATATATATATATATATATATATATATATATCACGGGCGTAGCCAAGGAGGGATTTTGGGGGTTCAAACCCCCCCCGAAATAAGCCAAATATTACCTTATATTATACCGAAAAAATACGACGAGTGAAGAGAATTAAATTATTACATTTGACTTATTGAATTTATTTGAATTAATACAATTGAATTATTATTTTTGACAAGTATCTCGCTTACCCCGAAATCTAGTTTGGAATGCCTAGATATGTGCGATAAAAACCTTTATCCTAATATTTACACATTACTACAATTCTTGGTTACCATTCCTGTATCCACTGCTACCCCAGAAAGGTCTTTCTCGAGCCTAAGGAGACTGA
>JARFXV010000407.1:210000-427500 GCA_031761425.1 Cosmopolites sordidus | reverse complement strand
TATATATATATATATATATATATATATATATATATATATATGTATATATACATCAGCCCGTGTCGATCCACTGCAGGACGAAGGCGTCTTCAGCATGCTTCCAACTTTCACGGTCCTGGGCTTTGCTCTGCCACTTGGGTCCAATACACTTAACGAAGTCATCAATCCATCGTGCTTTCGGTCTTCTTCGCGGTCGTTTGCAATCAGCGGTATCCACTCCAGGATTGCCTTGGTCCATCTGGCATCTCATCGCCTCGCTATATGGCCTGCCCATCTCCATTTCAATTGCTTTACTCCTCCAATGATGTCACAGACTTTCGTTTGTTCCCTGATCCATGCGCAGGACTTTCTGTCTCGTCTTGTAATGCCAACCGTACATCTTTCCATTCTCCTCTGTGCTACCCAAAGTTTTTGAATTAATTGCGATGTGAGTGTCCATGTTTTACTTCCTTATGTCATAACTGGTAGAACGCACTGATCGAAGACTTTTCTTTTCAGGTAAAGTGGGAATCTGCTCTTAAATACTATGTTCAGCCTGCTAGCCCCGGTTAACACGCCGTTCCACCTCGAGGGTGGTATTCCCCTCCGTTGAAATCCTCTGTCCAAGATATATAAAGCTGTCTACAATCTCCAAATCCATTCCTAAAACTAAAATTCTTCTGTCCTGAGTGAAGTTATTGAACATAACCTGACTTTTTTCAGGTATATTTTTAAGCCAAATGGTTCGCCGGCCTTTTGCAGTTCTTGTATGTGTCTTGTGAAAGGAGAACAATATCATCTGCAAATCTAAGATGGTTTAAGTCTGCACCATTGATCTTTACACCATTTTGTTCCCAATCCAGTTTACGGAATACTTCTTCAAGGCAAGGCGAGAAGAGAATAGGCGATATTGCGTCACCCTGCCGTACACCTCGTTCTACATTAATTCCCACTTCAAGATCATCAAGGTGAATTGTGGCTGTAGCTCCATCATATATCGATCCTAATAGGTTTTCATATGCTTTATGTGCCCCTTGGTTAAGCAGTGCATCCATTATTTCATGCTTTGAGATGGAGTCCAATAATTTGTCGTAGTCGATAAAAGCCAAGCACAGTGGCATGATGTATTCGTTGTTCCTTTCTATGGCCTGCTGTACAACCAGGATGTGATCCATTGTAGTGAATCCACTTCTGAATCCTGCTTGTTCTCTTGGTTGTGCGTCATTCAGTTTTTTTAATATTCTTTTAGAAATTATTTTAGTGAAAGCCTTGCACATTACTGATAGGAGGCTTATTGGACGGTAGTTCTTTAAATCTACCTGTAAATGGATCACTTCTGCATTTTTCCATAAGTCAGGAACTTTTTGTTCTTTGAGGTTTTTTGAGTATAATTTTGCCAGTGTTTTATGTAACGTCTGACCATTAGCTTTTAGCATTTCGACATTTACACTGTCCTTTACTGGAGCCTTGCTGTTTTTTATTGATTCTATAGCATTTGTTACTTCCTCCACCAGGATATTTGGCATTTGTTCTTTCGTAGGTATTGTTGTCTTTGATTGGTTCTGATCTTCATATAACTGGGAATAATATATTTTGACAACCTCTAACATTTGCGGATGCGCCCTGAATGCTGTGCCATCCTCACGCCTTAAGACATATATTTGCGTTCTTTTGTTTCTCAGCTTCTGTTTACCTTGTTAATCCCTTTGTTTTCTTCTAGGGTTTCTTGCACTAGCTGCACGGCACTGCACTGAACTGAATCGGCACGTGTGCTCTCTGATACGTTTTCTTATAGTTTTGCAGAGCTCAATGTACTCGACCCTGCCAAAAGGACTACCTGCATTGCCCGCCATTTCTTCATTAAATCAATGTTTGTCTGTTCGAGATATTTTTCTTCTGGTGCTATAGAAGCAGCCGTTTGAAGTACATTGTTGGCGATTTCTTCATATTGAACTGATATTTCCACCTCCTCCGGATCTTGTAACACAGCAAACCGGTCATCACTTTATTCCAGTTAGAGCTATAATCCATCATTTTTTCGAGTCAATTGCAAGCTTACATTTTTTTGTTGAAGGGTTTGTTTGGAAACACATGAAGGTCTTCTGCGACGTAAATTTACCGCTTTCAGTCGGCATGTGATCGTTGGTCATGACACATTTACCCCTTCAAGCCTAACTAGCTTCCTTGATATACCACTTGTAGATTCCAGGCGATTTCTTCGAGGTATCATTGATATCTGCCGGTTTTATGCAGCTGTTGCACGTCGTTTTCTACTACTTCTGGCGCGGTCCTTTACGTCATTTGTCTCTTGGATTTTTTTTTAATTTTCGTTACAGCACTTTGGGAAACACTTACAATTTCCGCAATATCACTTTGATTAAAGCCCTGTGGTAGTAAAGCAATTACTCTTGATCTGTTAAAATAATATCATGTTTCTAGGCATTTTTAAACATATTGATTGATTTAAATACCAGTATCAACGGAATGGGCAAAAATCTAAAAACTATAAAATCTATTTTGTTATTTTCCTTTAAAAACGATCTAAAACAAATATCCATCACAATTTTTAGAGTATCATATGCGTAGATGTCCTATTCGTAAATGTTCCAAACTTTTGGAACAGGGAATATGTATTTTCCTGACCTTTTGATATTATTTTTTTTTTTGGGACTTTCGATCAATTGTATTAATAAAATTATTATTTTTTTAGTATTTCATTAACGTTTTAGTCCATTTCACAAAACTATCCTCAGAACAACTTAGGTATATCTTGTTGAATAAATAATTTTTCAAATATTTTTATATAAAATATGACATTTTAAACATTTACGACACATTTTGACTTTGATATATTTAATAAATTTTTTAAATTAATAAACTAAATTATTTTCAAAATTTATAAAGTGTTTCAAAGTCAAAATGTGTTTTAAACGTTTATAATGTCCTATTTTATATAAAAATATTTGAAAAATTATTTATACAACAAGATATAGCTGAGTTGTTGTTGTAAAATAGACCGAAACGTTATTAAAATAGTAAGCAAATAACAATTTTTTTAATACAATTGACCGAAAATCCCTAAAAAAACAGAAATAAATAGATATATTATTATTATTATTATTATAAGCTAATACTTTCATATCTTTCTCATAGGAACTCATTTCTTCACATTTCTTCTTGTTGCCCTTCTCATAGTTGTATTATTCTCATAGTTGTTGGTGAGTTTTCGCCTTTTCGACTATTTTCGTCTATCTCTTCCTATCTGCGATCTGGCTTCTCCATCCCTCTGCGTTTACTGTTTTTATATTTTTTTCCTACTGCCTCCTGCTGTCTCCATCTGACCCTGAGTCTTCCTCTCGGTCTGCTCTGTGCTGGTTTCCACATTGTTATCTCTCTTATTGGCGTATCCTTGTTATCTCTCTTATTGCGTTCTCATTACCTGTCCATACCATCTTATTCTTTGTACTTTAATTGCTCTCAGTAAGTTTTTCCTTCCTAACAAGTTGTCGATTTAGTGTTAGATTTTCTTGGACTGCGTCCAATGAAACAGCAGTAGCTGAGTGTCCTCACACCCAACCGTTGGGTTCCACAATCTCATGTGGAACACACAACAACCTGCGTCTCCGTCTAAATGAACATTTTTGTTGGTTGCTTGACCGGAAAGGAGCCTCACCTATCCCTTCAACTGGATGACATATGTTTCGTCTCTCGAAGTTCAGGCTCATCAGGACGCCGACATATACCATACCATCAAGAAAAGGGACTGCGTGCTTGGACTGCGTCCAATGTCCTTTTATTTTTGTTCTTTTGTCCAAAAATTTAACACTACTTATATACGCCATCCGATGGGAAGTCGGCGAAAACATGGGTTGTTGGCTGCGGATAGGGTGTCCCTATTCTTGATGGTATGGTATATGTCGGCGCCCTGATGAGTCTGAACTTCGAGAGACGAAACATATGTCATCCAGTTGAAGGGATAGGTGGGGCTCCTTCCCAGTCAAGCAACCAATAAAAATGTTCATATATATATATATATATATATATATATATATATATATATATATATATATATATATATATATACTAGACTATTAGTCCGAGAGTACATCCGATCGTTTGTGTCCCGTTTGTTGGAAACGTTTCACCACAGACCACAGACGTTTCGCCAAGGTCACACTTGGCATTCTCAATGCTTGTCTGAAGACTGCCAATGCCAAGTCTAAGAATGCCAATTGTGACCTTGGCGAAACGTCTACACGTTCCCAACAAACGGGACACAAACGATCGGGTGTACTCCCGGACTAATAGTCTTGCGTATTCTTCCATCCGCGAAACACTACGAACTAACATATAAATTATGCCGGGTGTCGATCCCTTCATTCTGTGAAGAATCACAGTGATTCTGATGAACGCAGAATTCACAGATTCTTGATGGTATGGTATATGTCGGCGCCCTGATGAGTCTGAACTTCGAGAGACGAAACATATGTAATCCAGTTGAAGGGATAGGTGGGGCATTCCCAGTCAAGCAACCAATAAAAATGTTCGTATATATATATATATATATATATATATATATATATATATATATATATATATATATATATATATATATATATATATCTATATATATATATATATATATATATATATATATATATATATATATATATATATATATATATATATATATATATATATATATACTAGACTATTAGTCCGAGAGTACATCCGATCGTTTGTGTCCCGTTTGTTGGAAACGTTTCATCACAGACCACAGACGTTTCGCCAAGGTCACACTTGGCATTCTCAATGCTTGTCTGAAGACTGCCAATGCCAAGTCTAAGAATGCCAATTGTGACCTTGGCGAAACGTCTACACGTTCCCAACAAACGGGACACAAACGATCGGATGTACTCTCGGACTAATAGTCTTGCGTATTCTTCCATCCGCGAAACACTACGAACTAACATATAAATTATTCCGGGTGTCGATCCCTTCATTCTGTAAAGAATCACAGTGATTCTGATGAACGGATCGACAACCGGAATAATTGAAAAACATTTTCTACTATCCGTAAAAATATTAGATGTATATATAAAAAGATAGATGAGATTCCATCGCGCGCGCGATTCCATGACGCGAAAACGTCTACCAGTGAACATTCAGCTAACACCCGAGAAACTATCGTTACATATCACTACCTTTTCAGAGTTTTTTAAATTTATTTTGAAACAAGTTGAAATACTTTTACCCCAGCCTGTATGTGGAGTAATTCGCATATAAACCGTTCATTGATTATGTAATACAATTAAACCCAGACTTTCAGTATTTCGAAAATAACTTTATTCCCATTCACCTATATGTATAAATACTAACCAAACGAAACAGTACAGTGTCAAGTAATCTCAATCTAATAAATATATTTACACAATCGTGCGATAAGGCGTTTCAAATCGTAGGCCGCTACACGCTAATAATTACAAATCGTAAATGCCAAAGCGGTATAACCTACAGCTCGCTTTATTTTTCCGGCTTGTCTAACGCTCTAAAATGCGCCAGAATGGGCCCTGAAATGTTACCAATCGATAAATCAACGAAAATTCTCGTTACCAGATTTGGTTATTTGGGTCGAAAAATGCAGTTGGTTGTTTGGAACGTAAAAGAAAGGACTGTTAACTTAATTTCTTGTAATAGTTGCCGTCGAGATAATTGTTTAGTATAAAAGGCCCGAGTATTTTTATATTATGTTTTAGATTCTGAACTGAACGGATACAGTTTGCTACTTGCAGTCTTGTATAAAATATTTATAATCAATGAATGGCTAACTGCAGAAACGGGACTTTCAACAAATTTACTTACTTATTTAACAAATAATTGTCATATAAGGTTCAGAAGAAACGCGAGGTTGATGGAAAATTGATTATAATTGATTATTTCAAACAAAAACACTACTAAACTCTAAGAGATTTGCCACTAAACACCAAATCACTTTTTTAAAATTATTTTCTTGAAGCACGTTTCGCTAACCATGTTAATATTATCAAGGGATGATTCAATTTCCTGATGATGCTAACATGTTTAGCGACGTCGAGAAATTTAAAAAGTAATGAGGAAAAGTAATGAAAAGAATAAGACTGATCAATATTTCTTTATCAGATGCAGATTTTAATAATGAACTAAACATCATCAAACAAATTGCCCTAAACAACGGATATTCAGAGAGAATAATTGATAACATTCTAAAAATTGTGAAATTGGACAAAAAAGCTGTCCCTGAAATATATCTACAAATGAATGAAAAAAACCATTCATTCAAATTAATAACATACTTTGATAAGTCGACGGAAAAAATTGAAAAACTCTTATATATAAACAATGCAAAAGTAGTCTTTAAAACCAATAACACCCTTGGAAAACATATCAAAAATTGCAAGGAAAAAACAAACAAAAAAGATAAATCAGGGATATATCAACTGTATTGTGGGTCGTGTCCAAAAACTTACATAGGACAAACAGGCAGATCTTTCAAGAAAGTAATTAAAGAGCACAAAAGTGTTTTTTAATTCCAAATAGACCTGAACAAATCCCCTTTACTGAATTTGTACAGACGATAAATAGCATATGTGTGAATTTCTTAAACAATGTATGTTTTTATTATAGAAACTTTTTGTATTTATACCTATTTTAACTTCGAAAATAGCCAGTTCTGACGAAGCTACAGTGTTAGCGAAACGTATCAAATATTAATAATAAAGTGGAAATATACACAAAACAGTCTTCTATTAAACATTTATAATGAATTTCCTTCAAGTAGAAGCCAACACAATCCAAAAAAACAAGAAATTATGCCAGATATGGAATGGACATGCTACTTTCTTTACAGAAATGCACTTGCCAGGAAAAAATGCCGGCCGTTTTGTTAGGAGCCGCAAAAATTGTTAATTATATGAAAATCCGATCATTGCAGACTAAATTGTTTTCCACATTGTGGGAAGAAATGGGTGCCAAATACGACTCACTGCTTTCTCATACTGAAGTCAGGTGATTGTCGCGAAGAAAAGTTCTAATGAGGCTTTTTCAATTGCCAGATGAATTGAAAATCATTTTTACATATAAAAATAGCTCATTTTAAGAATTTTTACAAGATGGAGGAACTTTATTACTGTTGGCTTACTTGAATGATATATTTTTACATTTGAATGACTTGAATACGAGTTTACAAGGCGCAATAAAAACATTTAACTAATGACAGACAAAGTCAATGCCTTCATCGAGAAGCTTGGTATATGGATTAGACGCCTTGAAACACGCAATTTTGATGCATTCACTTTAACTTCGGATTATATTACCAAAAATAAGGATTTAGAAAATTTTGTTATTGATCGCGTATTGGAGAGTATTAAAACGCATTTACGCGAATTGAAAATTTTGTTACTGGAATATTTTCACTTTAATTTCTTTCAATATGATTCACTTCGATAATATTGAAATATCGGCCGATAAAACTCTATAACTAGAATTTTTAACTCGTAATTCATATAAGTTTTAGCTTGCTCAACGATTTGAATACGGAAGACTAGTAACGGAAGCTTTGAAAACATTGATCCCCTTCGCTACTTCTTATTTATGCAAAAAAAAAGCTTATCGTCTATGATGGCTTTAAAAACTTAATATAGAAATCGTCCACTATCACTATGTATGAAAATAATTTGCTTATGTGTGTTTGCAATTAATGATCCACATATAGAAAAACTAAGTGAAAAACAAATAGAACCGTCGCTTTAAAGTATTACTTTAAACAACTTTGGATCGTGTCCAAAAACCTACATAGGACAAACAGGCAGATCTTTCAAGAAAATAATTAAAGAGCACGAAAGTGTTTTTTAATTCCAAATAGACCTAAACAAATCCCCTTTACTGAATTTGTACAGACGATAAATAGCATCTGTGTGGATTTCTTAAACAATGTATGTTTTTATTATAGAAACTTTTTGTATTTATACCTATTTTAACATCGAAAATAGCCAGTTCTGACGAAGCTACAGTGTTAGCGAAACGTATCAAATATTAATAATAAAGTGGAAATATAGACAAAACAGTCTTCTATTAAACATTTATAATGCATTTCCATCAAGTAGAAGCCAACACAATCCAAAAAAACAAGAAATTATGCCAGGTATGGAATGGACATGCTACTTTCTTTACAGAAATACACTTGCCCGAACAAAATGTCCGAAAATTTGCAAAATGTTTTGTTAGGAGCCGCAAAAATTGTTAATTATATGAAAATCCGATCATTGCAAACTAGATTGTTTTCCACATTGTGGAAACAATTGTGGAAAAACAAATAGAACCGTCGCTTTAAAGTATTATTTTAAACAACTTTGGCTGTTACTTTATTTAAGTTTATTTTATTATGTTGTTATTACCTGGTAATATTTAATTTTCTAATACTTGTTTTTAAATTCAAAATACTTTAATAAGGATGTTTATGGGTCTTATTTTTTGAATGGATTGGCAATGCATTCAAGAATCCCCCATATTCCTAAATGCGACACCCATGTTGAGAAACGATGATCTAAACAAATAATAGTTTTGTAAAAATCTAAATAAAAAAATATAAATTGATAATTCAAATTTAAATATTTTAGTTTGAGGCAATCCAAGAGAACTAATCAATATTGCACTCAGCGCCGGCAATTAAGCAAAAAAATGCATCCAGAATTGGTAAGCACTTTCTCACCGTCGTGATACTGCATACCCATATATTTTAATCATATTCAAGAACTGTTTAAAAATCGAATCTCGTCCTAGACGAAGTACTGCGATATAAAAACAAAAAGAAAGTGATGACTTTGTTCCTGTGAGTGAACAGCAGTGACCGTGTGATGGTGACAGTTTAGTTCCGATCGTTAGTTTGTAGTGAAGTTGTCTTTTAAACAGGAAAAAAAGATGAAGTATTGTGTTGTAAGTTAAAAATTGAAAGGGCGCCTTATAGCGAAAGTTGAAAGGGCGCCTTATTTTTATTCCAACTTACTTTAGTTTTTCTTGTTATTAATTGAGAAAGATGGTAATCAGATGAGGCCAAGTCTGGAGTATATGCTTGGTGTGCAAGAACTTCTCATTTAAAGATTTCTTCACGAATCGTTATAAAAAAAAGTAACTTTTTACCGATTATTTTTGAATCGACTTAACCTTTCATAGATATTCGATTGTTGATTGATTTCAATTTTCATTCAAAATAGCTCAGTTCGGCATTCGTAAACTGTTTAGGTTATGCAGAGTTTGTTTTGTTTTCAATTAAAAAACTCGTATCTACCTCTGTATCCTTCGGTGTTCTTTCCAATGCAGCTTGCTGTGTTAAAAATATTTTTTATATCGATATTGTTTTAAGAGAATTATGAAGAATGAATGAAGAATAAATTGTGCTAAATGTTGGTATTAAAGAGTGATTTTTTAGCGCGTCCGTACTTCCGATAGGGGTCGCTGTCAAACGAACTGAGATTTTGCGTACCTCTAGTATCAAAATTATTCAGTATAGCCTGTTAAATCATCGTAAAAAAAACATCAGAGTAACGCTTGCAAATTATTGATTTTTATTATTAAAATCAAAAATATAAAATATTTTAGATCTAATTTGGATAAATCTGAAATACATAAACTCAAAGGTACGAACGGGTTCTAGACTCTAATGTCAATAGTCAATCAAGTCAATAAATCTGAAATAAAAAAATGACTAAGAGATTTTATAAAACACACCAGATAACGATGGAGTACTGGCGAAAATGTTGAGAGACGGAGGAACCTGCTTTTAAACAAATGCTGTCTAAAAAGAGAATCCTGGCCAAATGGAATGAACGTCTCTATAATAAAAGGGATAAGAGAGAACAGAAACATTACAGACCCTTCATCTTCTTGAATACCACTACAAGAATATTGGTCAAAATCCAGGATTAGGAACCAGAATCCTAAGGAACAAACAGGTTTTAGCAAGGGATTCAGCAAGATAGAAATGCTTTGATTAATGGTAAAATCGATTACAGAAACATCAGCAGTTCTGTCTATTCTTCTTTTCGCCCTCTGTTCCTTCCATTTAACATCCTTAACTCTTCTTTTACTATATCCTTTTCAAGTGACCGGCTCATTGCAATCATTTAGACTTTATGACATCGCTTATTATTACTTCTTTTTCCTCATATGTGTGTCTTTTCTATCCTCTATAATTGTTTTTCTTTCCCCTTGGCTTTTCTTACCGACTTTTTTTCATGCCACTTCTGTATTACTTTTTCTAGAACACAGTTAAATAAGAATGGCGAGAGTCCATCCCCTTGTCTCACTCCAGTTTTAATTTCGAAGAGCTCTGAGATGTCACCTATGAATTTATCTTTTGACCTTGCGTTAGTTGGTTTAATAATTGCCGGCGTTTTAAGATCTAGTCCTTGCTCTTTCAAGATTCGGAATTAAGATTTGCGGTCAATAGAATCATATGCTTTTTTGAAATCCACAAATGTACAGACGAGATTTTTATTGTACAGTTTTTGATGTCTTCGGATCAACTTTAAATTCAGAATCTGTTCATGGCAGGATCTGCTCGCTCCAAAACCTGCTTGATATTCACCAATTTTAGGTTCTAACTGTCCCTGTGCTCTGTCTAGAAGACAATGAGATAGATTCTTGTATCAAAGTAGGAGAAGAGATATCCCTTTGTAGTTGTTTACATCCGTTCTATCTCTTTACCATATATATATATATATATATATATATATATATATATATATATATATATATATATATATATATATATATATATATATATATATATATATATATGGAGGTGGCGGACGGCAGTATATGTGTGGGTAGAAAGAGAATATCGAATCTCCGATATGCGGATGACACAACATTACTCAATTAGCAAAGAGGTGGGCTTAACAAAAACCAAGATAATGATAGTTAATAGGTCATTGGAGGAGGAGATCGGGCCAAACTTCATAAGCGGAATTGATGTGGTTAAGGACTTTATATATCTGGATGCAAAAATATCAAACACATGTAGCTGCTGGCCAGAATTAAGAAGAAGAATCACTATGGGAACAATTGCGGTTACTAAATTGACAGGCATATGATTAGACGACACAATAAGCAAAAACACCTACATGAGGCTGGTGAGAGCACTTATATTCCCCATCGTAACATATGCCGTCGAATTTTGGACTCTACAAATAGCTGATAGAAGGCGTATTGAATCAGGATCTCGTGGAGCGAGAAACGCACTATTGAATTCATTTCGGCCGAAATCAACATCATCTAAAGATTCAGCAAAACAATTCAAAAATCCATACCGAAGTATTTCGGCCCCATCATGCGCAGTCGGAATGATTCCCTTGAAAAGCTGGTTGTGCAAATAGAGGGAAGAAGGCTTTGAGGAAGAATATCCACATTACGTTGGCCAAATCTCAGAGCTGATTGGCAAGCTCGGTATAGCAGGAAACTGGAGTGGATCCTGCAGTTTCCTGCTATTATCCTCTCTTGTATTTCTTCCCTCACACTTCCACTCTACAAGGTCAAAATCCACGGCAACCTAAAATATTTTAATGTTGCTTTAATACGTGGCAATGACACAAAAAAACTATAAATAGCTATACATCTATACAAAATTATAATAGTTGTTGCCAATCCACTATCAATGACAAAAATGCTTACTTTTTTTTTAGATTCTAACCGTTCTTCTGTCGCTGTCATTCACAAGAACACTAGCAGAGGTCCCCACCCTTCAAAATGCTCAAAACTTTGACCAGGACAATATAAACCCTTTAAACGATCCTGATCAGGACTTAACCGATAATGACCAAGACAAGAGAACCATTTGTAGCGCCTTGAATGGGTTCAGATGCGGTGGTCTCGCAAGCAAAACCCCAAAGCAGATCCTGTTCAAGGCTAAACCAGGATATGCGTATGTTCGACCAGTTGCTGGACGTCCTGGAGGATACAAATATACCAAACCTAAGATCCCTCTAACGATTACGGCACCATCAGCTGTAAAACCGGTGATTGGTGGATGGAAACCTGTTGCCGGTCCGGCGAAACCTGTCACTGTATCCGTTCTGAAGCCATCCACTCCTGTGGATGTTATTCATTCAAACCCAGTACCTCACGTGGATCATGTACAAGCTGGTGGAACTCCTGCACACATCCACTTTCAACCAGGTCATGTTCATTTCCAGCCTGTTGCTATTCAGGGAGCTCACGTTGATCACGTTCATCAAATTCAAGTGCCACATGGTAAGTAAAATTAAAAAATGTTTCCAACAATAATATACATGTAACAAATATCAACAACAATATATGACCATAACTGTATAAATGTGAGGAGTATGAATTCGATATTTAGGGTGATTTCAAAGTTGAGTCATTTATTTTAACAGATTGTGGTACTGATGTAAATGCCACTGACACAATTCACCTCTTCTAGGATAATCTACGGGTTGGAACGCTTGTACCCGTTGATAATGATAGAGATAAAAACGTTCTTGTCGTATAGTCTTCCACACTGTACTATGACCAACTTCAACTTGACCTGCTATAGACCTAGTGCTTGTTGTTGGCTCGTTTTCGATAATTTCTAAAATTTCTTCCTCAGTATCTACCTTTCGAGTAGAGTGGTCGAGAATATCAAAAAGTCAGGTTTGTTTTCAAATTTTGTAACTTCCTTTTAAAGCCTTTTAAGAAAACAGTAGAAATATTCCTTAACTGCAAAAATAATAGAAAATAGTCGTAGAAAACAGAGAATATGTTAAAACTACAATGTGCCTGAACACACACCTCTAGGGTTATTGCTCCAAAACTCTATAACCTATACTTCGAGTTGCTTCTACATATGTCGTATATGCCGGATTTGGCTACTAGCAATTACTTCGTCTAATCAACCTTGAAGATGCATCTTACAGAACGAAGAATTACTTCAGATAGTGAGGTCAAAGCTGAGATAACCGATTATTATATAAAGTTGAACAAATTATATTACAGTGAGTGAATATTTAGTAGTTGTAACTTCGTTGGTTTTAATATAATGAATAGTTACGTTGAAAAACTAGAAAAAAACTCGTAAATCTTTATAAATCCGATAACTTTTCGAAGGACTCTCATATATCAGACGTGGTGTTGTTAATAATGTACTGTTTCATAATAATAACATTAAATCTGTAGGTAAAGTTGTTAGTATATTCATCCATTAAAGCTGTTAGTATATCCATCATATTCACCTGACATAACTTCATTAGATCATAACTGTTTTCAATGTCAACAGAGAGGTTGACATCTCCTCTAATCGGTGATTCGGAGCTCGAAATGCAGTTTGTTACGATTACTACTTGGATGGGTGATTGCCCGAAGAGCGGCCAGATGTGCGTAGTCCATTTCAACAGGCAGGAGTGTAATATCCGATAAAAAATTGCTCTTCAGTCAGGCCAGTTCGAGATTGGGTAATGCCGGATGTCTTCTGAGATGTATTCAACATTGATCACCCGCCAGTCTGTAGGTTTCTCGAGAGTTTTGTGGTTAAGCACAAAACTAAACGTTGACAGCGCGAAGGGAATGTTGACCAGATTTATTGGTATTTAACCGTGATTTGGAACTCACGTTAAGCTGTAGGTTCAGTAGCTAAATTGTCTTAGTTGCTGATGCGCCTCAATCCCTACCTAACATTTTTGTTTTCAATTTTTAGGTATAATTTTTGTGTAATTAATTTAGGCTAATATAAAAGGCCTTTCAAATTGAGCCATTTTTTTAAATTCTTAAATAAAACATAGACTTTGCGTTGATTTCAAAAATTTTTGTTGATAATTAAATCATAGCGTATAGCATTTAAACACAAAAGCCAATTTCTGCCCAATCACCATCTCCTGCAACTCCACAGACTTCCATACTTTTGTCAACATTTTGGATGACATTTTCATCATTTCATCCTTTAGTTCAGGAATCGATCGTGGATTGTTCTTATAGGCTTGGCTTTTCACGTAACCCTAAAGAAAATTGTCCAACGGTGTCAAATCACAGGATCTTGGTGGCCAATTAACATCACCGTTTGTAGCAATAACTCGTCCAGAAATTTTTTCTCTCAATAAATCAATTGTTTCAGTAGCAGAGTGAGACGTAGCGCCATCCTGAAGGAATCACATATCCTCCTGATAAATATTATTAATTTCAGCCTAGAGATAATTTCAGAGATATCATCCAGTTATCAACATCATTCACAGTTACAGCGTCACCAGCATTCTGAAACAAATACGGTCCACCAAACAGTGATTCGTTTAGAATGTAAAGGTGTGTCATGAGTCAATCCCCTCATGATTTTCATTACCACAAATGCGACAATTTTATTTATTAATATAGCCAGTAATTTCCAAATATGCTTCATTTGAAAAGATGATTTTTAAGAAAAATCATCTGTTTGTTCTTTGATCCACTTGACATATGCACCACGTTTTGAATGATCCAGTGGTTTTAGTTCCTGTGTTATTTGAACTTTATATGCCTTCAAAGCTTTATTTTCCAGCAACACTTTCACGTACCAAATCAATATGCTGTTGATATGCTCTAGAGCTAAGCAATGTGCTCTATCAATTCTTCTATTGGAAACCACTAAAGAGATTAACCACTAAACACCAAATCACTTTTTTGAACGTTTCGCCAACCATGTTAGCACTATCAGGAGATGATTTAATCTGAGATGATTTAATCAGGAGATTAAATCATCTTCTGATAATGCTAACATGGTTAGTGAAACGTTTTTTCGAGCATTTAAAAAAAAAGTGATTTGGTGTTTAGTGGTAAATCTCTTCAAGTTTAATGTGCTCTAGACCTAAGCAAATTCAAAACGCCATCTATGTTTTATTCAAGAATTTAAAAAACGCTCATTTTGAAACACCCGCTATAATCATAACACAATCAGAATAAATTGTTTTATAGTTGAAAAACTATTCACCTAGATAAAATTTTCCTTTGATTTTCACGCAAATAAAAGAAATTACATTCCAAATGACCTGATATTTGTGTCGACTCGAAAAAACACACGAAAGCGAAAATACTAATTAGTTTCGATATAGTTGCTATAATTGTCACGTACACAAAGTTTATGGTACTGACAGTTTCAGACTTCCTCAAATAAGTATTGTGTAATTCTTAATAAAATACCTTATATACGAGAGTCACTTGGAAGTTTTTTAAGAAACGATGAATACAACATTTACTCCATTATCAAAACATCGAATATTCACATATTTTTAAAGATTCCTTCTATTGACGAAGGGTAGCAATGTAAAATAATAAGACTGGTGGTATAGCGTTCGATCTGGCAACATTGTCGGCTTCCCTTTTGGAGGGGAGGAATATCAACATCTGGTGCGTCTTCATGACGAGTTTGTATTCCCTATAATCACTTGGTGGTCCAAACAATTGTTTACCTGAACCGGTCTGAAGGCGTTCTGAAAATGACCCAGATCCACAAATTTAAACTTTTTTGAGGTAACATTGTTGAAAATAGATGTATGTGAAATATTTTGTAGTACTAAATCCGAAAATGACAAACTAATTACTGTAACACGTACAGTTTTTTTTACAGGGGTTACATGAGAGGTTATACAGCTACCAAGAATTTCACTTTTTATTCTTGTGTTCTGTAGCATCATCTATTTTTAAAAACCGGCAATAGTCACCAAACATAGATGGGTTCCAGCATGCCTGGTATCTTGCTTCCATCGTCCTGATGTCCTGGTGAAACCTTCTTAGACTTAGTGTAACAAAATTTGCCGGAAAAATCCAAATGGGAGTCTAAAAAATGCTTTTTTAAGAACATGCGACCCTAGTATTCCATAGGTTTTCAAAAGTTGATCTGTGAGGTGTTTTTATAGATTTCATCTTTCTTGTCACGCAGAAATCATTTTACTACAATTACAAAACATTTCCAAGCTGCCAATTCCTTTTCATTTAATTTTTCTTGAAAACAGAAATCACCTAGAAGCTTCCTTATTCGAGACCCTCTATTAGTTTTAGGTTTGCATCACTTAACTGAGAGAATATTTCTTTTAGGTACTTGAAATCATTATCTGCTTTATCCATGGTTTTGACAAAGTTTTTCACTGGTTCAAGATTAATATGGAAGGGCGGAAAAAGTACCTTTTTTCTGCATATTTTATGTTTGAAGTACCAGGTTCAAAGGAAATTTTATGAGGCCAATCCTTCTTTTCCAAATGTTCTTTTATTGTCCTACTGTGCCATAGATACAAAAAAGCAATACTTTGTAAAACCCCATTGAACTCCTACATCAATATATACATCAAGTTTACGTAAAAATCTACAATCGATTCCTGAACTAAAGAATGTTTTCATGTCGATTTCCAACACCAACAAGTCAAAAATGCCGTTCGTCATCTCCTTGTGCATTGAGAGAAAGACCAGAATAGTTCTGCCATCCTCAAGCCATCTTATCCGTATTCCCATAATAGTAGAAGCTTTTTAAAGGACATGCGACCCTAGTATTCCATAGGTTTTCAAAAGTTGATCTATGAGGTTTTTTTTATGGATTTCATCTTTCTTGTTATCCAGAAATCCTTTTACTATCATTACAAAACACTTCCAAGCTGCCAATTCCTTTTCATTTAGTTTTTCTTCAAAACAGAAATCACCTAGAAGCTTCCTTATTCGAGACCCTCTATTAGTTTTAGGTTTGCATCACTTAACTGAGAGAATATTTCTTTTAGGTACTTGAAATCATTATCTGCTTTATCCATGGTTTTGACAAAGTTTTTCACTGGTTCAAGATTAATATGGAAGGGCGGAAAAAGTACCTTTTTTCTGCATATTTTATGTTTGAAGTACCAGGTTCAAAGGAAATTTTATGAGGCCAATCCTTCTTTTCCAAATGTTCTTTTATTGTCCTACTGTCCCACAGATACAAAAAAGCAATACTTTGTAAAACCCCATTGAACTCCTACCGATATATATATATATATATATATATATATATATATATATATATATATATATATATATATATATATATATATCACTTTTAAATCCAGATATTTGAAAATGGGACGTGATAGGCCATTGCTCATCAATGTTGCAAAAATCATGTCGATTCGTGTAATTGACAACTATTTCGAACAACTATGCAACTAGAATTGTTACTGATCACCGAGTGATACTAGGGAAATGATGTGATATTTACGGTTTGCACAATCGTCCATCTAAAAGCACTATCAATCGAATTGTTTAAAATTTCAAAAAATTGGTTCGATAGAAGGTAAGAGAAGAGCAATATATTGCCGTAGTGGTCGTTCATAAGAGTATATTAATTTGGTACGTGAAGGGTTCCTACAGGATGGCGCTACACCTCACTCTGCTAATGAAACAATTGATTTATCGAGAGAAAACATTTCTTGACGAGTTATTGCAAGAACTGGTGATGTTAATTAGCTACCAAGATATACATCAAGTTTACGTCAAAATCTACAATCGATTCCTGAACTAAAGAATGTTTTCATGTCGATTTCGAACAGCAACAAGTCAAAAATGCCGTTCGTCATCTCCTTGTGCATTGAGAGAAAGACCAGAATAGTTCTGCCATCCTCAAGCCATCTTATCCGTATTCCCATAATAGTAGAAGCTTTTTAAAGGACATGCGACCCTAGTATTCCATAGGTTTTCAAAAGTTGATCTATGAGGTTTTTTTTATGGATTTCATCTTTCTTGTTATCCAGAAATCCTTTTACTATCATTACAAAACACTTCCAAGCTGCCAATTCCTTTTCATTTAGTTTTTCTTCAAAACGGAAATCACCTAGAAGCTTCCTTATTTGAGGCCCTCTATTAGTTTTAGTTTTGCATCACTTAACTGAGAAAATATACCTTTTAGGTACTTGAAATCATTATCTGCTTTATCCATGGTTTTGACACAGTTTGGTTCAACTGGTTCAAGATTAATATGGAAGGGCGGAAAAAGTACCTTTTTTGTGCATATTTTATGTTTGAAGTACCAGGTTCAAAGGAAATTTTATGAGGCCAATCTTTCTTTTCCAAATCTTCTTTTATTTTCCTACTGTCCCATAGATACAAAAATAGCAATAATTTGTAAAACCCCATTGAACTCCTAGCGATAAACCTATCACTTTTAAATCCAGGTATTTGAAAATGGGACGTGATAGGCCATTGCTCATCAATGTTGCAAAAATCATGTCGATTCGTGTAATTGACAACTATTTCGAACAACTATGCAACTAGAATTGTTACTGATCACCGAGTGATACTAGGGAAATGATGTGATATTTACGGTTTGCACAATCGTCCATCTAAAAGCACTATCAATCGAATTGTTTAAAAATTTCAAAAAATTGGTTCGATAGAAGGTAAGAGAAGAGCAATATATTGCCATAGTGGTCGTTCATAAGAGTATATTAATTTGGTACGTGAAGGGTTCCAACAGGATGGCGCTACACCTCACTCTGCTAATGAAACAATTGATTTATCGAGAGAAAATATTTCTTGACGAGTTATTGCAAGAACTGGTGATGTTAATTAGCTACCAAGATATACATCAAGTTTACGTCAAAATCTACAATCGATTCCTGAACTAAAGAATGTTTTCATGTCGATTTCGAACAGCAACAAGTCAAAAATGCCGTTCGTCATCTCCTTGTGCATTGAGAGAAAGACCAGAATAGTTCTGCCATCCTCAAGCCATCTTATCCGTATTCCCATAATAGTAGAAGCTTTTTAAAGGACATGCGACCCTAGTATTCCATAGGTTTTCAAAAGTTGATCTATGAGGTTTTTTTTATGGATTTCATCTTTCTTGTTATCCAGAAATCCTTTTACTATCATTACAAAACACTTCCAAGCTGCCAATTCTTTTTCATTTAGTTTTTCTTCAAAACGGAAATCACCTAGAAGCTTCCTTATTTGAGGCCCTCTATTAGTTTTAGTTTTGCATCACTTAACTGAGAAAATATACCTTTTAGGTACTTGAAATCATTATCTGCTTTATCCATGGTTTTGACACAGTTTGGTTCAACTGGTTCAAGATTAATATGGAAGGGCGGAAAAAGTACCTTTTTTGTGCATATTTTATGTTTGAAGTAACAGGTTCAAAGGAAATTTTATGAGGCCAATCCTTCTTTTCCAAATGTTCTTTTATTGTCCTACTGTCCCATAGATACAAAAAAGCAATACTTTGTAAAACCCCATTGAACTCCTAGCGATATACCTATCACTTTTAAATCCAGGTATTTGAAAATGGGACGTGATAGGCCATTGCTCATCAATGTTGCAAAAATCATGTCGATTCGTGTAATTGACAACTATTTCGAACAACTATGCAACTAGAATTGTTACTGATCACCGAGTGATACTAGGGAAATGATGTGATATTTACGGTTTGCACAATCGTCCATCTAAAAGCACTATCAATCGAATTGTTTAAAAATTTCAAAAAATTGGTTCGATAGAAGGTAAGAGAAGAGCAATATATTGCCATAGTGGTCGTTCATAAGAGTATATTAATTTGGTACGTGAAGGGTTCCAACAGGATGGCGCTACACCTCACTCTGCTAATGAAACAATTGATTTATCGAGAGAAAACATTTCTTGACGAGTTATTGCAAGAACTGGTGATGTTAATTAGCTACCAAGATATACATCAAGTTTACGTCAAAATCTACAATCGATTCCTGAACTAAAGAATGTTTTCATGTCGATTTCGAACAGCAACAAGTCAAAAATGCCGTTCGTCATCTCCTTGTGCATTGAGAGAAAGACCAGAATAGTTCTGCCATCCTCAAGCCATCTTATCCGTATTCCCATAATAGTAGAAGCTTTTTAAAGGACATGCGACCCTAGTATTCCATAGGTTTTCAAAAGTTGATCTATGAGGTTTTTTTTATGGATTTCATCTTTCTTGTTATCCAGAAATCCTTTTACTATCATTACAAAACACTTCCAAGCTGCCAATTCCTTTTCATTTAGTTTTTCTTCAAAACGAAAATCACCTAGAAGCTTCCTTATTTGAGGCCCTCTATTAGTTTTAGTTTTGCATCACTTAACTGAGAAAATATACATTTTAGGTACTTGAAATCATTATCTGCTTTATTCATGGTTTTGACAACGTTTTTCACTGGTTCAAGATTAATATGGAAGGGCGGAAAAAGTACCTTTTTTGTGCATATTTTATGTTTGAAGTACCAGGTTCAAAGGAAATTTTATGAGGCCAATCTTTCTTTTCCAAATCTTCTTTTATTTTCCTACTGTCCCATAGATACAAAAATAGCAATAATTTGTAAAACCCCATTGAACTCCTAGCGATATACCTATCACTTTTAAATCCAGGTATTTGAAAATGGGACGTGATAGGCCATTGCTCATCAATGTTGCAAAAATCATGTCGACTTGTGTAATTGACAATTATTTCGAACAACTATGCAACTAGAATTGTTACGGTTGACCGAGTGATACTAGGGAAATGATGTGATATTTATGGTTTACACAATCGTCCATCTAAAAGCACTATCAATCGAATTGTTTCAAAATTTCAAAAAATTGGTTCGATAGAAGATAATAGAAGAGCAATATATTGCCGTAGTGGTCGTTCATAAGAGTATATTAATTTGGTACGTGAAGGGTTCCAACAGGATGGCGCTACACCTCACTCTGCTAATGAAACAATTGATTTATCGAGAGAAAACATTTCTTGAAGAGTTATTGCAAGAAATGGTGATGTTAATTAGCCACCAAGATATACATCAGGTTTACGTGAAAATCTGCAATCGATTTCTGAACTAAAGAATGTTTTCATATCGATTTCGAACAGCAAGAAGATAAAAATGCCGTTCATCATCTCCTTATGCATTTTGAGAAAGACCAGAATAGTTCTGCCATCCTCAATCCATCTTATCCGTATTCCCATAATAGTAGAAGCTGCACTAGCCAACCGCATTACTTCTTCACAAAACTTTTTTCCTTGCTCATAGTGCACTCCAATTCAAATTCTAATAATTGCCAGAAACGACGTGGTGCATGAACTTTTAGCGTCTTAGCACAATTAACATTAGATTTTTATCAAAACCACTAGAATACTTACTAGCGAAAAATACTTTTCGATATAATTTAAACAAAAAATGTTAACACATTTATTGTAATCGCTTACAGAAATACAAATATATAGACAAGCAAAAAATGTTTCAAGTTTTCTGTTCAAAATATGTTATTCAGTCAGTGTATTTTTACTTTGATTTAAATACGTGTAACGGAAGTTGTAGTTCTCTTTATTGTCTACATATTTAAATTAATTCAAAGTATGAATTTTATATGATAGATATGTCATTCATCATATTCACCTGGCTTGATACCACAAGATTTTGTTTTTTCCACTTTCAAACTACGCTTAATTAAGATTATAGTGAATTAAAAAAAAAACAAAACCCAACGAGATCACATAAATATTTTTTTTTTTAATTTTTACATGAATAAATCATTGATTTTTAAATCAATGATTTTTAAATCAATGATTTATTCTAATATTTCTATGATCTCAAAAAGGAAACGAAGCAGAAATTACTAATTAATTTCGATAAAATTTCTATAATAAGCATATCAAGTTAATGATACAAACCATTCCAATACTTCCTGAAATAACAGTTGTGCAATTCTCAACGAAACACCTTGCAGTCGAGGGTTAATGTGAATTTCTAAGACATGACGAAAGTGGACAACCCAGACGCACAAAACTTCATGTAAAATCAACATACAAGGAGATGTTGATAAATAGTCAACATTCAATTTCTCAAGAAAAACTTATATTGACCTATACGACATTGTCTCTTCTGGTTTCGGTATCATAATCATTTGTACCACTTTCCATTGAAAGTGTCCAATCTAAGAACGGAATTAAACAGGTTTGTCCTTTATCTGGAAATTTTTGCAAAACCTTTTCTACTAACCTGGATATAAATCATATATATAGATCATAACCTGGATATAAAGTAAATTTTATGGAGAGTAAATTTTATAAGAATTTATCACTTAGATTGAATAGTCTCCTGACGATGCAAACGTAGTTAGCGAAATGAGGGAAATTAAAAACAAGTGATTTGATGTAAAAATGTGTTATTCTGCAGCATCACAATGCAAGACTTTATAGTAGCAGAATCTTCTTCTTCTTGGGGGTACCATATCCTCATTGGACGTTGGCAATCACCATGGCCCATCTAATCCTGTTGGCCGCTGATCTAAATAGTTCGGTTGATGTCATTCCTGTCCATTGCCTCAAGTTCCTCAGCCATGATATCCTTCTTCGACCAGGTCCTCTCATTCACTCTACTTTTCCTTGTAGTATAACTTGCAGTAAAGAGTATTTTCCTCCTCTCATGACATGTCCAAAATAAGATGCTTTTCGTTTCTTTACGGTGACAATTACTTCTCTTCTCTTGTTCAGCCGCTCCAGAACCTTTTCATTGGTAACGTGGTGTGTCCAGGAGATTCGAAGTATACAGCGGTAGCACCAGAATTCAAATGCTTCAAGTCGTTTTACAGTGTTCTCTGTCAAGGTCCATGCCTCCACCCCATAGTATAATATTGAGAAAACGTAGCATCGGAGAGTCCTAATTCGTAGTCTGATGTTTAGTTTTAGATTGCATAATACACCTCTCATTCTGTTAAATACATTTCATGCTTTTTCAATTCTGATTTTTATTTCTCTAGCGTGGTCCCAATCTGCGTTCAGGTTGCATCCCAGATATGTAATGTTTTGTACCTGCTCTAGTTTCTTGTCATGCAAGTAGAAATCAGCGATTATGTTCTGTTTGCTGATAATCATAACTTTTGTTTTCTCTATATTGAGACTTAGACCGTATTCTTTGCTCTTTTCTGCTATTCTATTGATTAGTATTTGCAGTTCTTCTGCAGTCTTTGCTAGTAGTGTAGAATCATCGGCGTAGCGAATGTTATTGATGTTTACTCCGTTAACAATTAGTCCCTCGTCTGTTCCCTCGAGTGCCTCCTTGAACAGTTCCTCTGAATATATGTTAAACAGCATAGGTGACAGAATGCACCCCTGTCTAACTCCTTTTTGGATGTTTATTTGAGACGAAGATAGGTTTCCTGTTCTGATCGTTGCATTTTGGCGCCAGTACAAGTTGGCTATTATACGCCTTTCAGGTCCATCTATTCCGATTCTTTCTAGGATACTTAACAGTTTATCGTGTTTGACCTTATCGAATGCTTTCGAAAAGTCAATAAAACATGCGTATACGTCCGGGTTCACATCTCTTGCTCTTTGTATGAGTACCTGTATACTGAACAAGGCTTCTCTTGTACCAAAACCGGTCCTGAAGCCGAATTGAGTGTTTCCTATGTGTTCCTCAATTTTCCTATATACCCTTTCATGTATTATTTTCAGAAAGATCTTTAGGAAATGGCTCATTATACTGATTAAGCGATGTTCGTCACATTTTTTTGCCCGTGTACTCTTAGGAATAGGTATAAACGTCGAGGTTAACCATTCCTCTGGGATTGATCCAGAATCATATATTTGGTTAAACAATTGTATTATTGTGTCTAGATGTTCTTCGTCTATAAGTTTTATAACTTCTATATAGGTGTTATCCGGACCAGGGGACTTTCCATTCTTTAGTCGCTTTATGGCTGTGATCACTTCTCCAGCAGTCACTTCTCAGCAGAATCATCCAAGAAAAAATTAGAATTAGACTTGGAAGTACTTCCTCACACACCATATTATCTTGTTGCTCTAAAAATGTTTTGATTCTTGATAAAAAGAATTAGTTTGTTTTAAGATATATCGTTGACCGATTGGTTCCAATAAACTCTTAACAACCCCTGTCGTAATGAAACCCGGCAAAGTTACAAGGAACGTAAACAGGGCCGGGCCTAATAAAAATACAAGTAAAAAGATAAAATTAATTTTATACCTGGTTTAGTAGTTTCGAAATATTTTAGTTTAGTTCGCATTTTTTTCTTACATGGTGCAGTTCTATAATTTCGATCGTATTTTTTGTTATTCCAATCGTGCTAAAAACGTGGCGTTCTTGGTAAGATAATGATCATTGTGCCTCCGGTAATTTTAAAAGAAAACATTTATTGCCCGATTCTAAGCAAATTGTTAAAAATGTGTATGTTTCTTTCTTGAATAGAGGGTTTAATGTAAATTCAGCCACAGAAGAATCGTCTCCGTTAACGAAAACTCCGCTGTCTACAGTTAAAAATATTGTGACTAAGCCAATTAAAGCCAAAAAAGTCCATAGTGGTTATGGTAAAAGCAAATGTGTTGACTAAAGCGACAAAGATTTGATTTGAAGCAAAATTTATGCTATGTATGAACAGCAAGCCGTGTCTACATTGCATTTATTGCATCAGCGACTAAGGAAATATGAAAACAACATTCTTTGGAGCAGAATTAGATTGCGAAGAATATTAACTCAAATAGGTTTTGTATATCGAACCATTAATAAAAGACAAATATTAATGGAATCACAACGATTGCGACGCGATGATGGCGGTTTGACTACATAAACTCTATAAAAAATACAGTTTAGAAAATTATTCCATTATCTACCTTGATGAAACATGGTTCGATACACATGAGACGCCAGCAAAAGGATGGGTAGATAAATCAAGAAAATGTCAAACCAAAGCCCCAGCGAACAAGGGAAAAATCATTACAATTTGACATGTTGGTTCCGAGAACCAACCTTTTAAGAACCCCTTTTAAGAAACTAGAAATATTTTTAATCAGATTTATTGGGGCAATTATCATTTTGCCCAAGGGCAATGAAATATTTTCAAACGGATTAAACCTTCTTCGCGAAAGTAGAGAAAATTTAAATTAATTGAAACGCCATATTGTTTCTAAGTACTGTGCAACTTAATAGATAAGAAACAGTATATAAGTCACGTTTCTAATATGCGCACTGATGTAATACATATTTTTTCCTGATACGCAACTAATATCCAGTAATTATTAATTTACATCACCCGTTTTTTGCATATGTTCTGCAATATTAGTGTAAAATTAAAGAGAGCGAGAAAAAACGTCCAATGGCCGTTTAATTTCGAGTGCCTTAACGTTTACTTTCGTGTGCGAAAAGTGCAATATGATTATAGTTAAGTTAAAAGTAAAATGCATACTTTATACGGGGGTCAACCTAAACATTTTCAGATAAAACATTCACCAGTGAAATGATAGTTCATTCGTGAAAATCGTAATTAAATGTTCAGTCGTACACACTCATATAATGACACTTTTCAAGAAAATAAATGTAGCAACGCTGTCAATGCTCTATAAATGTATCGTATATACAGGGTGTTTTCAGAGTTAAGTCGTTTATTTTAATAGGTTCTAGAACGCGTAGCAACAAGTAATTTTACCAAAAATCATTTATATAAAAGTTGCAAAATAAAGAACTTATTAACTGACTACTTAATTGTAAACACATAAAGTATTTGCTTAGTGATACTGGGAATGACTAGTTTATTGTATTCTTCTACGATATTTCTTTTGAGTCCGATGTTCGATTTAACCAGTGGTAATAATTCCTTAATAGTACGTGTTTGATTTTTGGGTACTTTCTGCATTGAAAATGCCACACGTTTATGAAAACAATAAACTAGAGGATATAATTTTAACTTACGGAACCACCCGACTCTGGATGGACGTTTGTAAATTTAGTTACAAGACTTCGCGACACTTAAAAGCTTTGTACTTAAAAGCACAACGAGGAGGTCACGCTGGACGACCTCCTCCACGCGAAATCGTAGAAATTGAGGAAGAAATTGTCGAAAACAAACCAACACCGAGCACTAGGACTATAGCAGGTCAAGTTGAAGTTGGTCATAGTATATGTGTGAAGAAATATACAACAAGAACACTTTTATCCCTATCATTATCAACGGGTAAAAGCGTTGCAACCCTAAGATTATACTAGAAGAATTGAATTTTGTCAGTGGCTTTTACATCAGTAAAATAGTAATGAAAATTCTTCCAAATTTATTTTGGCCATTTACAAGAAATGTTGACAACAACCATGTTTGTGGGCAACAAACCCTTTCAGCACCGATTTTCAGTAAATGTTTGGGCTGGCGTAGTAAATGGCATGCTTATTGGGTCTTTCTTTATTATTTAAAATTGTTCCTTTAAATAACGGGTATTCCATTAAGAGGTTTCGAATGTTCGTAACGAATAAAAGAAACGTTTCATAACATACCTGAAAGTTATTTATGGCAGTGCGAAGCTGGATAGTGTACAATTATACGTGGAAAACAACATCTGTCAAATGACCGCCACGACTTCTCTGGCAGCTCACAATTCTTTTGTTGAAATTCTCGATTACTGCTGAACACATTTGCGGAGTTATGTCACGAATTATTCGCCTAATTTTTTCTTTCAACTGTTGAGCGGTTTGCGGATTATTTTCGTAAGCTTTGCTCTTCACATAGCCCCACAAAAAATATTTATGCCCCCATTCCGGGAGATCAGCCTCTCCTGTCCTTACAAAATTCAGCTAACACAGGAGCTAAAGCCAGCCGACCATGGGCAACACCGTTCCTTTGCCAATTGGATCCTACAGATGAAGGCAAATGACAATAATTTTTGCGATAAAATTATTTTCAGTGACGAGGCTCATTTCCACTTAAACGGTTACGTAAATAAACAAAATTGTCGCATCTGGGGCAATGAAAATCCTAGAGAAATCCACGCAATCCCGATGCATGCTCAAAGTGTCACAGTTTGGTGCGGTTTTTGGGCTGAGGGTATCATTGGACCGTATTTTTTTGAAGATGAAGATGAACGAGCTGTTACAGTAAACGGCGAACGATATCGAACGATGATTGATGTTTTTTTAAGGGATCAAATAATGGACATGGATTTAGAGAATATGTGGCTCCAACAAGATGGTGCGACATGTCATACAGCACGTGAAACATTGACTTTATTGCGTACACAGTTTGGAGAGAGACTGATCTCCCGGAATGGGGACGTAAATTGGCCACCAAGGTCATGCGACTTGACGCCGCTAGACTATTTTTTGTGGGGCTATGTGAAGAGCAAAGCTTACGAAAATAATCCGCAAACCGTTCAACAGTTGAACGAAGAAATTAGGCGAATAATTCGTGACATAACTCCGCAAATGTGTTCAGCAGTAATCGAGAATTTCAACAAAAGAATTGTGAGCTGCCAGAGAAGTCGTGGCGGTCATTTGACAGATGTTATATTCCACGTATAATTGTACACTATCCAGTTTCGCACTGCCATAAATAACTTTCAGGTATGCTATGAAACGTTTCTTTTATTCGCTACCAACATTCGAAACCTCTTAATGGAATACCCTTTATTAGACATAATATGGGGTTTATACATGATGGAGTTCCGACACATTTTAGAGAAGTTCACGAACATTTAAATAATTAATTTCCTAACGGATGGATAGGGGTAATGGACCGTCTTTGGATTTAACGCCCGGCGATTCTTTTTTTCTGGAATTTTATTTTTAAGTCCTTTACTAACGCATGAATTTTAAAACTGAAGACTCTCCTAACCTGTGTAGTGGTCGACGGATTAGGGAGCTACATGAGTTAGTGTTAATTTAAAGTGTTGCCAATGTAAAAAAGTTCTTTTATTACCAAAAATAACTAATGAGAATCGATTAGTGTGATGAGTTTGTGTTATAACTAACTTTCTGAGTGGCAAAATGCATATTACCAAGAATAAGATTAAACATTCAGATGATGACGCGTCTTTGTCCACATGAGATTGTGGAACCCAACACTTAAGTGTAGGATGACTCTCGGCTACTGTTGTCTCATTGGACACAATCCAAGGAAATCTAAAACTGCATATATATGACATCCAAAGGGGAGTCGACGAAAACATAGGTGGTTGACTGTGGATTGGTCTCTCTGGTTTTGATGAAAAAGTATATGTCGGTACCTTGAGGAGTCTGAACATCAAGAGATGAAACATATGCCCTCCAGTTGTCCCATATATGTATATATATATATATATATATATATATATATATATATATATATATATATATATATATATATATATATATATATATATATATATACATAGGTGGTTGACTGTGGATTGGTCTCCCTGTTTTTGATGAAAAAGTATATGTCGGTACCTTGAGGAGTCTGAACATCAAGAGACGAAACATATGCACTTCAGTTGTCCCATATATATATATATATATATATATATATATATATATATATATATATATATATATATATATATATATATATATATATATATATATATGCAGTGTGTCGCATTTAAGATGAAGACACCCCCATATCTCCGCTATTTGAAGGAATACAGATTTGAATTTTTGCACAGTTATACAGGTGGATGGGTCACATTTTTTAAGATACTCAACTGAAACCTGGACTTTAAACTTAGCCTACTACGAATTCACAAACAAGGTTAATCTTGAATATTTTGCTTCGCGTTAGAGATATCAAAAAAGGTTATTAGAAAAAGTTGTTTGGAATATTATATTCGCATTTTTAATTTTTTCATTATTTTGGTCAATACACAAAATTATTACTAGTTTATTAGTTTAATTTGAGAATTAGTGTGCCATGGTGAGTAACAACTTGACACATTGTCAGTAGTGTCATGTATTCAAATATTTCAGTAAAATAAATAGCACTTAAGAATAATTATTTTATTATTATTAGAAAACAATTTTTGGTAATTGATCAAATTTAGGAAATAGTATATAGTATATAACAATAATTTTCATAATACAAATAATTAACTATCAAATCTGATCTCTCACAACTAGTCCTCCGTCTATTCGAATACATTTTTCGATCCTTTTACGATTGTGTTGTAATAATTTTGTGTATAGACCAAAATAATGACAAAATTAAAAATGTGAATTTTGTCATAAAACTTGGATTGGATTGTCATGATATGGCGTTAGAATAACATCCTGAACAACTTTTTCTAATAACTGTTTTCGATATATCTAACGCGAAGTAAAATATCGAGAATTGGCCCTGTTTGTGTATTCGTAGTAGGCTTAGTTTAAAGTTCAGATTTCAGAAGAGTATTTTAAAAAACGTCACACATCAATCTGTCTGACTGTGCAAAAAATCAAATTTGTATTCCTTCAAATAGCGAAAATATGTGGGTGTCTTCATCTTAAATACGACACACTGTATATATATTATTTTGATATTTTTATTTTTTTTATTGGTGTTTCGCTCAATTGTAATAATAAAAATAATTTTTCTAGTTTATAAATATTTCGGTTCCTTTTCTTAACATTAATCGATTTCAAGCTCATACATTGGTCAAACTAAAAAAACATTTAAAAAAGAGAATCAACGAACATAAAAAAACCATCATAAACATATAACCAAACGTAACTGTCTTATTAAAACACGACATAAATAATGATCACAACTTTAATTTTAATAACAAAAATTTTAGATTTTTAAAAAGGATATAAAAAAAGTGATATAAAAGAAATGATTTATATAAAAAAATAAATAATGCCATTAATTTCAGAACTGATAGTGATAATTTAAGTAGTATATATAATACAGTAATTAAATAATAAATTAATGTTTTATTTGTTTGCAATACCATTAAAAGTGACAAACCAAAAACGGTTAGGTTATAAAAAAATTATAAAATGTAAATGAATTTTGATTTATTTGGATTGCGTCCAATGAGACAACAGTAGTCAGGAGTTATACACCCCCAACCGCTGGGTTCTACAATCTCATCTGGAACAATAACCTGCGTCTCCGCCAAAATTAACATTCTGTAAGTTGCTTGACCGGGAGCGAGACCCACCCATCCCTTACATTGGAGAGCACATGTTTCGTCTGTTGCTGGTTAGATTCATCGAGTCTATGTCGAGTTTCTAGCCAAATAATGAACATTTGCGGCACGCACTGCTTGTTCAATAAAAAAAAAACGCGAGTGAAACCCCCAACGCAAGACGTTTGTAGGCATTGGTTTAGATGATTCAAAAGTAGTGATTTTGACTTGAAAGAAAGAAAGTGCAGGTCAACCGAAGATATTTGATAATGCCGAATTGCAAGCACTATTGGAAGAACACGATATACAAACTCAACAACAAATGGTAAAGAGGTTAAATGTTGGTCGCCGAACCATTTGTGATCATCTGCATGCCATGGGAAACAACCAGAAGACAGGAAAATGGATACCACATCAGCTGAATGATAAACAGATTGAAAAATGAAAAACGGTTTGCGAATTTTGCTTTCTCGTCGTGAAAGAAAGATTTTTTTTTTGTATCGGATTTATCGGATTTATCGGATTTGTATTGCCTTAGAATAAATATTAAAACACACAGCCCTGTCTATCATCTGTTTTAATATGGATGTTATCGGTTATTGTGTTTTCGACTTGTATTGCCTCCCGATTGTGGTAGAGGTTAGAAAGTTGATAATGTTTTACTTTATCTAAGCAAGCAAAGGCTTTATTGCTGTTACTATTACAGGTTTTTGTTATACTTAAATTAAATTAAGTTAAATTCTTAAGTTAAATTCTTAAAAACAACATGACATAGAAAGCCGTCGATATCTCAAGATCTGAGTACAGATACAGTACGGTATGGCTATTATTTGGTTATAATTTTATCACTTACACCAACACTCACCAAACCAAACAAAACAACACCAAAACAAAACAGACATCTAAGTTTTATTTTATTTTAAAATAATCTGTAATTAATTTGAAATAGCGATGCTATTCTTTATTTTAGGTGGCCACTACGATACGCTGACGCACGTTGATCATATTCATCAAGTACCAGCTGCACCATTGTACCCTGTAGTACCAGCTCCTGCACCGGTTCCAGTCGTGAAACCATTCGTCCAATCAGCAATATTGTTCGAAGTCACTAAGCCAAACTTGGGTGTTTTACCTTTGGGTGCGCGGTTTCACACACCTGTTTTGAGGGATTATCCTCACATACATTTCAAACCTGCAGCCGTGCCAGTTGCTCATGTTCCTGTTGCTCCTGCTCCAGTGGCAGTACCGTGGAGTCCAGCACCAGTACCAGTAACTCCAAGCGCCGTTGTTCCCACTCCTGTTTTACCTGCACCGGCACCAATACTACCTCAACCATCTGTTCAAGGAATTTTGCAAACTCCTGTCGGTCTTCCAGCGATTGCTCCGCAACCGGGTGTCTCCGTTGAGTATCACGGTACCAGAAATTATCTTCCTCTGGCTGGAGCATTACCTCTGGTACCTCACGTCCATCAGCATGCCGTATCATCTGCACCAGCCGTACCACATCTTCACGCCTCGCACCTATCAGTACCACATCTTCACGCCTCGCCCGCATCAGTACCACATCTTCACGCTGCACATGGTTTTATTCCTCAACAACAATTACCTCACAATCATCAAGCCCATTTCCTTCCACAACAACAGTTGCCTTTTGAAACACCACAACATTTCCTTCAACAACAAGCTCAACAATTCCAGCAGTACCCAGAAATTCCTCAGCAACAATTACCTTTGGAGGGAGAACAGGAACAATATTTGCCCAACCCTTTGAATCTTCAAACGTTTGATCAAAGTAATGTGATTCAACCAGGTCATACTGATCTGCAGGTACCTTATCATCTTCCGCAACATCAAGCTTGGCAAGGTGCTGAATTCCAACAGAGCGGATATTCTGAGGAAGCAAGTGGATATGATGATCAGCAGCAAGTGTTTAGGCCGTCTGCGGCATTAGAACCCCCCTACGTAAAATAGAATATTGTTTTGGATCTTCCTGCATAATTCTATTTATAATTTAACTTGTAAGAATATTCTACCATATTTAAATCTGAAGAAATACCATATAAAGACAATATACTTGAAAATATTTTAGAATATTCTATCAAAATGAAAGAAAATCTTTAATGTAACAATTTATTTATTTTTTTTTGTTAAAATATATATATATATATTTTTATTATTTTTACACAGTTCTAGTCAATGTTACTATTGATGTTTGTTTTACATAAATATATGTCTATTTTTTTTAAATGTGTTTTTTTATGAGTTCCTTGTACACCGTTTGTCTAACGGAAAAAGAGTAACGAGTAATGTTAAGCAAACTGCTTCGAATAGTCAACAGCATCATCTTTGAATAATAGCAACATTTTCTTTCGATTTATTCATGAACTTGGTCTAAAATCGAATATCTAGTAGACAACTCTAACGCCGACCATGAAATCTATGTTAACCTAAAAGTGGACAATTTCAAATGTTTAGGATCAATTCTAGTTAAAGACGACTTGGGAGAATCGGAAATTAAAAAAAGAATCCAGAACAAATCTGCAAGGTGATTGGATGTAATAATTCTTTATGGTGAGAACTCATTTTAGTGTGGACTTTCAATGTAGACTTTTCAATGTAGACTTTTTCAATGTAGAGAAAAGGAACCTCATAGCCGTCGAACTGGAGTACATATGAGGAAGTGAAGGGAAGTGCGATATGATGGATATTTGAACGGTAAATATCGGAAGAAGGTCTCGCGTTATTTGGTTATCCACTGCGAACAAGTGACTACAACTGGACAAAGAGAATTTTCGAATGGAAACTCAAAAGCAAACGAAAAGTGGCTCTACCAAAAGACCACGACCATTGTGCAATGGGAACGTCAGAGATGAAATTGAGAGCGGAGATTTAGAAGAAGACGCTTTCAGTAAAGAAGTTTAGAAAATATATAGACTCCATTCAGTTTAAAGTACAGTGATGAATTACATTTAAAAATATTTTTGAAATTGTTCTTGTTGAAATTGAAACGGTTACACATTTTTCAAGATACCGTAGAGAGATAGACCTAAATAACCAAGAAAATATCAGGAAAATGAATGAAAATATTTGAAATGATTATTGTGTAATTGCCAGGTTTATGGAGGAGCTCTGCGGCATTTTTGATATTTTAGAAAACAAAAGATGCAAATAATCGAAGACAAAAGAAATGCAACATTCGTCTTTTTTACTGAAAAGCACATCGTGGTGCTGGACCGGCGCTCATATTCGCCTGATTTGACTCCTTGTGACTGCGAAAAATCTTTTATCTTTCACTTTGTTTCAGTTACCTATTTTAAAGTCAGGCTGTGTAGCTGTTAATGTTACGTAATGGAAAATATAGTTCATTTAGTATTCTTCAGTCTTCGATAGATATGTTTATCCACTATATGCAAATTCAGAATTTAGCAATATATTGTTTATGGGAAGTAGAACCAAAAAGAAAGTAAAATGCTAATGGAAATTGTATGCATTGCATATTAATGATTAAAGAGAAATAGATATGCTTGAACCGGCTAACTTTTGTATATTGTTAAATTTGTGTGTTGATGTTTTATTATGCTATTAACATTAAAAAAAAACATAATTTGTTTAAGAACTGTTACTAATACGGAGGTAGGAGATTATTTGATGGTACTAAATCAGAAAGATACATTGAATTAAGATTATAGCGCAAAATATCAATTCAAAAATATACGAAAGCAAAAATATATATTTATTATCAAACTTGAAAATTATAGTACAGTTTCTGGAGTTTTTAATCAGTTAAAAAGATTAATGAAGAGAAATAGGAAAGATTAATGTTGTCTTCTCAAGACATTCATGTGTTTGACGTTCAGTGACCTGGGAGTGTCAGATTCATGTTCATATTGGGAACATGCCTACTGACTAAAACCCTTCCCCTTCTAGGATATTTTCTGCTTATGACCTGGGAATCGCTATTAGGCATTACTTCAGAACACACAACGTATTGTACGTCCATATTTATCTTAGCGTCTTCTCTCGTTCTCTATTTTTCTTGCCCACTGACTTTTTCCTTCCAAGAGTAGACCAACGATGTTGTGTTCTGACACTTCTACATTGCATTCGGCAGCAGCAGCCATTCGAAGTAGTTCCCATCTCAGGGAGTTCAAGATTGTGTGGTCCTGTGTACCCACCATTCCACAGTAGCGGCAATCCTTGTCCTCTGACTTTCCCATTGTTTATAAATAGTATTTGAAGGATCCATGGCCCATTATTGCTCGTGTTATATAAAAATTCGTTTCCCTTACTTTTCTGTTCTGCCACTCTCTCCCATCTTGGATAAATGTTTTTGCCTTTCTTTCATAGTCATTTCATTGTTTGTGCCAGGCTTCTAGTAGTTCCTTTCTTGTTTCAGTTTTTGATTCCTTTCGCCTTTCGAATATTGATATTCTTTCCACGATTCTGAGTCTTATTGGTGGCAGACCAGCAACTGTTAGGACAGGGATTATGGGAACGGCACTCCATACCAATAGTGGCTTGTGGAGGCCACTATTTTGCCTCTTTCAAGCACTGTGACCTCCTCTCTTTGTGGCACCCTGAATTTTGAGTTTTCTCCTCTCCGCCAATATTACCATTTCAGTTTTTTTTGCTGACATTGTAATGCTCAGTTGATTAATATTAATTATTAGTAATTATTATTATTATTCACGTATGGGCCCTGGTGGACCACGCGAAGTACAGTTAGAGGCGTTTGTTGCTGTTAGCCTTCCTTTGCGCCCATACTAATTTCATTCTTTCGCTATGAGCTTTTTTCCTTTCGTCAGACCAAGTTGTTCCAGTCTTCCTACATTTTTCTCTCTGGCCAACCTTCCAAACGTTAACCTTGTGTCTGAAACAGCCTCTATCCTGAATTTCACTTTGTGTAATATTTGCTGATCTTAGGTCCTCTTTAATTGCCGCAATCCATTTAATTATTTCTACTTTAGCTCTACTCCTATTTTCATAAAATTCGACTATTTGTCTAGTTAGCCTACTCGGATTCATCTGTTTGATGTGTCCGTAAAACTTAAGTCTCATATCGCTATGTATATCTGTGTATTGTTTGATTTCTTGGTTTTCTCGAAGTCGGTATGTTGTGCTATTTATTTGTTTGGGGCCTAGGATTTTTCTTATGATTTTTTTTTCCTTCTTTTCAATGTCCTCGATAGAAAGAGGGACTTCTATTCAAAATGAGCTTTTCTGCAGCATATAGACATTCTGGCTTAATAATCCTGTTGTAATGTCTCAGTTTTGTGTTTTTAGATAGGCATTTTTTGTTGTACATATTTTGTGTAAGTCTCAATGCCGTTTCCATTTTTTGACATCTACCCTTATTGACCGCTTTTTCCAATCCATTTTCCATGATTATTTCACCCAAATATTTGAATTGAGAGACTCGTCTGATGTTACCATATTTTGTTTTTAGAAATGGTGTTCTTAGTCTGTTGCAGGTCATGTATTGTGTCTTTTCAAAGGAAATTTGTAGTCCTACCTTTTCTGCTGTTTCTTTTAGGATTTCAATCTGTTTCTGTGCCATTAATACATCTTGAGCCAAAATTGCTAGATCATCAGTAAACGCCAGACAATCAATTTTGATGTTGGTTCTCCCCAGTTTAATGGGCTGGTCAATATTCAGTGCCGACTTTTTTTCACGCCACTCCTGTATTAGTTTTTCTAGAACACAGTTAAAATAAGAGTGGCGAGAGTCCATCCCCTTGTCTCACACCAGTTTTAATTTCGAAGGGCTCTGAGATATCACCCATGAATTTAAGTTTTGACCTCGTGTTAGTTAACGTTGCTTTAATAATTGCCAGCGTTTTCAGATCTAGTCCTTGTTCTTTCAAGATTCGGTCACTAGAATAAATTCGCGGTCAATAGAATCATATGCTTTTTTGAAATCCACAAATGTACAGACGAGATTTTTATTGTACAGTTTTTGATGTCTTAGAATCAACTTTAGATTCAGGATCTGTTCAGGGCAGGATCTGCCCGGTCGAAAACCTGCTTGATATTCACCAATGTTCGGTTCTAACTGTCCCTGTGCTTTGTCTAGTAGACATTGAGGTAGAATCTTGTAACAAACTGGGAGAAGAGATATTCCTCTATAGTTGTTTACATCCGTTCTATCTCCTTTCTTATGTAGTGGATGGATTAGAGCATCTTTCCGGTCTTGTGGAATCCGTTCGGTTCGCCAAAGTTCTTGTAGAATTTTGGTTATTTCCTTGATTGTACCTGGACCAGCGGATTTCAAAAGTTCAGCAGTGATTCCATCTTCACCAGAAGCTTTGTTATTTTTAAGCCGCTTGATTTGCCTAAGTATTTCCTCTTCATTCGGTGGTAATGAATCTGGGTGTGTTTGTTTAGGGTTTAGTGTTGGTAATTTGTTTAAGGGCTCAGGACAGTTTGGTATTTGTTCAAAATATTTCGCAAGTTCTTTGCAATTGTCTTGGTTATTTAGAGCTAGTTGTCCGTTTCCCTTTTGAAAGCATAGGCTTTGCGGTATATATATATATATATATATATATATATATATATATATATATATATATATATATATATATATATATATATATATATATATATACCTCCATATATAATGTTAGATTTCTTTGGACAGCGTCCAATGAGACAACAGTAGCTGAGTGTCACATACACCCAACCGCTAGGTTCCACAATCTCATGTGGAACACACAGCAACGTGCATCTCCTCCTGAATAAATATTTTATTAGGTGTTCGACTGGGGACAAGCCCCACCCATCCCTTCAATTGGAGGGTATATGTTTCTTCTCTTGATGTTTAGGCTCGTCAGGGTACCGACACATGCTCTCCCGTCAAAAATAGGGACTCTATCCACAGTCAACAACCCATACTTTCGCCGACTTCCCATCGGATGGCATATATATAAAATGTTAGATTTCCTTGGACAGCGTATAATGAGACAACAGTAGCTGAGTGTCACATACATTCAACCGCTGGGTTCCACAATTTCATGTGGAACACACAGCAATTTGCGTCTATGCCTGAATGCACACATTGTTCGGTATTCTCTCATTGGACGCTGTCCAAAGAAATATAACATTTCATATATCGGCCATCCGACGGGAAGTCGGGCAAAGTATGGGTTGTCTGATTTCGCAATGTAACAGTAAAACAGTAAAAAAAATGCATCAATTGGTATTGCAATTTTTTAATCTTTTTTCTAAACTATTGTTTGTTGTAAAAGTAACTTTGATAATATTTTTTTAACAATTTTTAAATTTTTAACAGTTGAACAACATAAGTTTTATTTTTCAGTTTATTGTCTTTTTCGTTCTTTAATCGATATGTTTGAGAAACAACATTTTTCTAGAGTTTTCTTTTTAGTTGTTTCAAGTTCTTTTATGGTATTAAATTTTTTTATTAAAATCTGTATCTGGTGAAGGATTATTAGTCAATCTATAAAGCTATAATAAGATGTTAATGTATGTAGTTGTGGTTGTAATGATTTTTATAAATTGGTATATCTGTATGAGAAGGTTTGTGAAATATATTGATGCTATGTTTGTTTGAGATCCGTGAACATTTTCAACTTAAAACTTCGTGAAACAATAACGATCGTACCTGAAAGTGGTAATGCGATGTATCTAATTGTTTTCTTTGAAAACGCGTAGAATACAATTATCGAGATCTGAAATGAAACCAAGTCATTGTTGTTATGCGATGATTTGCCTTCGATATTTATAAATCGGTTGTTTATTGGATTGTAAAAAATACAACTATCGACATCTATATGTAAAAATGGAACTACATTTCAAACGACCCACTAATATGATGTGAATAATGATGTAGCAATAAATTTCTCCGATTGTGCCTCAGTTAAAACTGAATCTTTCACAATATCCTGTTTATTTGAGGAAACTGTTAATAGATATAAGAACATGTGTATTGTGTATATATATATATATATATATATATATATATATATATATATATATATATATATATATATATATATATATATATATATATATATATATATTTTTTTTTTTTTTTTTTTTTTCACATAACACACAGGTTTCTATCAGCATAAAAGGTTTTCCGATAAGGATCTGAAGAATGAGAAAACTCTCTGAAGGGCTGTTTTTATTAAATTTCATAAACAGAAGCCTAGATAAAGGACAATAAAATAAAGTATAATATCATACACCCCAGGTCAACATTGGTGGAAGTGGCTGATCTCGGAATTTTCAACCAATATAATTTTTAGGTATTCTCTGTATTAAAGCAAATATTTAAATTATTTCTCAAAATGGCTTCCACTAACTTCTATGCATGCCCTACATCTACGCACCATTGATTCACGCGTTCGTTCAAAAAATTTCAGGGGTGTTGCGAATTTTATCAAAAGATTGCTCAATTCTTCTCCTCAACATTGCGATATCTTTTATTTCAGTCTTGCAGACTAATGATTTAATGTAGCCGCAAACAAAATATTCAAGTGTCCGGATCTCCTCTTCCAATCTGCTGATTAGGAAATTTTTTAAGTAATATGTCTCAGGCCTGTCGACTAAAATGTGCCGAAGTACCGTCTTGCATAAACCATAATTTATTTCGAACATCTAATGTGACATGTTCGAGCAATTCAGGCAGATTCTTGCGAAGAAATTTCGAATCCACCTTCTCAGTTATTATTGCTCATAAAAAAAGTGGTCCAATCAATTGGTTGCCAATTATTTCAGCCCAAACACTGACGGTAAACTGGTATTGGTGTCGAGCTATCTGCCCAAAGATGACTGTTATCAAAATTCATTATACTCTCCAAGAGTATGGAAATATGAAAATTAGGATCAAGGGGGGCAAAAAATCCTTTGGAAGCAATACATGTACCCTCTGAATATGGTAAAGGAACAAGTGGTGTTCCTTTAAAACTTTCCACACAGTGACATGAGAAATGTTCATATTCACTGCAATGATCCTTGTATTTGTCTTTGGATTTTCGGTAATGGCGTTTAAGGCTTGTTCTTGCGTATCTCTCGTTCTAATATCTCTATTTCAGCCTCTATCTTCTGCTTGCACCTTGAAATTACCTTGTTCCCTTGAACACCGATGAACATCAGAAAACTATTTTAGTTACGTCGAAAACTAAGTGTCACTGAAGTTTTGTCAATCTGACCTTTAAGTAAATTATTTATCTTCATAGGCAAGTGGATTTCATTGTATTAATTATTTTATTATGTCATGTTTGCCATGAAACCGAAGCAGATACGAAAAAATGTTAAGATCCACTTTTTATAGGTAACAATATTCTGTCTGGAAAAATGTATTTAAGTTTAATTTTAAACAGGACCGTACTAATTATTTTTTAATTTAATTAGTAACAAAATCCTATAACTCCACCATTGGCTGCTTGTAGGTTTTGATATCCTCTCAGATTATGGCAACAGGAAGGCTGATGTGTATTGAATTTGGTTAAAATACCTTTCTTTATGCGGAAGATATACATTAAAAAATAAAATCAATTGAAATCTTCAACCCACTGTATCTCGAACACGAAGGATTTCTGGACCCACATTCGTATGACATTTTTGTGTTATTTTGTGACGTCGAATTTGCCAAAAAAGTTTGGCAGAGTATTTCATTAACACCCTATATATATATATATATATATATATATATATATATATATATATATATATATATATATATATATATATATTGAGCTATGCCGTCTGGAGTATATGCTCCTGGGAGGATCATCCCTGGCGGACAGGTGAAGGCAGAGGCCTCAGACTAACATGATCCAAAATCTGCCAACCCGCATTGGACCAGCATAGCAGATTACGGTCCATACCTTCAACATGGTATTTTAATATGACAGTACAACCTCAAACACGGCCCTCATTCCCTGGAGGCCAAGGGGCAACTACCTACGGCAGCGGGAAGACCTGCCACAAGGCAGAGGGTGCTAAGGATCGCCGGGTTAGATCAGGCTGCCATTGGACTTTTGACATTGCAACTCTAAATATACGGACTATGACAACAGAGACCCGATTGCAAGAACTGTTAATCGAACTTGACAACATACATTGGGATATTATTGGGCTCTGTGAAACACGAAGAAAGGATGAAGAGTTAATCAAACTGGAACCAACTGGACACGTACTCTACACTCGAGGTACGGAAAATGGCCGATGTGGCGGAATTGGATTCCTCATTAATCGAAAGCTGAAGGACAGTGTGGTAAAATTTGAAAGTACATCCGACAGACTAGCCCAATGCGTCATTCAGCTGAATAAAAAGTTAGGCTTCAAATCGTCCAAGCTTATGCACCAACTATAAGTCATAGGGATGAGGAAATTGAGGAATTTTATGATGATGTGGCCCAGCTTTTATACAAGGAGAAATGTAGGTACAAAATCCTGATAGGTGATTTTAATGCTAGAATTGGAACAACAAGAACTGACGAAAATGCACCTGGCCCATATGGAACTGGTGAGCGAGACAATAGAGGTGACAGATTGGTTGATTTTGCTGAAGGACAAGAACTATATATTATGAATTCATTTTATAAGAAAGATATCAGCAGAAAATGGACATGGAAAAGTCCATCTGGGCACATAAGCGAAATTGACTACATCATGACCAACGATAAAACAATATTTACCAATTGTACTATCCTTAACAATCTTAATGTTGGAAGTGACCACCGAATGGTACGAGCAAGGGTTCGGATTGACTGTCGAAAAGAGCGCGAAAGAATGGTAAGATCAAAGAAGGGTAAGGTGGATTCTGGAAAACTTCTGGAGAGAGGAAGCAATTTTAAGATTGCTTTGTCAAACCGGTTTGCTACGTTACAAGATCCAGAGGAGGTGGAAATATCAGTTCAATATGAAGAAATCACCAACAATGTACTTCAAACGGCTGCTTCAATCTCTCCAGAAGAAAAAATGTCTCAAACAAACAAAAATCTAAAATCTCCAGTGAAACCATTGATTTAATGAAGAAACGGCGAGAAATGAGAAATGCAGGTAGTCCTTTTGGCAGGGTCGAGTACACTGAGCTCTGCAAAACTATAAGAAAACGTATCAGAGAGGACACGCGCCGATTCAATATGCAGCTAGTGCAAAAAACCCTGGAAGAAAACAAAGGAATTAACAAAGCTAAACAGAAACTGAGAAACAAAAGAATGCAAATAGATGCTTTAAAGCGTGAGGATGGCACAGTGTGCAGGGCGCGTACCCAAATGTTAGAGACTGTCAGAAAATTTTATTCCCAGTTATATGAAGATCAGAACCAATCAAAGGCAACAATACCTACGGAAGAACAAATGCCAGATATCCTAATGGAGGAAGTAACAAATGCTATAGAATCGATGAAAAACGGTAAGGCTTCAGGAAAGGACAGTGTAACTGTCGAATTGCTAAAAGCTGGTGGTCGGACGTTACATAAAACACAGGCAAAATTATACTCAAAATGCCTTAAAGAACAAAAAGTACCTGACTTATGGAAAAATGCAGAAGTGATCCTTTTACATAAAAAAGGAGCACAGGAAGATTTAAAGAACTACCGTCCAATAAGCCTTCTATCAGTAATGTACAAAGTTTTCACTAAGATAATTTCTAAAAGAATATTAAAAAAACTGAATGACGCACAACCAAGAGGACAAGCAGGATTCGGAAGTGGATTCAGTACAATGGATCACATCCAGGTTATACAGCAGGTCATAGAAAGAAACAACGAATATACCATTCCACTGTGCTTGGCTTTTATCGACTACGAAAAAGCTTTTGATTCCATCTCAAAGCATGTGATAATGGATGCACTGCTTAGCCAAGGTGTAGAGAGAGCCTATGTAAACCTATTAGAATCGATATATGATGGTGCTACAGCCAAAATTCACCTTGCTGATCTTGAAGTGGGAATTAATGTAGAACGAGGTGTACGGCAGGGTGACGCAATATCACCTATTCTTTTCTCGGCTGGCCTTGAAGAAATATTCCGTAAACTGGATTGGGAGCACGATGGTGTAAAGATCAATGGTGTAAACTTAAACCATCTTAGATTTGCAGATGATATTATTCTCATTTCACAAAACCCAGAGGAGCTGCAAAGACGCATACAAGAACTGCAAAGGGCTGGCGAACCATTTGGCCTGAAAATAAACCTGAAAAAGAGTCAGGTTATGTTCAATAACTTCGCTCAGGACAGAAGAAATTCAGTTTTAGGAAGGGATTTAGAGATTGTAGACAGCTTTATATATCTTGGGCAGATGATATCAATGGAGGGGAATACCGCCCGGGAGGTGGAACGGCGTATTAAATGTGGCTGGCAGGCATTTGGTAGGTTCAACATAGTGTTTAAAAAGAGACTCCCACTTTGCCTGAAAAGAAAAGTCTTCGATCAGTGCGTTCTACCCGTTATGACATACCCAAGTGAAACTTCGCAAACACTCACATCGCAATCAATTCAAAAACTTCGGGTGGCACAGAGGGGAATGGAAAGATGTATGCTTGGCATTGCAAGACGAGACAGAAAATTCTGCGCATGGATCAGGGAACAAACAAAAGTCTGTGACATCATTGGAATAGTAAAGCAATTGAAATGGAGATGGGCAGGCCATATATCGAAGCGGTGGGATGACAGATGGACCAGGGCAATCCTGGAGTGGATATCGCTTGATCGCAAACGTCCGCGAAGAAGACTGAAAGCATGATGACATCGTTAAGTATATTGGACCCGAGTGGCAGAGGAAAGCCCCGGACCGTGAAAGTTGGAAGCATGCTGAAGAGGCCTTCATCCTGCAGTGGATCGATACAGGCTGATGATGATGATGATGATGATGATATATATACATATATATATATATATATATATATATATATATATATATATATATATATATATATATATATATATATATATTCGTTCCTTGACTTCAAGAAAGCATACGACTGCATTGACCGAAAATCTCTATTCAGCATCCTAGAAGAACGAGGACTCGACCCCAAAACACTACGATTGATCAAGTAGACACTGACCGACACAATCTCTAAAGTGAAATTTATGGGAGAAATTTCCGAACCCTACCTGATTAAAACCGGAGAACGCCAAGGAGATGGGTTATCCCCACTCCACTTCATCCTGGTCCTGGACAAAGTCATAAGGGAATGGGAAAAGGAACTAAAAAATCAAGGACACTGGGCACCAATACGACTCGGATGAACCAAAAACAACATAGAAATATCATGCCTAGCCTTCGCAGAAGACCTAGCCATACTCGCAGACAATGGAAAAAGGGCAACCAAACAGATCGAAGTTCTCAAGGAATGTGCAGAGAAAGTTGGCCTACAAATATCCTTTCAAAAAACCGAATTCTTCTGCTCAAAATTAAATGTCCAAAATTTGAACACCAAATACGGCAAAATAAATAGGGTCACTCACTTCAAATACCTGGGCGCGATCCTCGAACCCACAGGAGGAGAGAAGATAGCACTGAAGACTCGATTGTAGCAGATGAAGAGGGCATACGGCAAGACACATCATATCTACAATAAGAAATGCCTATCCACACACGCAAAAATAAGACACTACAACACAGTAATCAAACCAGAGGTACTATACTCAAGCGAGACACAAAGCGGCATAGAAAACATACTAAAAGAAGAACGCAAAATTATGAGGAAAATTCTCGGTCCAAAACTGACAGAGGAACGATACAGACTACATTTTAGAAAGACCACAGAGAGAATGTCCAACGTAGCGGCGGACATAAGAAAAAGAAGATTGAAATTCTATGGACATATCAGTAGACTCCCACCGACAAGACTCACCAACAGAATTCTTACGTATATACAAGGAGTCAAGTAAACAGTACCATGGATTGCACAAGTCAGAGCTGATCTGGGAAAGGCACAAATGGGTCCGACAGAGATTGAGGATAGAAGAACGTACAGACACAAAATACATATGTGGAACGTTGCACCAGAGAGCGAAGCTTCGAGGAGATCAGGAACAAAGTGGACGGAGGAGAGAGAGAGAATCTACTGAGAAAGGATGAGAGAGGTGTGGAGGATTAGAAAGAATACTCGAAAATGAGTCAGAATGCTTTGCGTGATCCAAACGGGTCTATACGCATCTAATAATATATATATATATATATATATATATATATATATATATATATATATATATATATATATATATATATATATATATATATATATATATATGTATATGAAATTTTGGATACGTAATTATCATTGAATGGTCGTTCTTGATGTTGAAATTTATGTGTCAATCAGTAAATTTTTTTTGTTTAAACTAGGACAATATCGAAGGATAGACAAATATCGGCGAAACGGTGACTCAAAGAACATTCCTTTATAGCAAATTGTAAAGAACATATTTTTATTGCCAATAATTGGAATCATTATTGCATTTTTCTTATTTAATGAAACACTTGATAAGGCAACGTTAATTGAAAACAACAAAAATATTTAATATTATTCGACCTAATTTTAGTGCTATAAGGAGTGACAAGGTAATATCTTTCCTTAATTATTCATTCAAGACTAAAAAAAAAGTTGCGCACAATTGAAAAGAATAGAGATTGTGTACTGTAAAATTATCTTGATCTTTAGGAGCTCAAAATTTCTAGACAGTAACGATTTTTTTATATTAGATGTTAAACTTAATTTCCTAGGTTTGTTTAAGAATAAGGAGACTCTATCCACAGTCAACAAACTATACTTTCCCTGACTTCCCGTCGAATGGTGTATATATACAGTGTTAGATTTCTTTGGACTGTGCCCGATGAGACCATAGTAGCTGAGTGTCCTCATACATCCAACTGCTGGGTTCCACAATCTCATGTGGAACACACAACAATCTGCGTATCGGCCTAAATGAGCCTTTTGTTGACTGAGGGCATATGTCAGTGCCCTGAAGAGTCTGAACATCAAGAGACGAAACATATGCCCCCCAGTTGAAGGGATGGGTGAGGCTCGTCTCCAGTTATCAACCAACAAAATGCTCATTTAGGCGGAGAAACAGGTTGTTTTGTGTTTCACATGAGATTTTGGAACCCAGCAGTTGGGTGTATGATGTCAGTCAGCTGCTCTTGTCTCATTGAACATTAAAGAGCATTTCATTCTGTTCAATTTAAGACCTTCTTAAGCGCTAAATTATAAATCAGTTTGGAAATTCGAGTCATCTCCTTCTCAGCGATGCAACTAAGGTGGTATCACCAGTACAATGAAAATTTGATATCCTCCTCTCACCGATTAATAAAACACATTATTACCATTTTCAAGCAAACCCAAGTGATTAGTCAAAATCTGCTGAACGATTGTATGAGTCAGGTTCATCTTTTCTTCTATCATTCTGACTGTCAACGGTATGAGATCAGCGCGCACATCACGGATTATGTAAAACTTTTCTTCACTTCTTTCAGTGGAGGGCCCTCAATTGAGGGGTTCATCTTGGATCGAGAAAAAAAGCTATTTTTTGACCATTTAGTGACTCCAGTGAGTTCATACTCGAACTAAACAGGTATTAGATATTGACGTGCCTCTGCTCCAAAAGGGGGAAACCAATAATGCTGCTAGATCGAACGTTAGCCCACCAGTCCCATTAGTTTTTGATTGTTCGTTGCCACAGTTCTTTTGTCATGAAAATTTGTTGAATATCATTTTTTACGGTTTGCCCAACTTGTATGCCTTCGCCAACCTTACATTTACAATACTAATCAATGTCTGCAACAAACGATTTACCAGGTCTGTAGTTTGGAATAACATAGTTTGTAATAGGGTTGAACATATAAAATTTTTTGAGAAACGCAGAACGTGGAAGATCACTGACATGACAACGACAAGACAACGAATTACAAGCATCGTTGGATAAGGATGATGCTCAAGCGCAACAACTCGCGGATCAATTAAATGGACACGAGAAACCGTCTCTATACGTTTGAAAGACATAAATAAGATCCAGGAGATGGGAAAATGGGTGCCACATGTACTGAAAGACAGCAGGGAAACCGAACAATCACTTGCCAAATGCTGCTCGCCATGTACAAAAGAAATTCATTTCTCGTAAGCGTAAAAGATCATGGGTAACTCCAGGCGAACCATCGACATAGACTGGAAGACAATGTTCTGTGTTTGGTGGGATCAGAAGGGTGTGATCTATTATGAGCTGCTAAAACCTGGCCAAACCGTTAATACGGAACCCTACCGACAACAAATTATCGATTTGAATCAAGCTTTGGATAAAAGAGGTCCAATAAAGGCAACACAAACTGAATTTACTTCATGATAATGCACCATCACACACAGCAACACTCTGGTCAAGGAAACGATTGAGGCATTTAGTTGGGAAATACTTTCGCATGCAACTTACTCACCAGGTTTGGCTCCGTCCGATTACAATTTATTTGCCTCAAATGTGCTTTGCCTCAAAAGAGTATTACTAACTACCGATCACATTCAGGTTCTACAGTAGGTCATAGAAAGACATAATGAATACACTATGCCACTGGGCTTGGATTCTATCGATTATGAAAAAGCATTTGATTTAATCAAAGCAAATTTAATCAAAGCAGGCCATAATGGATACATTGCTTAACCAAGGTGTAGAGAAAGTACATGTAAACCTACTAGGATCGATATATGATGAAGCTACAGTGACAGTCCTTGATGATCTCGAGGTTGGAATTTATGTAGAGCGGAGTGTGCGGCAGGGTAACGCAATACTGTCTCTTCTTTTTTCAGCTTGCCTGAAGGACGTGTTCCGTAATCTGGATTGGGAGCAGAATGGAATAAAGATCAATGGTGCATACTTAAACCATCTTAGATTCGCAGATGGTATCGTTCTTTTTTCACAATGCCCAGAGTGCCAAGACCCAAAGACACATACAAGAGCTGCGAAGGGCTGGAGAACGATTTGGTTTAAAAATAAACCAGAAGAAAAGTCAGGTCATGTTACGATGGACTAATGACATTATTAAGTATATTGGACCCGAATGGCACAGGAAAGTACAGGACCGCGAAAATTAATACAGGACCGTTAGATGCTTAAAAGGCCTTCATCCTGTAGTAGATTGATACTGGCTGATAATGATGATGATCTTATTTAAATAAATTAAAATATTTAATTGAGATTTCTTATAAATATTAAAAAAATAAAAGTTTCTTTTGGGTCTTTTAATTTCTATGTCAACTAGTATATTTACTAATCAATTTAATCTTATAAAAACTTGCTAACAAGAAGTGGAACGGGAATTTTAGAGACCATTATTTTTACCCTAAAAAGAACCTTGACGGTTTTCTTTAGCTCGGTGGTTTTCGGTCAGTTGCAGCGGCTTTTTATATGGCCAAATCACCCAGTCACTTTTACGGATAAGACAACAAATTTGCAATCGATTTATCGCTTTGATTGGCCTGTTTCGATTCGTTAATTTGTGCAAACTATTGTCTATAGATATATCCGGTTATTAATATAATTAATTTAAGTATAAACTAGTTTTTTTTTAGTTTTTGATATGCATACATTTACAATCAGATGTAATTAGTAGTCAGAAAATTAGTAACGATTTTAAAAAATGTTCTAATAAGATTGCTCCACTTCATAGCGTTGAATAACTGCTACTAAGTTGCCTGTGATATAATAAAACAAATAAGTATTAGAAATCATTTACATGATGAAATAAATGTAACTTTGTATTTGTATTGTTATTATAACATTTGTTAATTTTTGAATGGGCGAAAAGGGAGTAGTGGCGATGAAATAGTTATACCAGGTGTGGTAGTTGATAATTCATTTTTTTTTAACACGATTAATTTGGAAGAAAAGTAAAAAATGGTTTATTCAATGTCTGCGACATCCCTAACTGCACATTTTCCCCATCTCTCTGGCAATTTGTGGATAACCTGTGTGTCGTTTAGCTAATGTAGTACTCATTTTCCTGTCTTCTGGATCTTTCCCATGATATGCCGACGATCATAAATGGTTGGGCCTTCAACATGTAACCTATTAACCATCTATTGTCATTAATTGCAGAGTTTGCATATCATCTTCATTCATATCCTCATCAACAGTGCTTGCAATTAGGCATCTCCAAATTTTTTCGGTTCGCCTTGGGGTTTCGAATCGAAAGTTTCAAGTCGAAATCACAACTTTTGAATCGTCTAAACCAATTACCATATAAGCATCTTCCTTTAGGACATTTTCTCGTAAGTTTCCACAAGTATACGATGGTTTTCACTCGCGTTTTTCTTTTTATTGAACAAGAAAAGCAGTATGTGCCGCAAATGCTCTTTGTTTAACTCGAAAGTCGACATTTTTACCACACCCTTTTACCCTTTTCGACCCTAACTCGAAATCGTTATTAACCGCCACACCTGGTAGAGCTCTTAAAGTATAGGACACTAAAACTGAAATGACTGATTACTTAAGCTTCAAAATAGAATAAACGAACTAAGATTTATATTTAAATTTTCACTGTATTTAAAAGTTGTATTACAATTGGTCCGATACACACACACACACACACCTGCCGGTCGCGTTGGTGCGGCGGTAAGAGCGTCTGCTTTGCCGAATCCGCGCTGGAGCGGTAGCTGGTTCGATTCCAGCGCTCGGATGGTTATTTTTCTTTCTTCTGTCCGTTTATCTTTCCTAAATGTTTGTGATTGTTTCTAGGCAAGAGTGTAAAATCCGACTACGAATTACCCCTCAGTCACGCCAGTTAAAGGCTGGGTAAGGCCGGATGCCTTCTGAGAAGTGTTCTACGTTGGTCACTCGCCAGTCGGTAGGTTTCCTGATAAACTTATGGCCTCATAACCAAGGGTTTATAGCCCGAGGGGGGTGCTGGCCTGGGTTGGTCGGAAGCTGATGACCGTGGTTCGGAACCCACGTTAAGCTGTAGGTCCAGTCGCTAAATAGCCTAGTTGCTGATGCGCCTCTAACCCAAACACTTTACTTTACACACACCTTTTTTTTTTTTTTTTTTTTTTTTTTTTTCTGCCTTGGTCACTCGCCAGTCGGTAGGTTTCCTGATAGACTTATGGGTAGGCACATAACCAAGGGTTTATAGCCCGAGGGGGGTGCTGGCCTGGGTTTGTCGGAAGCTGATGACCGTGGTTCGGAATCCACGTTAAGCTGTAGGTCCAGTCGCTAAATAGCCTAGTTGCTGATGCGGCTCTAACCCAAACACTATAAACAATACACCTTTTTTAAATATAATATTTTTTTTAATAATTTTAAATAATAATTTTATTTTTAAATATAAAACTATACTAAAGTTTGCAGTAAGTAAACTACTTACTACCAAAAAAGTTCATCGACCTAATAAGGCCATAAATGAGAAATTCCATTATTTCAATGTATAAATGAACAACAGAAATTTAACCAGAATGAACCATTCAAGTCTAACTGGTCATTTAGAAAATTACCCCTTGTTTATTTTTATAATTTCTAGGTCTTCTCAGAGATCTGGTTTTTTCGATCTCTATTTTTATTCAGTAATTTCATCAAGTAATTGCTTTGTGCGCTTTATTTTTATATTTTTGATTAATAGTTTTATTATAATTATAGCTTTTATATTAATTATTTTATTTATGTTATCGGTTTGATGACATATAATTCTTTGTTATACTTATCTATTAACAGTGGGATGTTTAATAATCTATGTTATAATTAATTAAATGCTGCTAAATCTAATAAGGATGACAAAAGTTGTTGTATATATATATATATATATATATATATATATATATATATATATATATATATATATATATATATATATATATATATATATATATGTAGTGTTAGATTTTCTTGGACTGCGTCCAATGAAACAGCAGTAATTGAGTGTCATCAGACACCCAACCGTTGGATTCCACAGTCTCATGTGGAACACACAACAACCTACGTCTCAGCCTAAATAAACACTTTTGTTGGTTGCTTGACCGGGAAGGAACCCTGGTACGCCGGTTTAGGCGGAGACGCAGGTTGTTGTGTGTCCAGATTGTGGAACCCGGAGGTTGGGCGTCTGGTGACACTCAACTTCTGCTGTATCATTGGACGCAGTCCAATAAAATCTAACACTACATATACATCCCATCCGACGGGAGGTCAGAGAAAAACGGATTGTTGGCTGTGGATAGGGTCTCCCTATTCTTGATGGTATGGTATATGTCGGCGCCCTGAACAGTCTGAACCTCAAGAGACGAAATGTCATCCAGTTGGAGGGGGGCTCCTTCCCGGTCAAGCAACCAACAGAAGTGTTTAAATATATACATTCAATTCAAATAAATATATACAAATTCAAATATATATAAATTATATTCAAATAAATATATACATTCAATTTCAACTTATTTAAATATATGTTCAATTCAACAATTAAATGGCCGAAGATTAAAATACATACAAACAAAATAAAATAATGTTTCTTTATGAAGTATCAGATTTTCAGGTAGGAAAGAAAATATATCGCCTAAAAATGAAACACCTTAATATATATATATATATATATATATATATATATATATATATATATATATATATATATATATATATATATATATATATATATATATATATATATATATATATCATCATCATCAGCCCGTATCGATCCACTGCAGGATGAAGGCCTCTTCAGCATACTTCCAACCTTCACGGTCCTGGGCTTTCCTCTGCCACTCGGGTCCAATATACTTAACGATGTCATCAATCCATCGTGCTTTCGGTCTTCTTCGCGGACGTTTGCGATCAAGCGGTATCCACTCCAGGATTGCCTTGGTCCATCTGTCGTCCCATCGCCTCGCTATATGGCCTGCCCATCTCCATTTCAACTGTTTTACTCTTCCAATGATGTCACAGACTTTTGTTTGTTCCCTGATCCATGCGCAGGACTTTCTGTCTCGTCTTGTAATGGCAAGCATACATCTTTCCATTCCCCTTTGTGCCACCCGAAGTTTTTGAATTGATTGCGATGTGAGTGTCCAGGTTTCAATTCCGTATGTCATAACGGGTAGAACGCACTGATCGAATACTTTTCTTTTCAGGCAAAGTGGGAGTCTGCTCTTAAACACTATGTTGAGCCTACCAAATGCCTGCCAGCCACATTTAACACGCCGTTCCGCCTCCCGGGCGGTATTCCCCTCCATGGAAATCCTCTGCCCAAGATATATAAAGCTGTCCACAATCTCTAAATCCCTTCCTAGAACTGAAATTCTTCTGTCCTGAGCGAAGTTATTGAACATAACCTGACTCTTTTTCAGGTGTATTTTCAAGCCAAATGGTTCGCCAGCCCTTTGCAGTTCTTGTATGCGTCTTTGCAGCTCCTCTGGGTCTTGTGAAATGAGAATAATATCATCTGCAAATCTAAGATGGATTAAGTTTACACCATTGATCTTTACACCATCCTGTTCCCAATCCAGTTTACGGAATACTTCTTCAAGGCCAGCCGAGAAAAGAATAGGCGATATTGCGTCACCCTGCCGTACACCTCGTTCTATATTAATTCCCACTTCAAGATCATCAAGGTGAATTGTGGCTCTAGCTCCATCATATATCGATTCTAATAGGTTTACATAGGCTCTCTCTACACCTTGGCTAAGCAGTGCATCCATTATCGCATGCTTTGAGATGGAATCAAATGCTTTTTCGTAGTCGATAAAAGCCAAGCACAGTGGCATGGTGTATTCGTTGTGCCTTTCTATGACCTGCTGTACAACCTGGATGTGATCCATTGTACTGAATTCACTTCTGAATCCTGCTTGTTCTCTTGGTTGTGCGTCATTCAGTTTTTTTAATATTCTTTTAGAAATTATCTTAGTGAAAACTTTATACATCACTGATAGGAGGCTTATTGGACGGTAGTTCTTTAAATCTTCCTGTGCTCCTTTTTTATGTAAAAGGATCACTTCTGCATTTTTCCATAAGTCAGGTACTTTTTGTTCTTTGAGGCATTTTGAGTATAATTTTGCCAGTGTTTTATGTAACGTCCGACCACCAGCTTTTAGCATTTCGACAGTTACAATATCCTTTCCTGGAGCCTTGCCGTTCTTCATCAATTCTATAGCATTTGTTACTTCCTCCACTAGGATATCTGGCATTGTATATTGTTCTTCCGTGGGTATTGCTGTCCCTGACTGGCTCTGATCTTCATATAACTGGGAATAAAACCTTCTGACAATCTCTAACATTTGGGTACGCGTCCTGCACACTGTGCCATCCTCACGCTTTAAAGCATATATTTGCGTTCTTTTGTTTCTCAGCTTCTGTTTAGCTTTGTTAATTCCTTTGTTTTCTTCCAGGGTTTTTTGCACTAGCTGCATATTGAATCGGCGCGTGTCCTCTCTGATACGTTTTCTTATAGTTTTGCAGAGCTCAGTGTACTCGACCCTGCCAAAAGGACTACCTGCATTTCTCATTGCTCGCCGTTTCTTCATTAAATCAATGGTCTCACTGGAGATTTTTGTTTGTTTGAGACATTTTTCCTCTGGTGCTATTGAAGCAGCCGTTTGAAGTACATTGTTGGCGATTTCTTCATATTGAACTGATATTTCCACCTCCTCTGGATCTTGTAACGCAGCAAAGCGGTTTGACAAAGCAATCTCAAAATCGCTTCCTCTCTCCAGCAGTTTTCCAGAATCCACCTTGCCCTTCTTTGATCTTACCATTCTTTCGCGCTCTTTTCGACAGTCAATCCGAACACTTGCTCGTACCATTCGGTGGTCACTTCCAACATTAAAATTGTTAAGGACAGTACAATTGGTAAATATTGTTTTATCGTTGGTCATGATGTAGTCAATTTCGCTTGTGAGCCCAGATGGACTTTTCCATGTCCATTTTCTGCTGATATTTTTCTTATAAAATGAATTCATAATATATAGTTCTTGTCCTTCAGTAAAATCAACTAATCTGTCACCTCTATTGTCTCGCTCACCAGTTCCATATGGGCCAGTTGCATTTTCGTCTGTTCTTGTTGTTCCAATTCTGGCATTAAAATCACCCATCAGGATTTTGTACCTACATTTCTCCTTGTATAAAAGCTGGGCCACATCATCATAAAATTCCTCAATTTCCTCATCTTTATGGCTTATAGTTGGTGCATAAGCTTGGACGATTTGAAGCCTATATATGCCTGATATATATATATATATATATATATATATATATATATATATATATATATATATATATATATATATATATATATATATATATATATATATATATATACAATGTGACGCATTTAAAATGAAAACAGCCTCATATTTGCGCTATTAGAAAGGAATACAGATTTTAATTGCACGTTCATATAGGCTGATGGGTCATTTTTAAAGATACTCGACTGAAATCTGAAGTTTAAATTCAGCCTACTACGAATTCACAAACAGGGTCAATTCTCGATATTTCACTACGCGTGTGGATATTGAAAAAAAGTTATTAGAAAAAGTTGTTCAGAATATTATTTTAACCCCACATACCAAGCTTCATGACAAAATACGCATTTTATTTATTTTTTCATTATTTTGGTTTATACACAAAATTAATACAAGTCTATTTTTTAATTTGATAATTAGTGTGCCATGGAAAGTAATAATTTGACACTGGTGTTAAATGTCAGTCAGATTAAACTTCGGCTTTATTGTGTTAAGTTCTAGTCAGTGATCACAAAATTAAAATGTTATTGACTTTAAGAAAAAAAAATCGAAATAATCCGGTTTTTTGGTGATTTTGCTCGTAGTAGTAGAGAAGCTGTTGCAGAGCTTAACATAAGACATCCCCAACGTGCTGCTATTACTCATGGAAAAAGCAGCTGCTGTAATGATATTTTCAATGAAACTGGCAGTGTTATTAAAATCCATCAAAAAGGCCAGTCTCGTCGAATACACCCGCGTCCTGGGGATTATGATATATTGGCGGCAAGTCGAGAAAATCCATGCATGAGCCTTCGGGATTTATCATCTCAACTGCATAATAGCAAGGATAAAATCAAAAGATGTTTCGTTCGTCACAAAATTAACCTCTATAAACTGAAGTTCTTACATACATTGAAAGGTGATTATATTAAAAGACTAGGCCATTGTTATTGGGCCTAAATCAATAGCCCAAGGAAATTTTTTAAGTGACAGATATTTTCTGAAGAATATTATGTTTACTGATGATACTGGGTTGTATCGTCTGAAATCTGTAGATACTGGGCCAGAAGTAATCCTCACTAGGTTATAAATTGTAAAGACCAATATTCCGAGAAAGGTATTCAATGTCTGGTGTGCGATTTTAGGAAATCGAATAATTGATTCTTTTTTCTTTAGTAAATCATTGGATACTGATCGTTTAGTTAACTTCTTCGATGTGGAATTTTGGGAGGCAATTAAAAATCTTCCTCTTAATGTGCGACAGGATATGTATTTGCAGCTCGATGGTGCATCCATCTACAATTCAAGGATTGTTCATCAATGGTTGAACCAAAAATTTCCTATCCGCTGGATTTGAACTGTGGTCTCCGAAGTATTCCGATATTACACCCCTCGATTTGTATTTTTGGGGAATAATCAAAAATAGAGTTTATAAAACAAGGCCTAAAAATCGAGATGAACTTTGTGCTAGAATCGAAGGAAGCCTATTTAAATTTTGTGAACAAATCAACAATATTACAACAAATTTATTACTTACATCTTACAATAATATTGTCTAAAAGTATCGAATGCTATCTGAACTGTATGTAAAATATTTTGAATATTAAAGGCCATATTTATATAAAACATATTTCAAATACCGATTATTACAGTAATATCCGCTCACCATTGAGACAAAGAGTGAATGCCATTTCGTAAATATTATTTTCCGATTTCCTCATTTTCCGTCATTTAAAGCTAAGCGTAACAATTCTTTGCGTTGCATTAACGAGGTAGAAATTACACCGCCTTTATTAAGGCGAGACATAAATTTCAGTTTCACAACAGCGTTTTAACAAGTAAAGGTGGTACTAAGAAAAAAATGGAGCACTATATAACTGTGGCGTGTTATTTGCTGACATAGACAGTATACAGTTGAGTATACATATACAGTGTGGGTTTTTAACATTGAATAAATTAAATACCTAGTACCTGGATAGGTCAATTATTATATTGATATTTCGATTTTCAAGTAGTAAAAATGTATATACATGTCCCAAATTAATACTTCCTTTTTGAATGTTTCCAAATTGTATTTGTTTCTTTTTAAACATTAATAAAACATCGGTCAATAAGTCTTTGATTTGAACATATAGATGACGACACTTACGAAATCTCCATACCAGTGGTCGATTGCGCTAACCTTCAAACGTCATGTGTTAAAATTTGATAACAATATGTCTACTAGTTTCTGAGTTATACTTTAAGTGACGCTAGTTTTGTTACTTTCAAAACAGTGGAAAAAATGAATTTCGTGAAAGCATTGCTTTTTGACGATGAAAAATACTGTTAAAGCAAAACATGGCTTGATAAACAATACCCGGACTCTGACCCAGGGTGGTTATTCCAGACAACATCAGTAAAATTCACAAAATTATTTCGCAAAAGCGTAAAGTACAGCTGCACGAGATGATATTATGAAGATATCGAAAGGAAATGTTTACCCCATTTTGCATGAACATTTGAGAATGCGTAAATTGCTATCGAAATTGGTACAGTGTTTGCTCACAGAGGACCAAAAACAACAACGTATTGATGATTTTGAGCAATGTTTGGAGTTGTTTAAGCGAAATAAAAAGAATTTTTTCATGGGGTATGTGACGATGGATGAAACATAGAGTCAAATATTCTGAAGTCAAATCGGCAGTCAGCTGAGTGGACAATATCGGTGAAAGCCATCCAAAGCGACCAAAAACATAACAATCGATAGGCAAGGTTATGATCTCTGCAATTTAGGTTGCGCATGGAATATTGTTTAGTCGATTATCTCGAGAAAAGTAAAGCCATCAATAGCGAATATTACACTGAGGAACAGTTTGAAAAATAATTTCTGTTGAGTTCGATATTTAAGCTGTTTTATACGTAAATTGACATGTTAATTCCAAAACTTTATTTAGTTTTTTTCTATCACGTCAAGTTTTTTTTCTATAGTTGTTGCGCATCCGACTAAGCTTGGCGAATTACAGAAGTCACTACTGCTCTCCTACCGGCGAACTTTCTTCGACCTAGCAGTGGGGGTGTGAGTGACGTTGCGTCATCCAAAACTAGTTCGGTCAGTTACGCATGAGATGCGTGAAGAATATGGCGACATAAAGAAAGTCATTGACTTGTTGCAATATAACATGCACCAATGGATCATCTGTGTTGACCTTAAAATGGTCTTTTTCCTTCTTGGCCAGCAACGCGGGTATACCAAGTATCCCTGTTCTTTGTGCATGTGGGATAGCAGAGCTCGTGAGAAGCATTGGGTGCAATCGAACTGGCCACCAAGATCTGACGTAAGACCTGGTGATCCAAACATTTTAATCAGCTACTTGTCGACAGAAAAAACATTGTATTTCCGCCTTTGCATATAAAACTAGGTCTCATGAAGCAATTTGTTAAGGCTTTGTCAATTGAAGGAGACTGCTTTAAGTATATCATTTCTGCATTTCCTAGCCTGTCATATGAAAAGATAAAGGCTGGTGTGTTTGATGGTCCACATATTCGGCAACTCGTTAAAGATGAAAATTTCACTGAAACAATGACCGAACTTGAAAGGAATGCTTGGTTGGCTTTTAAAAATATTGTTAAAGACTTTCTTGGAAATACACGAGTTCCGAATTACAACGAAATTGTTCAACAACTCGTGGAGAGCTTTAAAAAGCTTGGTTGCAACATGAGCATCAAACTGCATTTCTTACATAGTCATCTTGCTAACTTCCCAGAAAATCTTAGTGCTGTTAGTGAGGAACAGGGCCAGCGATTCCGCCAAGATCTAAAGGTTATGGAAGCGCGGTTTCAAGGTAGATGGGAATGTCAGTATGATGGCTGACTACTGTTAGAGCATCAAGCGAGAATGTCCACAAACTAAACACTCCAGGAAAAGCTATAAGAAGAAATTTTTACCATAATATATTTTATTTATTTTTTGTATAAACACAATTTAACTTTTAATAATATGTTTACCCCTGTATGAATAAACTATTCTAAACTATTTGGTCAGATCTCACCTTATTTCCTTTCGTATGTACACTTTTAAGGTAAAATTAAGCTGTAGCTTAAGAACTTGACGTGATAGAGAAAAACTGTGAATTTTTTTGAATTCAGAGATGAAAAATTACTCAAAAACAAGTCATAGATCTAAGTCAATAACATTTCTGTTCCCCAGTGTTATTGGAGAAATATTATGGGGGACGAGGCCGCAAAAAAGGCTCCAAATTAATAAAAAAAAGTGCTGCATTGCCACGACAATGCACCGAAGTAACAAATCGTTAGCAACGATGGCTAAATTGCATGCATTGCACTTCGAATTGCTTTCTAATCCACCGTATTCTCCAAATCTGGCCCCTCGCGACTATTTTCTGTACTCAAACTTCGCTTGAAGGAAATTTCGCTCCTGAAGGTAAAGAGAAATCGTTCTATAAAAAATTGATCTTTCTCGATCAGGAAAAAGTAGCACCGCGTTGAACATCAATTGAAATTAAGCGACGTCCAGCGCGCTTCAGTACCTGGAAGGTTGACTGTAATATAGGCAATATATAGCTCATTCAAAGAAACAATAGTTGCACGTCATCAATCTAGATTACATTCTCTGAATTCGCTGTCAAGATAACATTTAGGTTTGTGGTTCTGGACAGTGTTGTCGACCTTACATACGTTTTTCGTAGAATCTGCCATTTTCATGTGTTGATCGTTTGTGAGTTGTGCCTTTAAACGTTTCTGAATTATTTTTACTGAAGTCTTGGTTGTTTTAGCTATTTTCTGGTTTAGTTTCTGTTTTTGTGAGTTTTGTAGTAAAAAATCTGCGATTATAATTGCAAAAAAATGCCAAAACTGTTAAGCGATCAGTGTAAGCAGCTTGTCTCGTTACTTATCAAATGTATGAAAAAAGTGAGTAGATTTACAGGATAATAGTATATTTTTATCAAATTTTATTGAACTATTTCAGAACAAACGGTTAATCTTGAAAGTATTCATGAAAAACTAAAGAGCATGCAGCTCTTTGATGGATGTAAAACTTCGCTTCATACACTTCTAAAAGAAATTGGTTTCAAATGGAGTAAATATAATCCACGTAGAGGCCTGATGGAACTTCCAGATATTGCCTTTAAACGAATTCAATTTTTGAAGATGTATCAAAATATCAAAGACGAATCTCTGTTTGATTTTGTTGATTTGGATGAAACATGGATATTTCAAAATGGTACCTTGAGTCACTCATGCCAAGATGATAACAAGAGGAGTGTAAAGACTACAAAAGTTGATGGAAAAAGGTGAGTGCTATACGTAATACTTAGGAGCCATTAATGGCATGTCATAAATAATTGTTTTAAGACGTGTCAATAATAACATGTTACTGCAGATATATTGTTTTTCATGCTGGGAACGAATTAGTCTTCTCTTCTAAAACAAAAGGCGATTATCATGGAAAAATGAATAAAGATAATTTTCTATTTTGGTTTAAAAACCACCTGTTGAAAATCTTGGAGGAGCCATCAGTTATTGTCATGGATAATGCACCATATCACAGTACACTGATAGATAAACCTCCAACTAGTGCATGGACAAAACCAAAAATTGCAGAATGGCTGAGGGAACATAATCTTCCTTTTGAAAACCCTATGTTGAAAAGTGAACTGCTGCAAATCGTTATTCGGTAAGCAGTAATTAAAGGGACAGGTTTGTCTTTCATAATGTTCTTTTCAGGAATAAGCCTAAAAAAGAATATGTGGCAGATTATATGGCTGAAGAGTATGGCCACACACTACAGAATTGATATGGGGGGTGGCCAAAAATTATTACAATCGTATATAGGTCGAGATGGAAGAACGATTGATAACTGTTTGGATATGTGGAAAGAAGCTTTGTCAACAGTTACACCACAGATCTGGATGAACAGTATCAGATATACAGAAGAAGATATTCAAATATGGTCGAATCGCGAACGAGTATTTGATAGACTAGAAGTTAATCCTTTAATAATTTACTTGAACAGCGATTCAGATGCTAAAAGTTGTTTTAGTGACAGAAAATTTAAACTTTGTGTGAACTAAATGAAAAGCCCTTATGTTGACAGGCAGAAATTTCGTAACAGGTTTTTGATTAAAACTTTTAAAGAAAAAACTTTTCGTGTTCCTTTTTTATTTACAGTTTTATCGATCATACAAATGCCAAAGTCTGGGTATTTTTCGTATTGATCTGACATTGTGACGTGAATGCGTCATAGATTTTGATGACGTGCAATCATTGTTTCTCTGAATGAGCTGTAAGTGTGTGTATATGTGTTTATACAGCGTGTCCAGGATAAGGACTTACCACCCCCTAAAAATCTTTATTTCTGGACCGATTTTCATAAACCTTCTTTTGTTGGATTAACGACATTAAGAAAGTGTATCGCATGTTTTTTTTGCTAAAATCATAGCCAACTATCAGCGTCAACTTTTATGGCTCCCATTTTCCAGAAGTACGATTAGGAATTTTTTAAATTCCTAATCATACTTAAATTAAACTGTACCGATTGTTATGGTTCTAAATTACTGGGTGTCCCAGATATTTATGATATTTATATGATAATTTTTCTTATAAATACATGTACTTTTTGTTTCTATGTATGCCATGGAAATCAAAAATTGTAAACTAATTAACAAATGTCACTTTGACTGATTGATTTGTGTTATAGTGATTTCAAACGGCAATGATGGTTTATTATTTAGAAGAAGACGTAGAAATTATAAGATTACTTGATGATGGCACGCGAACTTTACGTGAAGCATCAAAAGAGTTTATTAGAAGGCTTCCAGAACGGAACTGGAACCTTTTAAACCAAAATTTTTTCAAACACTTGAAGTTGGTGACACTGGAAGAATAATGGAATACTGTTTATGGTTACAAGGCATGTACATACATGATCCTTCCCTGGAAATTTATATGCGGCTAGATTTCTTAGATTTTTCAAAATTAGTTTGATGATGAAATTGATGCATTACCTCTTAATTATCGGTACAATTTACACTTACAATTTGACGAAGCATCCATTTATCATGCAATTAACGTACGAAACTGGTTAAATAATACTTTTCCAAATCGTTGGCCGTCGAGATCCCCGGACCTCACATCTCTTGATTTTTTTTTCTGGGGTACAATTAAAAATAAGGTTTATGTTTCGAGGCTCCAAACTCGAGGCTATCTTTGTGATCGTATTAGGTACGCTTGCCGTAGCATTACCAAACAACAGTTGAGAAAAGTAGTGAACAATACCCGACTACGTATTGTGATTGATAGAAAATGGCGGAATGACAGAAATGTCTAGTATTTAAGTTTTATAATCTCAATTTAGATCGATCTGTAAATAAAGGAAGTTTTTTCGGTTCGGTACGTATTGATTTAAGGTGGTGCTGGTCAAGAATCCATTGTTAGATTTTATCTAAAAAAGCCCTAATAGTACTTCTCGAAAATGGGAGCCATAAAAGTTGACGCAGTTAGCCATGATATTAGCAAAAAAACATATGATACACTTTCTTAATGCCGTTTCCGAGATCTATCCAACAAAAGAAAGTTTATGAAAATCGGTCCAGAAATAAAAATGTTAAGGGGGTGGTAAGTTCTTATCCTGGACACACTGAATACACAATTGAAAATAAGATCGAATTGGAGAAATGCTGAAACGTGTGTATAATCATGTGGTGGTCCTTTGTGGTAATTTTTGTTATGTGTTGGTTATCGTCTTATTTAGCTCTCATCATAAAAATGCCATACAAAACTTTAGAAGAAACCTACAAAAAACTTCAGAAAACTTGATAAACCATCTTAAACTTGAAAAGTCATGAAGCAAAAGAAAAGGAATGTAATTTTTGCAGGAGAAAGGACACTGATACATCAACATTACATTTTATGTTGTTTAATTTTTTATTTCTTAAGTTCACCACGTATATACAAAAAAATTTAAATTTTATAAAATTTAACAGGCTTATTAATATTTTTTCCAATAATCGTGGCCTTTTGGAACAGGTCTGGGTCTGTGGATAATGTAACGGTCGTAACCGCGTTGTGGAATTTCTATTGATCGGAACAATGGGGCTGGTGGTGGGCCGAATACCTTGGTAACTACAGATCCTCTACGAATGATGGGTGTTTCATGTCCGCCGTGGCCACGACCACCATATCCACCATAGCCACCATATCCTCCACATTCAGCAGTGACAAAAATTGCCGCAATAACAACAAGAGCTATCTAAAAATAATTAAATCACAATATAATAAGACCTCGTTACCTAAATGTTAATATCATTCATTGAGTATACGGGCTGATTAAATTGATATATATATATATATATATATATATATATATATATATATATATATATATATATATATATATAGGGGGAGGGGGGGGGGGGGAATGTAGAGTATAAAGTATAGTAAAGTTTTTGTCATCACCCCACTCGGGCTATTAACCTTAACCGAAAGTATCTCGAGAAGCCTACTGACTGGCGAGTGACCAACGTAGAAAACCTCTCAGAAGGCATTCGGTCTTAGCCAGCCTCGAACTGGCGTAACTGAGGGGTGATTCCTTGTCGGATTTTACACTCTTACGTAGAAACATTCACAAGAATTTTAGAAAAACTTTTTTTGCCTAGTACGGGGTTCGAACCCGCTCCGCATTAACTGCCGTATCGTAAAGCTGACGCGTTAGATACTACAGCTACTTGGCTCAGCAGTGCATCCATTATCCCATGCTTTGAGATGGAGCCAAATGCTTTTTCGTAGCCGATAAAAGCCAAGCACAATGGCATGGTATATTCGTTATACCTTTCAGTGGCCTGCTGTACAACCTGGATGTGATCCATTGTACTGAATCCACTTCTGAATCCTGCTTGTTCTCTTGGTTGTGCGATATTCAGTTTTTTTTAATATTCTTTTAGAAATTATCTAAGTGAAAACTTTGTACATTACTGATAGGAGGCTTATTGGACGGCAGTTCTTTAAATATTCCTGTGCTCCCTTTTTATGTAAAATGATCACTTCTGCATTTTTCCATAAGTCAGGCACTTTTTGTTTTTTGAGACATTTTGAGTATAATTTTGCCAGTGTTTTATGCAACGTCCAACCACCAGCTTTTAGCATTTCGACAGTTACACTGTCCTTTCCTGGAGCATTGCCATTTTTCATCGATTCTATAGCATTTGTTACTTCCTCCACTAAGATATCAGACATTTGTTCTTCCGTGGGTATTGTTATCTTTGATTGGTTCTCATCTTCATATAACTGGGAATAAAATTTTCTTCACGTCTTAAGGCATATATTTGCGTTTTTTTGTTTCTCAGCTTCTGTTTAGCCTTGTTAATTCCTTTGTTTTCTTCCAGTGTATTTTTGCATTAGCTGCATGTTGAATGGGCGCGTGTCCTCTCTGATACGTTTTCTTATAGTTTGGCAGAGCTCAGTGTACTCGACCCTGCCAAAAGGACTACCATTTCTCATTGCCCGCCGTTTCTTCATTAAATCAATGGTCTCACTGGAGATTTTTGTCTGTTTGAGACATTTTTCTTCTGGTGCTATAGAAGCAGCCGTTTGAAGCACATTGTTGGCGATTTCTTTATATTTAAACTAATAGTTCCACTTCCTCCGGATCTTGTAACACAGCAAACCGGTTTGACAAAGCAATCTCAAAATCGCTTCCTCTCTCCAGCAGTTTTCCTGAATCCACTTTGCCCTTCTTTGATCTTACCATTCTTTCGCGTTCTCTTCGACAGTAATCCTAACTTTTGCTCGTACCATTCGGTGGTCACTTCCAACATTAAAATTGTTTAGAACAGTACAATTGGTAAATATTGTTTTATCGTTAGTCATCATTTAGTCAATTTCATTTGTGAGCCCAGATGGACTTTTCCCTGTCCATTTTCTGATATATATATATATATATATATATATATATATATATATATATATATATATATATATATATATATATATATATATTGTATATACCATATATGCCAGTACCATATATGCCAGTAAATAATCGACTTATGACACTATCCCTCAAGTGTGCTAACAAAAACTATACATTAATCAATGCACACCTCCCAGTTAATGAAGAAAATAAATCTAATCCTGAAAAAGTAAATAAGTCCTGGGAAATTCTAGAAAAGACTATCTCTAAAATTCCCTCTAACCATGTAAAAATCCTATTGGGTGATTTCAACGCCCAGCTAGGGAAAGAAAAAAAGTACAGGAAAACAGTCGGCAGTTTTCCCGCTCATAAATGGACTAACCATAATGGTAGAAGATTGGTTGAACTATGTTCGCAGTTTAATCTAAAAATAATGTCAACCCATTTTAAGAAGAAAATATCAAAACAAAAGACCTGGAGGTGCCCAAACACGTACATGGGTGAATTTCAAATTGACCATGTTGCCATTTCGTACCCCAATTATAAAGAGATTTTGAATGTTCAAGTCAGGAAAGGAGCTAATATAGACACGGATCACTACTTGACTAGAATCAAACTTAGCTTAAAACCTCGAAAACGTATTCAAAAGAGGCTGCTAATACCAAAGTTTGACCCAACGAAAATATAACCAGCCCTAACAGAAGAGCTTGATAAACAACCAGCAAAGAACTGGCAAGAATTGAAACAAAAAATTATTAAAACGGCCTTAAGGTTGGTCCCTTTACAAAAACGTAGAAAACATCCGTGGTGGGATGAAGTTTGCGAGCAAGCAGTATTAAGTCGAAGTAAAGCATTCAAAGATTGGAACAGTCAAGAAACAGCAATAAAGTATAACATCTTTTTGGAAGTAAGAAAAGAAACATCGAAGCTAATTAGACAAACTAAAAGAAAATATGAAAACAATCGACTTAATGAAATAGAAAAAGATTTCCAAAAAAATAACACCCGAAACTTTTACAAAATATTTAAAACTAAATTAACAGGCTATCAACCGCAAAGTCTTTACTTCCAAAAGGAAAACGGACAATTAGCTCTAAATAACCAAGACAATTGCAAAGAACTTGCGAAATATTTTGAACAAATACTAAACTGTCCTGAGCCCTTAAACAAATTAACAACACTAAAACCTAAACAAACAAACCCAGATTCATTACCACCGAATGAAGATGAAATAATTAGGCAAATCAAGCGGCTTAAAAATGACAAGGCTTCTGGTGAAGATGGAATCACTGCTGAACTTTTGAAATCCGCTGGTCCAGGTACAATCAAGGAAATAACCAAAATTCTACAAGAAGTTTGGCGAACCGAACGGATTCCGGAAGACTGGAAAGATGCTCTAATCCATCCACTACATAAGAAAGGAGATAGAACGGATGTAAACAACTATAGAGGGATATCTCTTCTCCCAGTTTGTTACAAGATTCTATCTCAATGTCTACTAGACAGAGCACAGGGACAGTTAGAACCTAACATTGGTGAATATAGCAGGTTTTCGACCGGGCATCCTGCCCTGAACAAATCCTGAATCTGAAGTTGATTCTAAGACATCAAAAACTGTACAATAAAAATCTCGTCTGTACATTTGTGGATTTCAAAAAAGCATATGATTCTATTGACCGCGAATCTTTATTCCGAATCTTGAAAGAACAAGGACTAGATCTGAAAACGCTGGCAATTATTAAAGCAACGTTAACTAACACAAGGTCAAAAGTTAAATTCATGGGTGAGATCTCAGAGCCCTTCGAAATTAAAACTGGAGTGAGACAAGGGGATGGACTCTCGCCACTCTTATTTAACTGTGTTCTAGAAAAAGTAATACAGGAGTGGCGTGAAAAAAAGTCGGCACTGAATATTGACCAGCCCATTAAACTGGGGAAAACCAACATCAAAATTGATTGTCTGGCATTTGATGATGATCTAGCAATTTTAGCTCAAGATGTATTAACGGCACAGAAACAGATTGAAATCCTAAAAGAAACAGCAGAAAATGTAGGACTCCGAATTTCCTTTGAAAAGACACAATACATGACCTGCAACAGACTAAGAACGCCATTTCTAAAAACAAAATATGGTAACATCAGACGAGTCTCTCAATTCAAATATTTGGGTGAAATAATCATGGAAAATGGGTTGGAAAAAGCGGCCAATAAGGGTAGATGTCAAAAAATGGAAACGGCATTGAGACTTACACAAAATATGTACAACAAAAAATGCCTATCTAAAAACACAAAACTGAGACATTACAACACAGTTATTAAGCCAGAATGTCTATATGCTGCAGAAACGCTCATTTTGAATAGAAAGAGGGACATCGAGGACATTGAAAAGAAGGAAAGAAAAATCGTAAGAAAAATCCTAGGCCCCAAACAAATAAATAGCACAACATACCGATTTCGAGAAAACCAAGAAATCAAATAATACAGAGATATACATAGCGATATGAGAAAAAGAAGATTTAAGTTTTACGGACACATAAAACGGATGAATCCGAGTAGGTTAACTAGACAAATAGTCGAATTTTATGAAAATAGGAGTAGAGCTAAAGTATAAATAATTAAATGGATTGCTACAATTAAAGAGGACCTAAGATCAGCAAATATTTCACAAAGTGAAATTCAGGATAGAGGCTGTTTCAGACACAAGGTGAACGTTTGGAAGGTTGGCCAGAGAGAAAAATGTAGGAAGATTGGAACAACTTGGTCTGACGAAAGGAAAAAGCTCATAGCGAAAGAATGAAATTAGTATGGGCGCAAAGGAAGGCTAACAACAACAAATGCCTCTAATTGTACTTTGCGTGGTCCACTAGGGCCCATACGTGAATAATATATATATATATATATATATATATATATATATATATATATATATATATATATATATATATATATATATATATATATATATATATATATATTGCCTCAATATAAAGCAATGAAATAAGTTTTAAGAAAATTATATAATGCACAGAGAAAATTCAAGTTAACTCTTCCCCGGGGCCTCAATTTGCAAAAGTTCTATGTCCAAATACAGCTGATTTTATGAATAAACTTGAAAGACAATAATACTCTTTAAAAAAAGAATATTTTCAACATTTTATTGACAACGCTCTTCGAGATCCATTCGAAACTTCGAAAGTGTTTTTTTTTTTTACCATCTAATACGGTCTCATTGCTTCAGCCACTTGATAAAGACGACATTAAATGCTTAAAAAATATATGTACATGATTCTCTAAATGATTTTCAGAATAGTTCACGATACAATTACAATTACTGATGCATTTGCATTTATTAAGGGACCCATATACAAAATGAAACCAGACACAATTATAGCAGGCTGCTGAAAGGAATTGTGGAGTAACTTCATTCATGGTGACTTGAAACTTAGTCAATAGTCAGAAAACTACGATTTTCGACGAGGATCAGCTCACTTCGACTTTTGGCGATGGAGCACCATCTAAAAACACTGTATATCACTGGCTTAGTGAATTCAATCGTGGCCGTCATTCGCTCACGGACGAATTTAAAGAAGGTCGCCCAAAATTGGTTGTTGCGCCGCCAGAAATCATCGATACTACGCGCTAACTGATAAAGCAAAATCGTCATATCATACAACTCAATATTTGACAGGTTAAAACATTAAATTATTGGGTCATCCGCCGTACAGTATTGATTTAGCACGTAATGATATTTTTTCCCGTGCGTGAAGCTTAAACTACGTGGTCAATGATTTTCGACGCCAGAAGAAGCGGTTGATGAGTCCAAAATGCATATTTTGGAGATACCTCAATCGGAATGGAAAAAGTGATATGGAAATTGATTAAAACGTATGAAAAAGTGTAGCAATCATCGTGGAACATTGTCGAATGATAAATATTTGTTTTTATTCATTATTCCATGTTTTTATTCATTATTCCCTAATAGAATTTACAAAATATACCGTGCGTTATGTTTTCTTTTACATATTACCCAACCCATATACTTCAGATCACGTTAAACAGGCCTCGAATAATGCAAATCATATGTAAATTATTGTATATCAATGATTTCAGTGAAAGTCTGCTGCTTCTACTTACCAGAAACTTCATATTGAATATTGCAATTAATTATTACGAGTTTGTTGGAACTATAGTTTCAACGAAGCTTCCAACCAATTTATATACCAAAAGTTGCTTGGGAAGTGGAGGATTAACTTTTTTAGTTTTGTTAAGGTGTTTCTTCTTTTTTATCTTCTTGGTTTTATTTCACACACTTTTATATAATCGTTATGCTAAGCAATTCATCAAAAGTTGTTTTGGTTTTATTGCAGAATGCTTTTCTTTTATTATATATTAATATTATTAAACATGGTGACACAATTCCAAAACAATCCCCGTATGGATAACAGTAATGTACGAAGTGAGTTTATAAAGTAATGAGGCTGGTGACGTAGCGTTCGATCTGGCAACACGGTGGGCTCCCCCTTGACAGGGGTTACATGCCAATATCTGATGCGTCTTCAGTTCGAGTTTCAAATTCATACAGTCATTTGATGGTCTGTAGCAGTTTTTTTGGTAAACCAATTCAACATGTTAGTGGAGGTAGGGGAGGGATAGACGGTTGAGAGGCATAGACATCCCTTCGTTTTTTATTTTTTTTTACAAGGGTAACCTTTACATTGACCAGTAAATCACGGCTAAATATTTCACCAGAAACTTCACAAGAATATTGACTTGAAAAGACATGCAGATGGAGCAATTGGCAGTTATTTTATTTAAGGCAATATATAAGAAGGTCACGGTATAATAAATACTAAGGTAAGATATTGCGCATTGAGTAAAATTCGAACATCATAGTTTTGACATATAATAAGTTTACTAGATGTACGGCTTTTGTGTGGTGTTAATCTAAAATATTCAATAATAACAATGCGCTTGTGCTGTATTTGGGTGTAACTCCAACAATCACTCGAAAAAGAACCCTTGTGAAGTGAAGTTTTTTCATTTTCCCAAGAATGAAGTTGTGTGTAAGAAGTGGATCCATGCCACAAAAAGACAGGATAAATTTAATCTGAAAAGGGCTCGTATTTGTTCAAAACACTTTTTAAATAACGATTTCAATAAAAATCTTCACCGTAAATTGTTAAATTACACACCAAAAAGTTACCGAGGATTTAGGGATGATGTTGGATGATACTGGATGGCAGTTAGTTCTAAAAAACCAGTATCGAATGAACAATCTGCAAGAATTGAAAAAGAGAGACAAAACAAGTAGTCGCCGAGTTATTGACTAGGTAATTATCACAAGAGAAAAATAATTGAAATAGAAATTAAACCGAAAAACATCGAATCATGTTTATAAATTTGTTGCTTTAAAAAGTAGGGTGTTTTATTTATTTATGCTTGATTAGATGTTGGGATGGTGGTAGAAATAGTAATGATGGTGATGGTAGTAATATTTCTAATATTCCATGTTTATATCCCAGATTTGCCAATAAGTGGTTCAATGATCAAGAAATTCGACTCCAAAAATGATCCACTTATGTTGAACAGTGCTCATGAAAGATATATTGACGAGAATCTTCATGAACGTGAATATGATGAGCTCGAACATTTAGCTGCATATATATGTTTCAAATTAAACGATTCTAGTTTAGAAAGAGCAAGCACGTCCAAATATACCTGGACTGATCATTTAAGTGAAGGAGGTTTACACAAACCTTCTAAAGACTTTCTTTCACAAATGAAACTGCTTGAACAAAATTTTAAGACTGTTAAAGGAGAATCCTTGACCAAAAATTATTTGAAATAATTTGATGCTTAGAAGTAGCCACATTGAGTGCTCAGAAAAAGCAAAAAAAAACTATTTTTTCGATCGCGAATGTAAGTGTAAAATTAAGTAAAAGAAAGATGATTAAAACTATTACGTAATTACACTTATAGCTAATTCACAATGGACATAAGCTTAAGAAATATGTACAATTTTAAATTTAGGAAACAAATTGTAGTCATTTTTAATACCAATATAAAATATGGCTATATGTGTGTTGAATAATTAATATTTTATTTATGACAAAAAATATTCAATTTAGCTGGATATTACATTTAAAAACCAATATTTACAAAACTTTCAATTTGCATATTGCAATTTTATATAACCATTGTATATTATTTTTCACATACATTTTTAAACTGAGAAATAAAATGATTTGTTTATATACATTTCAAATAATCGTTATAAATAATATTAATCTATAAAACGAAATGGTTTTGTCGATAAATAAAAACTATTCAAACTACCGAAGTTGTTTTAGTGTAAATGTAAATAGCGTCTTAAATTCAAATAAAATTGTGCACGTGTCTGTTATATACAATTTTGTAGTCTGTTGCCCACACTGATAAAGTATTTAACCTTAATATAAAGCCATAATTCCAATTACAATACATTTAAATTGTATTTCAAAGTCTAGCAACGAAGATATTTGAATTTTGTTCAACGGGTGACGTCATGCGCAGAACAGGACGCATTTTCGTATACGGGAATATCAGGCCCTGTAAGAAGGTATTCCAATCTTACAAGGGATTATGGGTAATGTGTCAAGCGGTGGCGCTATCTCACGTGTTTCCAAGGCATCAATTTAAACTTTTTATGGCGTGCCGACTTAACTGTTTGGGATTCAAATCCTCACCATAGCTATATTGTTTTTTGTTCAAAAATTGTATTAAAATTATTCAGTTATAAATTTCTGATAATTATTAAGTTGTAAGTTATTTTTTTCAGTCTCTAGAGTTAAGTAATTAGTAAAATAAAAAAATGTATGTCATTCATTATACACCTTTGTTTTTTAATTGAAAAAGCCGGCAATAATTCTCACTATTATAATTTATATTATAATTATAATATTATAATTTATTCAGAAAATATAATAAGACAGTAATATTAAAGAATCAATATACTTATTTATAATTTATGTGTTTATCCTGCCTATCGAATATCATCCTAATGCGTCCCCATGCACAAAGTTAGTAAAACGTTTTTATGGCATGAATGCATACCGTTAGAAAGAGGAAAAACCAGAGATTTTTTAAGGAATTCGAAAAACATGAACATGAACACTTTATATTTACTTCTTCCAAAAACTTTGCGAGTCCATAAAAAAAATGTCGCTTGCAATTTTGATTTTCATAGAATCCTACAACATTACACATTAAAATAAAAAAAAATATTTGGAGTATATACTAATAACTTGGTTTTTAATTCAAGTTTCAATGTCGATTTTTGGAATTTTCAAATAAAGCTTTAAATAATTAACATAAAAAAATCTGTGGGCCCAATAATGCTTTATGGAGGCTGAGGAGACAGCAAAAGACCCCTCCTATCGGCCATTTTAATTTGACATACGATTCACCAAACACGCTGTATAGCAGTACAAGCAGGTTATCAGAATATCGTCGTTTACAGCTCTCGAAGTGTATACATGCGAACTTCAATTAAAACCACTCGGAAATAAATATATTCAATTTATTGTTTTCCTTTTAACCAATATATTGATTATTTAATGTTAATGTCTTTTTTATATTTTCTGAATAAATTATAATATTATAATTATAAAATAAATTATAATAAATAGATATAATTAGACATATTATATAGATAATTAGATTCTGGAAAAAACTATCTCTAAAATTCCCTCTAACCATGTAAAAATCCTATTGGGTGAATCCAACGCCCAACTAGGGAAAGAAAGAATGTTCAGGAAAACAGTCGGCAGTTTTCCCGCTCATAAATGGACTAACCATAATGGTAGAAGATTGGTTGAACTATGTTCGCAGTTTAATCTAAAAATAATGTCTACCCATTTTAAGAAGAAAATAAGAAAACAAAAGACCTGGAGGTGCCCAAACATGTACATGGGTGAATTTCAAATTGACCATGTTGCCATTTCGTACCCCAATTATAAAGAGATTTTGAATGTTCAAGTCAGGAAAGGAGCTAACATAGACACGGATCACCACTTAATTAGAATCAAACTTAGCTTAAAACCTCAAAAACTTATTCAAAAGACACTGCTAATACCAAACTTCGACCCTACGAAAATAAAACCAACCCTAACAGCAAAGCTGGATAAACAACCAGCACAGAACTGGCAAGAATTGAAACAAAAAATTACTAAAACAGCCTTAAAGTTGGTCCCTTTACAAAAACGTAGAAAACATCCATGGTCGGCTGAAGTTTGCGAGCAAGCAGTATTAAGCCGAAATAAAGCATTCAAAGATTGGAACAGCCAAAAAACAGACTAAATTATAACATCTTTTTTGAAGTAAGAAAAGAAACATCGAAACTAATTAGATAAACTAAAAGAAAATATGAAAACAATCAACTTAATGAAATAGAAAAAGATTTCCAAAAAAATAACACCCAAAACTTTTACAAAACATTTAAAATTAAATTAACAGGCTATCAACCCCAAAGTCTTAGCCTCCAAAAGGAAAACGGACAATTAGCTCTAAATAACCAAGATAATTGTAAAGAACTTGCGAAATATTTTGAGCAACTACTAAACTGTCCTGAGCCCTTAAACAAATTACCAACACTAAACCCTAAACAAACAAACTCAGATTCATTACCACCGAATGAAGATGAAATAATTAGGCAAATTAAGCTACTTAAAAATAACAAAGCTTCTGGTGAAGATGGAATCACTGTTAAACTTTTGAAATCTGCTGGTCCAGGTACAATCAAGGAAATAACCAAAATTCTACAAGAAGTTTGGCGAACCGAACGGATTCCGGAAGATTGGAAAGATGCTCTAATCCATCCACTACACAAGAAATGAGATAGAACGGATGTTAACAACTACAGAGGGATACCTCTTCTCCCAGTTTGTTACAAGATTCTATCTCAATGTCTACTAGACAGCGACTCTACTAGACACAAGGACAGTTAGAACCTAAAATTGGTGAATATCAAGCAGGTTTTCAGCCGGGCAGATCCTGTCCTGAACAGATCCTGAATCTAAAGTTGATCCTAAGACATCAAAAACTGTACAATATAAATCTCGTCTGTACTTTTGTGTATTTCAAAAAAGCATTTGATTCTATTGACCGCGAATCTTTATTTCAAATCTAGAAAGAACAAGGACTAGATCTGAAAACGACGGCAATTATTAAAGCAACATTAACTAACACAAGGTCAAAAGTTAAATTCATGGGTGACATCTCAGAGCCCTTCGAAATTAAAACTGGAGTGAGACAAGGGGATGGACTCTCGCCGCTCTTATCTAACTGTGTTCTAGAAAAAGTAATACAATAGTGGCGTGAAAAAAGTCGGCCCTGAATATTGACCAGCCCATTAAACTGGGGAGAACCAACATCAAAATTGATTGCCTGGCGTTTGCTGATGATCTAGCAATTTTGGCTCATGATATATTAACGGCACAAAACCAGATTGAAATCCTAAAAGAAACAGCAGAAAAGGTAGGACTCTACTAGGACTAGTAGGAAATTTCTTTTGAAAAGACACAATACAATGTCCTGCAACAGACTAAGTAATATCAGACGAGTCTCTCAATTTAAATATTTGGGTGAAATAATCATGGAAAATTGGTTGGAAAAAGCGACCAATAAGGGTAGATGTCAAAAAATGGAAACGGCATTGAGACTTACACAAAATATTTACAACAAAAAATGCATATCTAAAAACACAAAAGAGACATTACAACACAGTTATTAAGCCAGAATGTCTATATGAAGCAGAAACGCTCATTTTGTATAGAAATAGAGACATCGAGGACATTGAAAAGAAGGAAAAAAAATCATAAGAAAAATCTTAGGCCCCAAACAAATAAATAGCACAACATACCGACTTCGAAAAAACCAAGAAATCAAACAGTATATAGATATACATAGTGATATGAGAAAAATGACATTTGCCATGATGATTTGACAGCTATCCTTATCGGAAGTTCGGACACTAAAAATCCCTCTTTAGTTTATGCATGGGTATACGAGGTGTGGCTATTAACTATCAAGACACCGCTACAGCAGAAGTACGTATGCACTAAACGCCAGCGACCAACAGCTGTTTAGCGTGAACCCTTCTCTTTCGAATGTAGTACCTCTTGCTTCTGTAAACAAATTCGAATAACCATAGTCTTTGTTCGCATTAGATATTTTTTTGTTTCGACGGAAAAAATCGTTAAAATTTTTTTTTGAAAAATATTTTTGAAATATATGAAAAAAGATTTTTTTTCATTTTGAAGATAAAAATACAAGGTAGATAAAATATGACCGAGCTGGTTTAACAAAACGAAGGTTTAAATGTGCTTATAAGCAGGGAATATTCTAGAACATCGTTTTTTTGTCGGTAATAACACTGTCAACATTTCGGATTAAAAACTTTTTGACCAGTATACGTATATCATTAACGCTTTTAGTTAACCGACTACGTTTTACACGTACTGCACTTGCTAGCACGGAGAAATTATTACAGGAATTAAACACTATTGAAAATATTAGTAATTATACAACAGTTAATTTAATTATATAATTCTCCTAAGAACATCACAAATAACAACAAACAAACAACATTAACAAATATATACATTTCTCATTTTATTTTTAATATTTGCCGTAGCCTTTGATGGGCTGAACAGGCTTGCTGATGACGTAGCGGTCATATCCTTTCTCTGGAATTGGTACTGGTTGGTATAATGGAGCTGGAGGTGGCCCAAAGACTTTGGTAACAACAGGACCGGCGTGGATGGCTGGAGTTTCGAGTCCATCGTCACCACCGCCACCATATCCTCCGCCACCGTATCCTCCGCACTCAACGGCGACGAATAGTGCCAAGACAGCAAAAATAGCGATCTGTAAATTGTTTCTTGTTTCTTTAATATGAAATTTAGTTCCGTTATTCATTAGATTCAGGTAATTCTCAGAATATTTAATAATTTGCTGTTATATGTATTATAATTGAACTATGAAACCTTTCTCGTTCACACTTTCATATGATGGAATGGTTCTATTTAAAAAAACTTTTTAAAGTTTATTAAATAAAGTTTAATATTTGCGGAATGTTGGACCTCCCGTCGCATGGCGCATATATGCAGTGTTAGAATTTTTTGGACTGCGTCCAATGAGACCGCGGTATTGAGTGTAATCATACACCCAACTGCTAGGTTCCACAATCTCATGTAGAACAAACAACAACCTGCATATATATATATATATATATATATATATATATATATATATATATATATATATATATATATATATATATATATATATCTATATTATTGATGACCAAATGATTTTGTTTTATGATAATGCACCATCACACACAGCAAAACTGGTTAAAGAAACGATTGAGGTGTTTAGTTGAGAGATACTTTCGCATGGGGTTTACTCACCAGACTTGACTTCACCCGATTATTAGTTATTTGTATCGATGGGATACGCACTAGCTGAGCAGCGCTTCACTTCTCACGAAAATGTACGAAAATGGCTCGATGAGTGGTTTGCCTCAAAAGAGCAACAGTTTTTTTGGCGTGGCATCAACAAATTGTCCGACAGATGGGAAAATGTATAGCTAGCGAAGGGCAATACTTCGAATAAAATATTTTTTATCATTTTCATGCAATACATGTATATTTTCTATACAAAAATTCCGGCTTCATATTTACATACCTGACACTATCCGTCAACTCTTGAGCGATTTCTCTGGTCGCCAGCAAATTTGAAAGAACTTTGAAAAAACATTAGGGATAATTTGCCTCAAGACAACATAGATTATCTAATTCAGCGTATGTCTCGCATATTTGTTCTTTCTCCCGTTAGCTCGTAGTTGATGATGGTAGGTAGGTAGGTAGATTGCTTGGTAGTTAATTTCTGAAATCTTGTTATATTTATATCAGTCAGGTCTTCCTGGATAGTGTTTGTTGGAGTTTACAACTGGTCTTTCTCGCCAGATTATTATGTGGTGGAGGCGGTAAGGATTTATTCTGCATGCATGGCCAAACTGCTAAAGTCTGCACCTTTAAATTTATTGATTGTTAAAACAATTTGTCGCATAGTGCCTGATGGTTTCATTTTGACTTCTGTGGTAAAGTGAAATTCTCAAGATCTGGGGAATGCTTCGCTTGTGGGAAACCTTCTATATCTTGTGTGGTATTGGTATGGTAAAACAAGTGCTCGAAAGAGGTAAACCTTAATTGGTGTATATATGTGGGTCTTCTTCTACACTTCGTATATTTGCGATGTATTATAATAATGTGGAGGATTTACTCATAGTTAATTGTGATAATATGCATGAAAAGATACAATGAAATGATAAATATTTGAAAATAGTGTATAATATTACTGGAGCATGATTGATCCAAACCGCAGCTTATAATGAAAAGGAAATATTTTAATTAAAATAAAATTTAAAATAACCCTTACTACTTTTGACTCATACATGCATACATATATATATATATATATATATATATATATATATATATATATATATATATATATATATATATATATATATATATATATATATATATATATATATATATAGGGGCAGAAAAAGTAGGGCTCCAAATTTCCTTTGAAAAGACACAATACAGGACCTTCAACAGACTAAGAACACCATTTCTAAAAATAAAATATGGTAACATCAGACGAGTCTCTCAATTCAAATATTTGGGTGAAATAATCATGGAAAATGGGTTGGAAAAAGCGGCCAATAAGGGTAGATGTCAAAAAATGGAAACAGCATTGAGAGTTACACAAAATATTTACAACAAAAAATGCCTATCTAAAAACACAAAAATGAGACATTACAACACGGTTATTAAGCCAGAATGTCTATATGCTGCAGAAACGCTCATTTTGAAAAGAAGGAAAGAAAAATCCTAATAGCACAACATACCGACTTCGAGAAAACCAAGAAATCAAACAGTACACAGATATACATAGCGATATGAGAAAAAGAAGACTTAAGTTTTACGGACACATAAAACGGATGAATTCGAGTAGGCTAACTAGACAAATAATCGAATTTTATGAAAATAGGAGTAGAGCTAAAGTAGAAATAATTAAATGGATTGCGACAGTTAAAGAGGACCTAAGATCAGCAAATATTACACAAAGTGAAATTCAGGATAGAGGCTGTTTCAGACACAAGGTTAACGTTGGGAGGGTTGGCCAGAGAGAAAAATGTAGGAAGACTCGAACAACTTGGTCTGACGAAAGGAAAAAAGCTCATAGCGAAAGAATGAAATTAGTATGGGCGCAAAGGAAGGATAACAACAACAAACGCCTCTAATTGTACTTCGCGTGGTCCACCAGGGCCCATACGTGAATAATAATAATAATAATAATAATAATATATATATATATATATATATATATATATATATATATATATATATATATATATATATATATATATATATAGGGTGTATAGGGTGTTTTCAAAGTTGAGCTGTTTATTTGAACAGGTTATATAACTCGTAAAAAGAAGTCATTTTACCAAAAATCGTTTATATTAAAGTTGCAAAATAAAAAAGTTATTAACGGTTGTAGAACTCGCAAAAAGAAGTCAAATTAGCAAAAAGCATTTCTACTCTTTAAACGTTACAGAATAACAAAAACATGTTACATGTAACATGTTACGTTACAAAAATTGTTCAAAATTGTCACCATTTCGTCGGTTAGCACAAAATCTTGCTCGGCGTACGCATGCGTCACTGCACGCGACATAAATTATCGGCATAAACTTACTACTTTTAGGAATAATCTAAATAAAGTTGAAATTATGTATTGTTACCTCTTTGGGTTTAAGAAGAAGAATCAAGCCATCCTTATTTTGAAACTTGACTTCTTTATTTAAAGTTTACTTTAAGAATAACAAAAAAAGGATAATATTTATGTATCATAGTAATAACAAAATGGCTGATATTAGAAATACTAATTTTCAAGATATATATATATATATATATATATATATATATATATATATATATATATATATATATATATATATATAATGTTTACGAAACAGAGGTCTAATTAATAATCAACTATCTATATTGAACTAAAAAATACGTAAAAATACTTTAATTTATAATAAATCAATATATATCTATTGTGTATCTTTATCTCATAGTGAAAAGGTCTAGAAAACATATCGGTTATATCACAATATTACGATATTTGCACATTTCAATCATATGTATTAGTTCCATATAGTATTCATACAGCATTTCCTTGTTTATATCAATTGGACCGTGAAATATAATGTTAATAATCTATTAATTTAACGATTAACAATGTTTTTAGTGAAAGTATTTTAAATCTCCATAAGAAAATCGTTACATTTTCAATAAACACGTTAGTTATAGCTGCATTGATAAAGGTTTTATGAGCAAAATTGGCCCTAACTTATTCAGTTTGATAAATTTTATTAATATATACCGTCCGGATTATTTTTAGATATATGCTTACCAAAACCTTCATGTTGCCCTAAAGAATTTATTACGTGAACTACGATTTCAATATGGCAATTAGCTGCCTTATATACCGAACCGTAAACGGTGGTGGTAAATAAAAATGACTTATTTTTGTTGAAGACATAATGTATGAAAACCTTGAACCAAAAATTCAAACCACTATCTAGTTGATGAAATGCAATACGTCAAATCAAATTTAACAAAATGCATCTTTCAACAAAAGAAAAAAAAACTATCATAATCATCCAGCTTATGAACCAGATTTAAATCCATATGATTTTTTTTCTACTGCTAAAAGTTGCAATTGGATAACTTTTTTCAAATCGTATTGATCATCGTATAGATCTTTCTCCTGAGGAAGAAACACAATACTCAGAGTTTACGTATATGACAATAAAATGATAAAAAATTTGTTCTTCACAAGAGAACAAAGATCCTTGGAAGAGGTGTAATTATTACTTCTTGGTTATACCAGCGAATAATATATACTCTTATAATTAAGAACATCAGAGATGGAAATATTGAGGGTGTTACATTTCGAGACAGAGTGACAGAGTGAGAAGTGATAGAATTTTAGAAGACTGTGCAGTCTAGGATGTGGTAAGATGGAGAAAGATGAGAAGAGGATAGAGGGATCACTTAAACAATATGGATTGGCAAAGTGAGAAAAAATAGAAAAACCAGGTAGTAAAAGAACATCTAAGAGATGAAGGGAAAGTTCGGCTTCTTTTTTTAAATAGGCTTTTTTCTACAGTGGATGGACAATGGCTTAGTGATGATGATAAACAGTTGGTACTGAATATTTCTAACATACCGTGTGTCCCAGCCAAATGAAATAAATTCGTTAATAAGTAAATGGGGGCGTGTTCGAAAAAACGCTCAAACACGTCGATTGGTATTTTTAGATGCGCATTTTTTTCAGCATTTTTTTTTATACAGGGTGTGTCACGTAACAGTGGCCAATACCAACTTTCTTATTTTAAATACAACACCCTGTATATTATTTAATTTAGATTCTTCAGCAAATTTTAGACATATTTCATGTGAAATATCCTAGACTTATCTTCAACTGTTTCGGAAATATTAAGTGTTTTCAGATTTATTGCAAAAATTAACTGATTTTTTTTTTTTTTGAAAATTATTTGATCACAGAAATTCGCTACAACACACAATAGAAAGATGGTATTGGCCTCTGTTACATGACACACCCTGTATAAAAGGTTTTCGTTGGAAAAAATGCGCAACTACACTTTTTTTTAACACTGTAAACAAAATTGTGGACATTTCAAGACTATTTTGTTTTTGTATAAATTTTTTATTTAAAACATTTAATGTAACAAATGCTCGAATTGTGAACCCTGGACGTCCTGGCAACACCCCAACCTCAAGTAAAACTGATTCCTGACATTATTTAATGTTTATGGCGTAATTGACCTAATGCTGTCGGTAATGCGTCCTCTTAAATCATTCAGATCTTGTGGCTTGGTTTTGTATACGACGCTTTTGAGATATCCCCATAAAAAAATCCAACGGAGTGAGGTCCCTTGGAGGAGAGGGAGGCCCCTCCAGGTGACCTTGGTGGTCATCTAGTGGCCTGCTCCTTCCAATCCATCGATTTGGAAACACATTATCGAAGTACTGCCGCACCTTAACTTGATAATGGGGGGGGGGGGGGGATCAAAATTGTGTCGGCTAGCAATTGAGAATTTCTTCTATTAGGGTACAAATTTATAAGATTTGGAATGAGCTGATTTTGGAGAAAGTTTAAGTAATTTGCCCCATTTAAATTTTGATCGAAAAATATTGAACCAATTATTTGATCTCCTATAATACCTGCTCAGACATTAATCTTTTTATGTCTTTGTGTGTGAATGTCCCGCATCCAGTGAGGATTTTATCTCGACCAATAACGACAGTTCTGGCGATTGACATGCCCATGAAGAGTAAAAGTAGATTCTCAGAAAATAAAAAGTTTTCCACTCTCAGAAGGTTGTTGTCTATTCTGTGCATCATATGTTCGCAAAACTCCATTCTCCTATCGAAGTCGTCTTCACTAAGCTCTTGAGTATGTTGTAGCTTATACGGATGCATGTTATTCTCTTTCAATATTCCTTGCAACCGAAGAGCGACCAACATTGTTTTCCAAGGCAACTTGTCGAGTTGAGGTATGCGGATTGTCTTGGAATGCAAGCATTACATGCAATTTTTTGTTATCGGTCAACGACACTGCTTCCTTCTTAATTTGTCTCACGTATCCCAGTTCTCTAAATTGTTGAATTTAGCCTCCAAACCGCACAGATGAGAACCACAACATCAGCATTACCTTGAGAGTCATCACGCCACCGATGGTCCCGTGGGAAATGCAAGGCAAACACATTTTAAAGTATCAATGATGTATTCACATTCAATATTGTCAATTCTTAGTTAAGCTGTAGTTTGATAAAGACCTATTTTTGTAAACCATTTTCAAAATAAAGTTTTTAAAAACGATGTCTGCCGAAAAAGTTCTTTAAGTTGTTCGAGCGTTTTTTCGAACACGCCCCCATTTATTTATTAACGAATTTATTCCATTTGGCAGGGACACACGGTATTAAGAAACAGATATTAACTTAATCAAGTGGACTCAGTTTAAACACAATATATTTCTGTATACTGGGGAACAAAAATAGTGCAGCACCCTGTATACTTACTGCGTAGCATATTCTTTTCCCAAAGGTTAATAGAATTTTTGCTTGTTTACCTTTACGTTTCTGCAAGGAGTCGTACGCAATTCGAAGATCTTCCTACGACAGTTCATCACCACTGAAACTTAATTTAATATGTAACAATCACCATACAAGATCCTGAAGAAATAGTTCATACAGTGAGTTTTACTCAACGAATCTACCCCGTAGAAAGGAACAACGTTTCCATCAATCGGAAAGGGCATAGCCTCTATTTTCTCCGATACCATTGACCATTACTGGTCAAATTTCACGACGGGTTGATATAAAAGAACCCTTTTTTGATGAACAGAAAAGTACTGTGCACGACAATGCATCTGCATATTCATCCGCCATTCCAACAGCGAAATTGATCAATTTATACTAAAAATGAATGCCTCATCGACTCTGTTCTCCGGATTTGCCGCTCTCTGAATTACTTCTTTTTCGAAATCTACAGACATAGCTCACTGGAAATAAATCCACATGAAACGAAACAATCAAACAGAAACAGAGTATAGACAGAGTTCGTACTTTTTGGAAAACAAAAAAAAGTTGGAAAATCGTTTTCCAAAGCGTACCGAGCAGAACTTTTCACTCTACTTTCGTATATATTCCTGTTATCAACATTTATTTCCATACCGTTACGTTTACGTTTTCAACTTTTTACTGTTCGACATAAAGGCTAGGACAAGAGGAAGCAGGATGGCGTATTAGACTCCAACCAACATTATCGGATGTATGGTGAAAAAATGACGAGGTGTGACTATTAAATAACAAGACTGGCGCGTAAAACATTTTATTTTGATTTTATACATATTTACTTATTATGATCTTCAATATACACCCGTCATCTATCCCTACAATGCTTCATGGGAATCTTCCATTATTGGAAACAGTGCTGAAAGTCTTCTTCTGTCAGCTCCTTCAGAACGCGTGCCGCTTTCTCTTTCACAGTTTCAACGGACTCAAATATTATTCCTTTTAACGCAGATTTCACCTTAGGAAACCGATAGGATTCGCACGGCGCAAGATCCGGCGAATAAGGTGGATGGTCTAACACTGGAATGCTGAACTTGGTTAGAAATCTCTTGACAGACAATGCGATTGAGCCGGACCATTGTCTTGGTGGAGAAGCCATGATTTGTCCTTCTACAATTCGGGTCGTTTTTTCCTTATTCTTTTACGGAGTTCAGCGAGAACGTGAAGGTAGTACTGTTTATTAATAGTTTCACCTTCAGGAACCCAGTGCATGGACTGGCGCTTCGTTTCAGGATCATAAGTAAAAAACCGCTATACGACACATGTTATTATGCTTTCCAATAACTTTGGGTAATTTTCAATGGCATTCAAAGTGTCAGTATAAACATTTTTGCGAGCTTCTTGTTCTTTAAACGTGAGAATTTTAGGCACCATTTGGCACACACTTTTTGCATGTTAAAATTATTATGTAAAATTTGTCGTACGCATTCTTTATTAATACGTACGAATACTTAACGGACGGTCAGATCGAACCACATTACCGATTTTTTCAATATTGTGGGAGTCCACCCGGGAGTGGATCATTTTCAACCTATTTTCGGCCATCTTGATACTATACACTTCTTTCAATAAATTGTAAGTTTCAGTAGCGAATTTTCTAAAATTTAAAGTAAAATTTCACAACAATTCGATGCTCTATAATTGCACTTAATATTTTTCCGGCAAAACAAAAAAAAACTCTAATGCGAGCGAACGCTACGTTTATACGGACTTAAGCGAGAGGTACTTCATTCGATAGAAAAGGCTTCACGCTAAACAGCTGTTGGTCACTGGCGTTTGGCGCATGCGTACTTCTTTTATAGCAGCGACAGTCTTGTTATTTAATAGCCACACCTCGTATAGTGGGCTTCATTAAATGACAAAGACTTAGATGGACTGAACACGTCGAAAGAATGGAAGACGAATAAATCCCCAAAGGCTTCTAAAAGAAAAAGTGATCAAAAACAGAGAAAGAGGCAGGACAAGAACAAGAACAATATACTATCTAGAAAGATGTACGAGGACTGTTGAAGATGAGATGCTGGTAAACAGAAGTAAAAGCCATTCTGAGTAAAAACGGAAATTAAAGGAGGTGGTGGCCCAGTAGGACTGTAAATCCACTCGAAAATGAAGAAGAAAGTTTGACATAAATCTTGCCCAGGGTTGGTGGTAGGTAACGTTCTCCCTTGTTACTAGTAAATCTTTTCGATATAGTAAATATTTTCTAGAAAGATGTACGAGGACTGTTGAAGATGAGATGATGGCAAACAGAAATTTTAATTTGGTTATTGTTTTACCTGTGAAATTGTTGATTTGTTTAGATTGTTTAATGGTATATATATATATATATATATATATATATATATATATATATATATATATATATATATATATATATATATATATATATATACGGGACGGGACGTACGACAGGGTGACGCAATATCGCCTCTTCTTTTCTCAACCTGTCTGGAAGAAGTGTTCCGTAATCTTGATTGGGAACAGGATGGAATAAGAATTAATGGTACATACTTAAATCATCTTAGATTCGCGGATGATATCGTTCTTCTTTCACAAGACCCAGAGGAGCTGCAAAGACACGTACAAGAGCTGCAAACGACTGGGGAGCCATTTGGCTTAAGGATAAACCAGAAGAAGAGTCAGGTCATGTTCAATAAATTTGCTGAGGACAAAAGGATTTCTGTTTTAGGAACGGATTTGGAAGTTGTGGATCACTATATATATATATATATATATATATATATATATATATATATATATATATATATATATATATATATATATATATATATATATATATATCTTGGGCAGAGGGTTTCAATGGAAGGGGATAACGTCCGGATGTGGCTGGCAGGCTCAACATAGTGTTTAAGAGCAAAATACCACTTTGCCTGAAAAAAAAAGTTTTTGATCAGTGTGTCCGTTATGACATACGGAAGTGAGACCTGGACCCTCACATCAGAGTCAGTTCAAAAACTTCGATTAGCACAGAGAAGAATAGAAAGATGTATGCTCGGCATTACTAGACGGGATAGAAAGACCTGCACATGGATCAGAGAACAAACGAAAGTGAGTGACATCGTTGGAATAATAAAGCAATTGAAATGGAAGTGGGCAGGCCATGTAGCGAGGCGATGGGACAAAAGATGGACCAGGGCGGTCCTGGACTGAATACCGCTTGATCGCAAACGTCCACGGAGAAGACCGAAAACATGGTTAGCGAAAGGTGCGTCGAGCAGTTCAAAAAAGTGATTTGGTGTTTAGTGGTAAATCTCTTCTAGTTTAGTCATTGAATGTTATTTTACATAAAATAACAAATTTTAAGGCATTTAATTTAATTGCTGTTTCATTTGAGTTTAGAGTTCAGTCGCACTAAACTTTTAGCTGGCTTGCAATATACTTAAGTTGATGAAATATCGTTGTAAGGGTCAATTAGTACAGACTTTTTTTTTAGTTGCGAAGACATACCAGTGATATTTGTACGGCAACGCTTAAAGGAATAACACATTTTTTAATGTTGCATAAGAATAAGTAATCTCTTCAATCGTATTTAGCATGATGGTATTTTTTTCCTAACTGAACATACTTTTTTAACAAGAGCTTTTTTAACAAGAGTTAAAAGATGACCTATCTGGCATAATAAAAGTACATTAATTTTTTCGATTATTAGCTTAAAAGCTTTTACTTAACAGACTACATATTGTACGCAGTGTACTTGCTAGCCCAAAGAAATTATTAAAGAAATTAAAAATAATTGAAAATATTCGAAATTATACAACATACTTAATGTAATTATATAATTCTCCTAAGAACATCACAAATAACAATAAACAAATAACATTAACAAATATTTAGATTCCTCATTTAATTTTTAATATTTGCCATAGCCTTTGATGGGCTGAGCAGGTTTGCTGATGACGTAGCGGTCATATCCTTTCTTTGGGATGGGTACAGGTTGGTATAATGGAGCTGGAGGTGGTCCAAAGACTTTGGTAACTACAGGACCAGCATGGATGGCTGGAGTTTCGAGTCCATCATCACCACCGCCACCATAACCTCCACCACCATATCCGCCGCATTCACCGTAGGCGAATAGTGCCATGGCAGCAAAAATAGCGATCTATAAATAATTTGTTGTTTTTTTAATGTAAAATAGAGTTCCGTTATTCATCAGGTTCAGGTAATCATGTCAAATTCCTGTTGATGACATCAAGGCACCGCTACAACGCGATGTAGTTCATGATATAAAATCTTTATTAATGTTTGAAATCTTTTGATGATAAACTCGAAGAGATCTACGACTAAACACCAAGTCACTTTATTTTATTTCTTGACGCGCGTTTCGCTAAACGTGTTAGCATCATCAGGAAATGGTTCAATCTGAGATTGCATATGATTGTCGAAATGAGCATCGAGAAGTTAAATAAAGTGATTTGGTTTTCAGCGGTAAACCGCTTAGTGTTCCATATCAAATGTTGCAATAAAAAAATTGTTCATTCGATAATGCCAATTTCATTCTGAGGCAAATTTAAAATATAATCTAAAAGAAATGAGATGTAAGCTTGCGAAATGGTATAACAATCTTTTCTGAGGCATGAAATCATTGATTTGGAAAATCGTGAAGAAGAAAATCGTGAAAACAAAAAAAAACGGACAATCAAAGTGAAGCCAAATTTGCAACCTTTCAAAGTAAACTATTGCAGCCCATTGTTGAATCTACAAACTTTTCCAAATATCATTTTTCAGCAAGATAACACCAGACAGCTTACAATTGTCAACAGCTTAACTGTCATACAGCTCGTCAAATAATTTATCTTTTAGAGGACCCTGTAATAGAGGCACTAAACTGGCTGGCTCGATATATGGTATATCTTTATTGGCGGTAAATCATGTATTGGATAGAATTTGTTCAATTCTAGAGCGATTGCCCTAATCCTAAGTACAGAACATCTGAGGTAATTTGCCACAAGACGATATAGATCCTGTAATTCCATATATGCCTCGCTAATTTTTTATTATTTATTATTTTGCCCTTTAGTTCGTAGTTACTGATTGGGCGTATCACCTTCTCAGGCAATATACAGTTATGGTTAGCGATATATTTCAAATTTCATTAACTATTCCATTTTTATGGTTAGTCGTTGAATTCTTAAATCCTGTTGGATTTGCTTCAGCCAGCTTAACTGCGGGCGTCCGTTCAATGATTTTCGTCGTCGCTACGATGTAGTGTTTGGTCTTTTTTAGAAGCGATTTCCATAATTTACGTTGCGACCATCATTTTGCGTATTTAACTCACCCCTTTCTTCTATTTCAAGGGGCTTCTCTGATTGTTCGGACCTTGTAGTTTTCAATAATCACTATTTCTTTGGCTCCTTCAAAATTGATTTTATGTTGTTTGTAGATGGTATTGGAACAGAGCGGAAGGGTTTTTTTTTTCTTTTTTAAGATCGAAATTAGGTCTAGAACTTCGCTTATAAGGATACTTGGATATAGTAAGACAATGTCCAAGCTTGCTAGTATGTCTGTATCCTCTAGTTGTAAATCCTTAATTATCCTTCTTAAATGTTCTGAGTTTTTAACATGGGACTCGGCAAGATTAACGTTTGCTTGCATGATACTTACTTGCTAGATATTTTCATAAATTTTGTGTTTGAAAGTCGAAGGCCTATACTATGGTCCTTAATGTGATTTCTGGTTTGTGTATTTTGGATAGTCCGCAAAATTTAGAACATTTGCTTAATTTTTCCCTTGGAATTAATCTTCGGTCGATGTCCGGTTCTAGTTTCCATGCTTTGATTTTGTTTTTTTTTTCCTAGATATGTTCTCTCTCTCTCTCTCTCTCTCTCTATATATATATATATATATATATATATATATATATATATATATATATATATATATATATATATATATATGGGCCCTGGTGGATCACGCGAAGTACAATTAGAATCGCTTGTTGTTGTTAGCCTTCCTTTGCGCCCATTCTAATTTCATTCTTTTGGTGTGAGCTTTTTCCTTTCGTCAGACCAAGTTGTTCCAGTCTTCCTACATTTTTCTCTCTGGCCAACCTTCCAAACGTTAACCTTGTGTCTGAAACAGCCTCTATCCTGAATTTCACTTTGTATAATATTTGCTGATCTTAGGTCCTCTTTAATTGCAGCAATCCATTTAATTATTTCTACTTTAGCTCTACTCTTATTTTCATAAAATTCGACAATTTGTCTAGTTAGCCTACTCGGATTCATCCGTTTTATGTGTCAGTAAAACTTAAGTCTTCTTTTTCTCATATCGCTATGTATATCTGTGTATTGTTTGATTTCTTGGTTTTCTCCAAGTCGGTATGTTGTGCTATTTATTTGTTTGGGCCCTAGGATTTTTCTTATGATTTTTCTTTCCTTCTTTTCAATGTCCTCGACGTCCCGCTTTCTATTCAAAATGAGCGTTTCTGCACCATATAGACATTCTGGCTTAATAACTGTGTTGTAATGTCTCAGTTTTGTATTTTTACATAGGCATTTTTTGTTGAAAATATTTTGTGTAAATTTCAATACCGTTTCCATTTTTTGACATCTACCTTTATTGGCTCCTTTTTTCAACCCATTTTCCATGATTATTTGACCCAAATATTTGAATTGAGAGACTCGTCTGATGTTACCATATTTTGTTTTTAGAAATGGTGTTCTTAGTCTGTTGCAGGTCATGTATTGTGTATTTTCAAAGGAAATTTGGAGTCCTACCTTTTCTGTTATTTCTTTTAGGATTTCAATCTGTTTCTGTGCCGTTAATACATCTTGAGCTAAAATTGCTAGATCATCAGCAAATACCAGACAATCAATTTTGATGTTGGTTCTCCCCAGTTTAATGGGCTGGTCAATATTCAGGGTCGACTTTTTTTCACGCCACTTCTATATTACTTTTTCTAGAACACAGTTAAATAAGAGTGGCGAGAGTCCATCCCCTTGTCTCACTCCAGTTTTAATTTCGAAGGGCTCTGAGATGTCACCCATGAATGTAACTTTTGACCTGGTGTTAGTTAACGTTGTTTTAATAATTGCCAGCGTTTTCAGATCTAGTCCTTGTTCTTTCAAGATTCGGAATAAAGATTCGCGGTCAATAGAATCATATGCTCGAAAAAATTGCAAGACCCTTTTTAATGAAAATGAAATATCTTGATCAAAATAAAATTTAGATTAACTCTCTAAGGTTTGACACATTGAAACATGTGAACCATGTATATATAAATAAATAGACTACCCCTAATTCCATGGCTTAGAGTATTGAAATATGGAGATTCTGATGGCAGTTCCATATTTATATTTTCCCACTCCTTACTCTTTAAATTTCGACTACATTTTAAATCATGATGTAGTTAAGCCAGATGAATTTTCTTATATAGTTGCAGACTGTCAGACAAAAGTAGGAAGAGCTTCAAGAGTGTCACTGTGCCATTCAACTTTCACCTTTTTGCCTCTGTATGCTTCTTGCCATAAACTTCCTGTTTGGATAGAGTAATATTAACAAAGCTGAACTGTCGTTTCGTCAATTTTTCGTCTCTAAGAAGAAGGGGCCGACCAGAGAATTAAATCTTTATTTTGAAACTTGATATTTTCTAATTACAGTTTATCTTAGAAATCGTAAAAAAGCATACAAGACGGCAGATATTTGAAATCATAATTTTCAAGCCAATATACATAATGTTTAGGAAATAGAAATCTAATTAAAAATAAGAATCTATTAAAATGAATGTAAATATATAGAACTTAAAAAATGCGTATAAATACTTTAATTAATAATAAATCAATATATTTCCATTGTGTATTTTATCTCATACTGAAATAATCTAGAAAACATATCGGTTATATCACAATATTACGAGATTTGCACATTTCAATAATCTGTTTTAGTTCCATATAGTATTCATACATTTCCTTGTTTTATATCAATTAGACCGTGAAATTTAGTGTTAATATTCTATTAATTTAACGATTAACAATGTTTTTAGTGAAAGTATTTTAAATCTCCATAAGAAAATCGTTATATTTTCAATATTCATGTTCGTTAGAGTTGCATTGTTTGTAAGGTTTTCTGAGCTAAATTCTCCCTACTTTGTTAACTTTGACACATATTTTAATTATATTATATTGGGAATATATTTAGGTTTATACTTACCAAAACCTTCATGTTGCCCTGAAGAATTGATTATATGGATTGGTTAGATTTTGTGAACTATACTTTCAACATGGCAATTAGCGGCTTTATATACTAAATGTAAACGGTGGTGGTAAATGAAAATGACTTATTTTTGTTAAAGCCATAACGTATGAAAACCTTGAACCAAAAAACCAAACCACTAGCCAGTTGATGAAATGCAAAACGTCAAAGCTTAACAAAATGCATCTTTCAGCAAAGAAAAAAACTGTTATAAATAATCCTGCTAATCAACCTGATTTAATGTCCTAATTTTTTCATCAGAAGAAGATTCTCAAAAGAATTGTAATTTCTTCTTGGAAACAGAAGCAAAAATGATCATTTTAACATAATCAACATTAATAATCTAATTGTCTATACTAAGGAGCAGTGATAAATTGTTGCCACTGAAGATTTCTATCAAGCAAAGAAACAAGTATTAACTTATATGTATATATATATATATATATATATATATATATATATATATATATATATATATATATATATATATATATATATATATATATATATATATATATATATATATATATATATATATATATATAGGGCATTTTGTTAGTTACTTGACTGGAGACGAGCCCCATTGAACGACATCCCTTCCATTGATTAATGGACACATGTTTGGTCTCTCGCTGTTCAGACTTTTCAGGGTAGGTACCGACATATGGCCTCTTGTCAAGAATAGGGAGACCCCATCCACAGTCAGCAACCCATACTTTCACCGACTTCGCGTCGGACGCCGCATACATTAAGTTTTAGATTTCTTTAGATTGCGCCCAATGAGACAACAATAGCCGACGGTTATACACCCAAACCGTTGGATTCCACAATCTCATGTTTCTCTCTCAATCTCAATCTCGTATCTTTCTATTCAGTCTCGTCAGGGCAGCGATATATACCGTCTTGTCAAGAATAGGGAGATCCTATACACAGTCAACATATAGTTATAGTTGCACCGACTTTCCCTCGGACGGCGCATTAGATTTCTTTGAACTGCGTCCAATGAGACAAGGGTTCCACTGTGAGCACATGTTTCGTCTGTTGGTGGTTAGGCTCATCAGGGTACCGAAATATGCTCTTTCGCCAAGAAGCTCTCCCTCCAATGTAAGGAATGGTGGGGCTTCCTTCCGGTCAAGCAACTAACCATCGCTCATTATGGCGGAGACGCAGGTTGTTGTGCGTTCCACATGAGATTGTGGAACTCAACGGTCGGTGGTGTATAACTCCTGACTACTGTTGTTTCGTTGGACGCAGTCCAAAGAAGTCAAAAAAACTCCATTTATAAGACATCCGACGAGAAGTCGGCGAAAATATGGGTTGTTTGATTGTGGAGAAGGTTTCCCTATTCTTGGTGAGAGAGCATATGTCGGTACCCTGATGAGTCTAACCACCCACATACGAAACATGTTCCCTCCAATGTAAGGAATGGGTGGGGCTTCCTCGCGGTCAAGCAACTAACCATTCCTCATTTATATATATATATATATATATATATATATATATATATATATATATATATATATATATATATATATATATATATATATATATATTATTACCATTATATTTCTGTAAGTTGTTGCCACAAATGTAGCAACATTTTGTTATCATGGGAGGTATTTTTGATTATGACGCGATGATTTTGTTAATAGTGTAAAAATACCATGACTTCGTTTAAGCCTTTGATCAGGTATTTATCCCAATTTGAAATGGGAATAGCTGATAGCTAATAGCTGATAGCTAATAGCTAATAGCTAATAGCTAATAGCTAATAGCTAATAGCTGAATAGCCAATAGATACCACTTGTTGGAATTTATATCAAAATTTCATGAGAGACATCTAGCGGACACTTACTCAATTATACAAATGTCAAACTAGTCATGTTACCATACGAATATAGTTAGCATCGAACATTCGACAGGAGCGTATCATCTACCGCTACCCCTCCGTTTTTAACAGGTTTAGGGGACTAGTTTCAGTTTTCTTAAAATAGCGAGACCCTTGAACATTTCCCCTTATATTATTATGAGAATATGGATCAGATGGTTTGGGAATCAGAATTATATACGAGCACAAGACTCTGCTGATCCACTAATATACAAGGATATGGCAAACAGTACCTTAGATTTACTGCTGTATGAAATCGATATGAAAGTATCTGATATATATTTCGACAAAAGTCAACCGGCATCCTGAAGGACATATATTTGACTGAGCTCAACCTAATTGAAGGTGCAAAACGTTGTAATGACGCGTAAGACTATTTGGAATAGAAATAATCTTTTTTGTCGAAAAAGTTAATATTTGGGTTTTTTTTTTAAATCCTGTTTTCCGTGATGCTTATTGTCTTTTTTTTAATTTGTTTCACTTACAAGTTAAAATATTAGAAAAGGCAAAAGTTTAATTGGCTTTGATCATTAAGTAGTACTATTATTAGTAAATATTTACTTTTTTGTACCACCAAATATTTATTTTCAACTTGTTTACGTGTCACTTGCTTATCTTCAAGATTTTTTAATTTTCTAGGCTTTTTATCAAAATTTATCGTTTAGTTCAATTATTCAATCAATTAGTTTAATCTTGCGAAATTGTATAGGAGAAAAATTTAATAATTTTATGGTTCATTATTGGAAAAATTAACTGTTTTTCATAAAAAGAAGACGATTAATTTTTTCGTTATACACAGTCGTGATGAGTTGTAGGAATATAAGATGCCGATTTATACATACCAAACCCATTATTCAACTGTAAGGTCACCTGCTCTGTCTATAACTGAAAAAATACTCATTCTCAAAATTGCAAGAGCAATTAGCTGAAAGATCATGTCATTGACTGGGCAGTAGAGGCCTCTTGTTAACTTTCCTCTTTCCGATAAAACACTGCTGGGTGTCATCAGATACCCAACTGCTGGGTTCCACAATCTCATGTGCAACACACAACAACCTGCATCTCCGCCTAATGTCGATGTTGATGTTGATGTTGAGTGTTTCACATGAGATTGTGGAACTCAGCAAGTAATTTGAGTATTGAATTTTGTTTTACTATTTCTAAAATGTATAATAAAAAATTATCTTAAGTAGTAAACTCAGAGAGTGGCAAAGATTTGCAGAAGACTATACAACAAATCATTTATTATCAAATTCTCGGCGCGCGTTTCATCAACCATGTTAGCATCACCAGGAGATCATTCTATCTGAATTCAGATTGAATCATCTCGTGAAACTAAGTCATTTAGTGTTCAGTGGCTAATCTCTTTGAGCTTAGTGTTTTACAACAAAGGTTCCAACTGAAGAATTGATTCACAAGTAGTATCAAATCACTCTCAAAAAATGAAACGCTTATATTATGTAACCTAATTTATTTATTTCCTAAGATCATCACATATTTACAATAATAACAAGTTTCAACAGTTGATTTCTCATTTGGTTTTAATGATGATGATGGCTGAAACCGATGCCTTCACCTTTGGTGACGATAGCGTGAGCTGGTTGAATGATAACATGACGGTCGTATCCGTGATCTGGAATAGGTACTGGTTGGTAGAATGGAGCTGGTGGTGGTCCGAAGACTTTGGTGACTACGGGTCCAGCGTGGACGATGGGAGTGGCATATCCACCATGACCGCCATCACCACCACCACCACCACCGTAGTGGCCAGATTCGGCTACAGCGAACAAAGCCAGGATGGCTGCTACAGCAATCTGGAAATACCAAGTGTTTTTTGAAAACTATTTATTTTTCCTGTCGTGAGTCTTGTTCCTAGAATCATTATCCTACGCATAATTATGTAACTCACAATTTATATTAATAGAAAACATTTCAAAATCCCAAAATGGATATAATTTATTTAATGTTTTTGCTTTATCACATGTTAAAGAATTAATTGATTGTAACAAGGCTCCTGGTCTTGTATAAATATAGTTGTTTAACATTTTTTGAACAAAAAGTTTAGATAAATTGTATTTTTTAAATACAAACAATGATATTGCTGAATTCCTTGTGCGTCTGGCCATAACAAAGCTTTCTGAATAATACAAGATACCCTAAGAATATAGAAAAAGCATTTATAATCGAGCAAAGTGATGATGAGGATCACTGCTCATTAATTAGTCGATATGGTCGAAGATTTATTTCTACGTAATTGATGATCGATAATTGAAAATTTAGGTGAACAGATTGGAAGATTATTTACGTCTTCCCAATTTTTGAAGTGGAAATAATCATTCGTGACCTCAGTTTTGAATCTCTGGATACAATAAAAGCCACTTTTGCAAATATAAATTTCAAATAGACAAAACAAGGTAAACAAACAATACAAAAGGACAAGAAAAGGTTGTTATGAGAGGATATCGAGAATTTCCGATGAGCCAAACATGCTTGACATGATGAATATAGAAAATAGAGCATTACCAGGGCGGTATGATAAGTACCTGTCCTAGGCCGGAGATGGCGTTGCTAGTATTTAAAAGGTAATATTTTTCGTAAATATAACATTTCTCAACCAAACTGTTAAAATGTCAAGTCGGTGCGTGATTTAGTTTGTGAATAACAGCCATTTAAATGAAACAACTTTTCTGATTTTACAGCAATGGAAAAAATTGAATATCGAGCAGTGATAGAATACTTTAATACGTTTAATATAACAACGAAACATGGATTCATCATAACATACCAGAAACCAAAGAACAGTCACTATCAGTTAACGAACACTTAGTTTGAAGGGAAGAGTAATCGTATTTTTCAGAATGGATACAAAAGACAGAAATACGTTGGACTAAGTGTATCGAAATGAAACATGATTACGTTGAAAAATAAAATAAATTTTACACATAAAAATTTGTTTTTTTGTCAAGCAAAAAGGTACTTATCATACAACCCTCGCATGATAATTGAAAAAGGCTGTATTCAAATTTACTTGTTTTTGGTATTACCAACAGGAACAATAATTTCTATAAATCAAATAAAAAAGTTTAAAAACTCAAGTGTAATCATCTCAACATATATAGAAAAATCTTATAATCATATGTATAACGTAATTTCTATATTATATAACCATATTTCTATATTATATAATATATATAACCATCTTAGATTCGCAGATGATATCGTTCTTCTTTCACAAGACCCAGAGGATCTGCAAAGACCCGTACAAGAGCTGCAAAGAGCTGGGTAGCCATTTGGCTTAAAGATAAACCAGAAGAAGAGTCAGGTCATGTTCAATAAATTTGCTGAGGACAAAAGGATTTCTATTTTAAGAACGGATTTGGAAGTTATGGATCACTATATATATCTTGAGCAGAGGGTTTCAATGGAAGAAGATACCGTTCGGAAGGTGGGGCGATGCGTCAAATGTGGCTGGCAGGCATTTGGCAGGTTCAACATAGTGTTTAAGAGCCAACTACCACTTTGCCTGAAAAGAAAAGTCTTTGATCAGTGTGTCCTGCCCGTTATGACATACGGAAGAGAGACCTGGACACTCACATCACAGTTATTATTAACATAACACTCACATAACAGTTATCACAGTTATTATTGAGTATATTGGACTCGAATGGCAGAGGAGAGCTCAGGACCGCGAGAGTTGGAAACATGCTGAAGAGGACTTCATTCTGCAGTGGATTTATACGGGTTGATGACGATGATGATATATACTTATTATTCCTGGTTTTTATTAGTAAAATAATTGGTTTCAAAAATATGTATTTATATGTGTTTATGTATATGTTTATATGTACTATAATAGACATACATAATTCGGTTTCATTTTTGTAAAATTTCAGAATCACCGAATCACAAAGAATGACAAACACACCTTTAATATTCACAATGGCGTAGAATTCTGCTAATAACTTTCTTTACCATCTTTTGGGCAATCGACGAATACCCTGCATCTTCGCATCCAAAGAATATATTTATGAACGCTTTATTGGACATAGTCTTTAGTCTTTAGAATAGACTATACTGTTCGTTATCCAGGTGATGTGGAAACGATCAATATAGGTGGTAGTCAGAGGGAGCGAGATCTGGCGAATAAGCAGTATCAAGAAGCAATCATTGGTCCAATCAATAGATGAGTCTTTCACACCAGCTTTTCATACAAAGCTACTTTCGTTTCTAACTACCACAAAAAATGTTGAAGGTGGTCCACAGTATCATACAGACCACCATTCTGAACCTTACTATTAGCAATCTTTTTTTGTATGGATGTTGAACTTGGAAAGCCTTTGGAAACACTATTTTATATCCTAGGGTGTGTTTGCCAGAACTACAATTTCTTCACATGTCCAGCTTTATTAATGAAGTACACTAGAACTATGAGTTAAAAATTTTAATAATTATTAAAAACGATAGAAACAACCCATTATTGAAGTGGATAGTTATCATAGTGGCAAAGCTCGATCAAAGAAGATCATAAGCACCGAATTTTCTGCGAGAGTAAATAAAAAAAACTGACTGCTTTAATAATTTTGATAAAGGCGTTCAATTTTAACTGACAGGTTTCACATCCTTCATATTCACCAGAATTAGCACCCTGGAATTACCAGTTATTCATGTCGCTCTGAAATTTTCCGAACGGAAAAAATGTGTTTTTAAAAGAAGCCTGAACAGATTTTTTACTGGAGTATTTTTTAGACGAATGTAATTTTTAAAAAATAAAAAATTCTGTTTAAATACATTAAAAGGAGCACACACACACACACATACACACATATATATATATATATATATATATATATATATATATATATATATATATATATATATATATATATATATATATATATATATATATATATATATATATATATATATATATATATATATATATATATATATATATATATATATATATATATATATATATATATATATATATATATATATATATATATATATATATATATATATATATATATATATATATATATATATATATATATATATATATATATATATAGATATATATACAAATGATTTCTAGTAGTATTACAAAAGCCATTTGTTCAGGAACTTTCATATCTACAACAAATTTCGAAACTGAGGTTTATAATGGTTTCTTTAAATGACAGTATTAATAAAAATAATTGTTTTAAGACAATAAAATTACAACAACGTTGAGAAAACGAAGTGTCGAAAAATAACTAGTAAAATAGCAGTGAAAGTATTCATATATATCTGCTTACCAAAAATTTCATGTCGTGAATAAAGCTTTGCACTATATCTGTACAAGAAATTTGCTTAGAAGTGGAGCGTTTGAATCACCTTATATACGAACTAAAAGTAGTTCGGGAGGTGGACTATTAAAGCTTTTTTTTTCGTTTCTTCGTTCTGCATGAAAACAATTTATTTTAACTATATATACGACAGTGTTTTTGTTACATTTTAAATCACAGTTTAGGATTTTTTACATTGATATTTCATATAAAATATTTTGGAAATAATCTTATAGGTTTAAAGGTTACTTATTTATTTTGAAACAGTTTTACCTTTAGGTGTAGTGTTCCATTGGAGCTGGGTTATTGGGAGTTGCCTTTCATGCTTTCGTCTGTAGCTCTTTCGTCAAAATTAGTTCAAATTATCATAATTTAATTTTTATCGTATTTTTCCAATTTCTCCTTCGATTTTTTAAAAGACAATCTCAATACAAGTATTGCGATATAACATATTTATTTGTGTTTGTGTGTGTCTGGTAATAGGTATTCCGACCTTTATCGACATTTTTTTGCTAAGGAAATTTGTTTTATCTTTATCGAATCCAATAAATTACTTATTATTGTTCTTTGATTAATTTTACTTCCTATTGCACTTCTTTCCAATCAGTGATTTCTTCATATTTGAAAAGAGAAAAGAACACAAAACAAATAGAATTTTTTCATTTTTGGAAAGAGAAAGACGGCATCAATTTGGGGTAAATTGCACTTTATTCTTCGTCAAATGAGGGCTTTTTTTATAAACTCTTAAAATTTGATCAATAATGCAGCATATTATTCCCCTATGGTCGTCGTTCTCTTTTTTAATAGTCGATAAAGATAATGTTTTTCACATCCCAGAAATTAGTGGTCATGACCTTTCCCGCCGATAGAAGTGGCTTCGCCTTCTTTATGACATGTTCGCTGAGAAAAACCTTTGTGTTGACTGTTCCTTCGTTTCCGGTATCAACAGGTACAAATCGTTGAGGAAATTCCTCTGGTTCCATTTTTGGTCCCCAATGAGTTAATGCGGCCTTCATTTCAACAATATCTTCAATCTTTACTCTGCAATTGATTTTGCTGACCATCTTCTCAGTATTTACCTCAACAAGGTGTCCTGAGTGCCAAGCGTCACTTATGCTGGTTCGCCCACATCAAACCTACTAATGAATGAAGAAGCAGAGGCTCCATAATACTTTTCCAACTTTTGTTCAGTTTAAACGATCGATGGTGAATCAAAATCCCGACAGTTAGCAATATAATGAATATCCGACAATGATTAAATTGTCTTGGCTTAAAATTCATGGCGCTTTATTAGAATAGAACCTACTTAGCTACAGGAAAAGTATATGACTTTTTACTTTTCTCTCATATGGTCCCTGACAGAAGGAAACAGGAATCTTGAATAATGGGGACGAAATGTTATCTTTCAGCATAATCTCCTGAAAAACTGGTATATCGATAATAAGGGGGTATATCGATAATATCGATAAAAATTCCTCATTCCAGTAATTATTAGGAACCAGTTCTGAAGAATACGGAGGTTACCGTAAATGTCAACCTTTGAGAGGTAATTTTCACTGTTTTCTTTTTCCTTTTTGGTAGCAGGAACTTTAACGTAATAAAAACCGAAACCAACATCTTCTTACTACATCTTCAGTTTTATTTAACATTATTATAAATAAATTTTATTGGTGTAATAGAATGAAACCAATGGGTTTTCTAACCTAATTTATTTATTTCCTAAGATCATCACATATTTACAATAAAAAAAGAGTTTTAACAGTTGATTTCTCATTTGGTTTTAATGATGATAATGGCTGTAACCGAAACCTTCTCCTTTAACGGCGATGGCATGAGCTGGTTGGTTGATGACGTAACGGTCGTATCCGTGTTGTGGGATTGCTACTGGTTGGTAGAATGGAGCTGGTGGGGGTCCGAATACTTTGCTGACTACGGGTCCGGCGTGAATAATGGGAGTGGCATATCCACCTCCATAGCCTCCATCACCACCATAACCACCATCACCACCATGACCTCCACCGATATACCCGGATTCAGCTACGGCGAATAAGGCCAAAGCGGCAACTACAGCAATCTGGAAATGCCAAGTTTATCTTATAAATTATTTCGTGATTTAGTATAATTATGAAGAACGTCAGAAGTAGTGGCATGTTGAAACGATATATTGGTAAATGTCATTCTGATTATTATTATTGTTATTCAATTCTTCTATTGGAACCTTTGGTGTGAAACACTAAACTTGAAGAGATTTACCACTAAACACCAAAACACTTTTTTGAGCTGCTCGACGCACGTTTCGCTAACCATGTTAGCATCATCAGGATCCAGATTAAAATATCTCCTGATGATGCTCACATGGGTCGAGCAGTTCAAAAAGTGTTTTGGTGTTTAGTGGTAAATCTCTTCAAGTTTATTATTGTTATTTTTTGTTTCTGGGTTTTGCCTTCATGGAAGCGTTTCTTCCTGAATGAGTTTTTATCTCATAGAAACTTTTATTCGGCGATAAATTTGCATACAATACACAAATAATTACAGGGAAGCCGTGGACCTTAGGAACCTTAGGTGTACCAATAAGTAATGTGGTTTTTTGCAAGTTTTAAAAATATTGTCATCTACTGATAATAATTTGACTTAATATAACATAACCTATATTCTAAATAAATATATTTATATTTAGTGTAGTTATTGTTAAATTTTGAAATGAAACAATGCTAGTAATGTAATTAATGCTGTTTATCCAGGTATCCTGGATAGCAGAACATGTCAGCGTTGTTTAAAAACATTTAAGAAGGATGATTTAAATACTTTCGATGGTATAAAATATGGTCTTTTGAGCTTGATAAGAATCTGTTGTTGGCTGAAACTGAAGCTGATTAAAAAAAACCATCCCGGAATTAGCCACAAAGCTTAAAATGCCATAGTCCATTGTACAACGATATTTAAAATAACTGAACAAAATATAAAGAGATGTAATGGGGATGTCATATCAACTTTCAGTTGAAAACAAAATTCAACGTGTAATCATCTGCAATGCACTTTAGTTCAGGTTAAACAGATATCCTTTTCTTTAACAGATTGTTACTAAAGATGAAAAGTGGACTCTATACAACAATCCATATAAGAAAAAACAATTATTAACACCAGGACAACCAGTTACACCCTAAACCAGATCTTCACTCTAAATGGTGGAATTTTGCAGGAATTATGGAATTGTACTCATTGAATATGTTGAATATTATCGCATTGTACTTAGCTTGATAAACTAAACATGTCTTTGATTCAAAAACGTCCATTCCAGAATTCAGTACTTCGCAGCATTTCAAATGTGACATTGTACATCCATAATGAAGATATCTATTACGACTTGAATATGCCTTTAATTTAAATTGCATAGTTCAAATTAATCATTTGTTGTTGGTAGCGAACGGTATTAACGCTTCACCTGCATTCCAACAATGCATGCAATTCGGTATCTTCAATTTTTTTCGGTTGACCTGGACGTTCTTTGTGTTTCAAATCAAAACCATCACTTTTGAATCGTCTAAACCAACGCCTACAAGCGTCTTGCGTTGGGGCATTGTTACCGTAAGTTTCCACAAGTATACAACGACTTTCACTCGCGTTTTTTTTTTTAATTGAGCAGGAAAATTTGAAACTTGACATGTTTTCCACACGAGAAAAATATGATGCTAACTCGAAATCGTTTAAACATCAAAGGCGCTTTGAAAGGTATTGCCGTAGCAACAAAATGACATAAGACATTAGACTGTAAACTGACCCTTGTTTCCAGCATTCCAAGGGTAATTTGAAGTCAATGCAAATTTTGTGTTTTATTCAAGAATTAAAAAACTACTCAGTTTGAAAGACCCTTTAATTCAAAAACATTTCCATGCAGCGGGACAAACTTTTCTTCGTTTACATACTATATTTTAATATTTATTTATATAATGATAATATATTAGAAATCTGTATTAATACAATCGGTAACTTAGTCATGCTTTAACGTTATACAGGGGTGATTCACAAAGTATTACCCTTAACATTTAAACTTTCACCGACAATTTCTTTCATCGTCAAGATATATTTTGTTCAATCTTTAGTATAATAAAGTATTTCTACAAAAAAGTTTATGGTCACCAGAATTATAACGATATGACTTATTTTTAAGATAATTCTGGATTTCCATCAATGGGTGGAGTATTGTAAACAATCGTAATCAACGAAAATATTTCTTTTGTTAATGACACGAAATCACTGATCGAAAAATTAAAATAAATTGTATGGATATTAATGTATGGTAATGTATTTCTGCTTTATTACGATAAATTTATATTTTCAAAACCTATAATGGACCCTCGGTTTACATTATGGAAAATTCAGGTTGAAAATAACAGAATAAAAAAATAGTGGCAACTTTCATAAACCTCATAGAAGCCTATGATAAAGAACTTGCATATAAAATGAATAAGAATTTTAAGATTGACTTTAACAACTGAAAATCGAGTATACTAAGAAATACGTTAGATAAACCGAACTCAAAATCGGACTTAGACCGGAAGACCCACTTTAATCGATTTTATTCAGCTTGCTTTGGAAAAAATTATAAGAAAAGCTAAGATTGATAGATCTAGCCTTTTGTACCATAAAAGTCACTAAAGTCTGGCTTTCTCGAATGAATGATTCTACAAGTCTGTACAAGATTACAGGACAACAACTCAGTTTACAAATTAAACAAAACAAAATAATTTATATGTCATGGACTGATGAGGAATATAGAGTGAGTCGAAACTTGATGAAGGAAGAGAAATGTACATATCTCAGCACCATATTTAGTAGGAAGCTAGACATTAAAAAGGAAATACTAAGGTTGATAGCAGGAAAACGTCGTATCTATTCCTTAATACATTTTTGAGAAGCACTAGTCTGTAAAATATTGCAGGGCAACAACTTGGTTTACAAATTAAACAAATTAAAACAAGTTATACGTCATGGACTGATGAGGAATATAGGGTGAGTCGAAACTTGATGATAACAACACAAATCTAATCAAATACATTTAAGGAGGTAGAAAAATTTACATATCTTGGCACCATATTTAGTAAAAAGCTAGACATTAAAAAGGAAATATTAAGGTTGATAGCAGCAAAGCGTCGTATCTATTCCTTAATAGATTCTCGAGAAGCATGTCAATATCCGGATGTTAAAATTATACAAAACCGTTATAAGACGAATAGAATCGTTTGCGGGTGAACTATGAATGAATATTAGCAGCATTAAAAGAGAAAATATTGGGGGCGTGGGAACAAAAGGCATTGAGAAATTTGATGATCGAACTTGATGATAACAACACAAATTTGATCAAATACTTTTAAGGAGGTAGAAAAATTTACATATCTCGGCACCATATTTAGTAGAAAGCTAGACATTAAAAAGGAAATACTAAGGTTGATAGCAGCAAAGCGTCGTATCTATTCCTTAATAGATTCTTGAGAAGCATGTCAATATCCGGATGTTAAAATTATACAAAACCGTTATAAGACGAATAGAACCGTTTGCGGGTGAACTATGAATGAATATTAGCAGCATTAAAAGAGAAAATATTGGGGGCGTGGGAACAAAAGGCATTGAGAAATTTGATGATCGAACTTGATGATAACAACACAAATTTGATCAAATACTTTTAAGGAAGTAGAAAAATTTACATATCTCAGCACCATATTTAGTAGAAAGCTAGACATTAAAAAGGAAATACTAAGGTTGATAGCAGCAAAGCGTCGTATCTATTCCTTAATAGATTCTTGAGAAGCATGTCAATATCCGGATGTTAAAATTATACAAAATCGTTATAAGACGAATAGAACCGTTTGCGGGTGAACTATGAATGAATATTAGCAGCATTAAAAGAGAAAATATTGGGGGCGTGGGAACAAAAGGCATTGAGAAATTTGATGATCGAACTTGATGATAACAACACAAATTTGATCAAATACTTTTAAGGAGGTAGAAAAATTTACATATCTCGGCACCATATTTAGTAGAAAGCTAGACATTAAAAAGGAAATACTAAGGTTGATAGCAGCAAAGCGTCGTATCTATTCCTTAATAGATTCTTGAGAAGCATGTCAATATCCGGATGTTAAAATTATACAAAATCGTTATAAGACGAATAGAACCGTTTGCGGGTGAACTACAAATGCGGGTGAACTAAATATTAGCAGCATTAAAAGAGAAAATATTGGGGGCGTGGGAGCAAAAGGTATTGAGAAATTGAGAAATATGTTTGCAGATAGAAATTTTGGAGAGAAACTTGTCACTGTGAAATTTTAGACAGAAGAATTTAAACGTGGTCAAACACGCTTGGCTGATAATGAACGTTCGGGACGGCCAAAAACTGCAACCACTATCAATAACATAGAAAAAGTTGAAGCGTTGTTGAAGCAGTTTAAGCGAAGTGAGTCCAAGTTTTGGCATCGATTAATAACTGTAGATGAAACTTGGATGCACAACTACACTCCTAAAACCAAAATACTGTCGAACAGTGGATTGAGAAGAGTCAATCCGACCGATGGCGATAGTTTTTTGGGATAGTGATGGATTTGTGTTAATCGACTATCTTGAAAAGGAAAAAAGAACAACAGAGGCATATTACGCATCATTATTGGACAAGCTGATAGCAGAAATTGAGGAACAAATCGCATTTGAAGAAAAAGAAAGTTTTATTTCACCAAGACAGCGCATCGTCTCACACTACCATGGTTGCCATGACAAAAATTCACGAATTGTGATTCAAATTGATTTACCATCCACCGAATTCACCAGATCTGACCTCCAGCGACTTTTTTTTCTGTCCTACACTCAAAATTTCGCTCGGTGGACAGATATTTTCATCGAATGAGGAGGGCATCACATTCGTAAACGATTATTTTACAGAACAAGATGTTATTTGGATGGATTAAAGAGATGCGAGCATCGCTAGAAAAAGTGTATAGATTTACAAGGAGGCAATGTTGATAAATATAACTGAATTTGATAAAAAATACTTGTTTTTATAATAGGCTGACTTTTCAGACTACCCTCATATATATATATATATATATATATATATATATATATATATATATATATATATATATATATATATATATCCTTTTGTGTTAGGGATAATAATTTATGAACTCCTTGTATATTAGCAACTAACAAAAAATTATAAATATTGTGAGATTTTTCATTGTTTTTTTTTAATTACGACATATATTTATTTATAAAATAAAATTGTAAGGGCCCAGCTCGATAAATTCAGGAAGGTGTGAAAACTCAGAAACGTTTATCCAATAAAAGCATTAATGTAATAAAATTATAATGACCTTCCAAACTGAGCTCGAAGAAAAAATGAGATAATAAGGATAACATTTAAATATCTACTTACCATAACCTTCATGTCTGTATCAAAGCTTTACACTATATCTACACAAGATATTTGCTTAGCACTGAAGCCTTTGAATCACCTTATATACTAAAAGTAGTTCGGGAGGTGGATTATTAAATTTTTTTCTTCTCTTCTCGTTCTGCATGAGAACAATTCATTTTAAGATTATAAGGCACAATGTTAATGTCACGTTTTAAATTAACATTGGATATTGTTTATGATTGTATTTCATTTACAGTATTTTGTATTATCCTACATTGTTTTATGAAATGAAGAAAGGGTTTGATTGGACAAGTTCATTGATGCTTATTTGGGATTTGTCATCTTATTTAAAGTGCTCTTTAGCCAGATGATGTTGAAGCCATCAAAACAAGAGGTAATCGGATGGAATAAAATCTGGTAAATCCGAAGAACTTTCCAGCGAAATGGCTGGAACAATGGCTGGACACTGTAAGCAAACCTTGTTATTATGCAAAAAATAAGCATGTTTCCACTATCCTATCATTGAAAATTATTATTCATAAAGTTCTGCCATCAAGATTCAGCAACTGAGAAGACACCATATCATTTATATCCCACCTGGTACTCAGGAACGTTGTTTTTGTAAGAATATTGGGCTATGATGTGAACGTTGATGATTCCCTGGAATTCTCTCTTGATTTCCTGTCTGGGTTTAGCTTATAATATCTATTTTTTACTGCCCATAATGAATTAGAGCAATAGGACTTTTGGAAAACTTTTCGAATTTTCGAATTTACCGTTTGCATAATCTGAAAGTACTATCAATCGAATTGTTCAAAAATTTAATGAAACTGAATCGGTAGAAGATAAAAGAAGAGTAATATATAGTCTTAGTGGTCATTCATAAAGGGGATATCGATTTGGTAGGTGAAAGTGTTGCTGAAGACCCAGAAATTGACATTATTCTACGTTCACAACAATTTAAACTCCGTGAATCCACAACATGGCATATTTCATGAAAGGATTCAGCTCTGAAGGCATATAAGGTCCAAGGAACTAAAGCCACTGGATCATTCAAAACGCCGTGCATTTGTTAACTGAATTATAGAACAAGCAGATGATTTTTCTCAAAAAAATTATCTTTTCAGATAGGGTACATTTTGAAATTGGTGGCTTCGTTAATAAACGAAATTGCTACATTTGAGGTGAGAAAAATCCATGATTGATTTATGAGAAACCTTTACATCCTAAACGAGTCACTTTCTGTTGTGCATTATGGTCAGGAGAAATGCTTCGAATAAGTGGATTTTGTTGGGTTGAATTGAATAATATTGATATGGAGGAGATATACTGGATATATTTAACTGAGATAGCCGATACTTGATGGGAATTCATTTTAAATAAAAAAATCAAGATTAATATCTAAATTTCCACTATATTTAAAACTTGTACGTATGATAATTGTTTCGACACACAGTGTCTTTTTCAAATACACACTAAATTAAACTAACAGTAAGAAAAGCAGTTACTACCTAAACTAATCTAATAAAACCATAAATGATGATAGTGGGAGTCCCGCGTCTCAATGCCTAGAGTATTGCTCATAATACAATACCTGCTCGATTGCAGAAGATGAAGAGGGCATACGGCACGACACACAATATCTATAATAAGAAATGCATATCCACACACGCAAAAATAAGACACTACAACACAGTAATCAAACCAGAGGTACTATACGCAAGCGAGACACTTACACTCCATACAAAAAGCGGCATAGAAAACATACTAAAAGAAGAACGCAAAATTATTAGGAAAATTCTCTGCACAAAACTGACAGAGGAAGGATACAGACTACATTCTAGAAAGACCACAGGACATAAGAAAAAGAAGGTTGAAATTCTATGGACATCAGTAGACTCCCACCGACAAGACTCACCAACAGAATTCTTACGTACATACAAGGAGTCAAGTCAACAGTACCATGGATCGCACAAATCAGAGCTGATCTGGGAAAGGCACAAATGGGTCCGACAGAGATTGAGGATAGAAGAACGTACAGACACAAAATACATATGTGGAACGTTGCATCAGAGAGCGAAGTTTCGAGGAGATCAGGAACAAAGTGGACGGAGGAGAGAAAGAGAATCCACGGAGAAAGGATGAGAGAGGTGTGGAGGATTAGAAAAAACACTCGAAAATGAGTCAGGATTCTTTGCGTGATCCAACCGGGTCTATACGCACCTAATAATAATAATATATATACTTATTTTCAAAGTAGTGAGATAGTTGTCAAAACTTGACTTTTTATTCCCTACAATCGAAGAGGAAGACTTAGCCGATATTTGGTTGCAACAGGATGCCGCCACTACCCACACAGCCAACGCTACAATCGACGTTTTGCGCCCTATCTTCGAAAATTGCATTATCAGCCGAAATGGTGATGTCAGCTGGCCGTCTAGGAGCTGCAACTTGATTTATTTGAACTATTATTCCGGGATCCGTCAAGGACAGATGTTATATCAATCATTCAGAGACGATTGAAGCTGGAAAATATGCAATTAAAGTGGTTCTTGGTGAAATTGAGGCTCCAACGATTGAAACTGTATTGAAAAATTGGGTCGACAGAATGGGCTACTGCAAATCTAGCCGAGGCATTTACTTAATCGGTAAGTGTACTCTCGAAAATAAAGTACAAATCATTTGAAGATATTTGTTGCCGCACCATATATATATATATATATATATATATATATATATATATATATATATATATATATATATATATATATATATATATATATATATATATATATATATATATATATATATATATATATATATATATATATATATATATATATATATATATATATATATATATATATTATATTTTTTATTTATTGGGTTTTTCGGTCAGTAATTTATTTTTAATTTTTTTATTATCGTTTCGGTTCAAACAAAGAACCATCCTCAGAATAATTCTACAATACATATAACTTTTATAAAAAACACAAACTTACATTTCAAAACATACCAATATTAAAATAAACAATTAATTTTTAATTTTTTTTAAATAATATGGGATAATTTTTTTTTAATTTTTAAATGATATGTTTGACTTTGACATAATTAACAATTCTTTCACCTTTAAAATTTTGTTTTTTATTATAACCTAATTGTTTTGAATTTGTTATGTGGAATATTAGATGCAAAAATAAAAAATTATGAAAATTTATTATTTAGTAATGTTATTATATATACAACTTAAATTATCTGTATCATTTCTGAAATTAATGGTATTATGTGTTTTTTTTATATTTCTTTTTTTATATTGTTTTTCAAGATCTAGGATTTTTATGTCGTTAAAGTTAAAGTTGTGTTCATTAACTATAGTATGCCTTGAAAGGGCAGTTACGTTTGGTTCAAAGTTTCTAATGCTTTTTTTTATGTTCATTTATTCTGTTTTTTAAGTATTGTTTAGTTTGTCCAATATATGAGTTTGGGCAGTTTAAGCAATCAATTTTGTAAATTAAATTTGTTTGTTCCATTTTGGGTATTTGTGGTTTTAATTTTGTAAATATTTCTTTAATTTTGTAAGTATTTCTGCTATATTTATATTATATGGTTTAAGAACTTTTTTATTTTATTATTTATTTCTGGTATGTATGGTAAAGGTGTGTAATTTTCATTTTTAATTTTATTTGTTATGTTATTATTGTTATATATTCTATGTATTCTATTTTTAATTACCGGTTCGTAAAATATTTTTGGATAATTATTATCTCCTAGTGTTTTTTTGATTTTATTTATATATTTTGGCCTATTGTTTGGATTAGTTAAAGTAACAGCTCTATCAATTAAAGAATTAATAACAGTTTTTTATATTTATTTGGTGTATGAGATTTAAAATTGAGATATCTTCCAGACCATACTGGTTTTTTATACCAATTTGTTTTTATATTGCCATTCTTTCATACGTGATGTTAATATCCAAAAAATTATTGTTTTATTTTTTTCTTCTTCATGAGTAAATTTTAATTTGTTATGGAATATATTGAATTTGTTTAAGGTATATTGAATTTTATTTTTAGGTATGCATAATATACAATCATCTACAAATCTTTTATAAAAATAAGGTTTAAAATCGAGAGTATTAATAACTTTTGATTCAACATATTCCATAACTAGATTAGCAATAGTTGCTGAAATTGGTGAGCCCATTGCTACACCGTAAATTTGGGAATAAAATTGGTTATCATATTTAAAAAATGTAGATTCTAGACATATTCTTGTAGCTTCAATAAATTCGTTTTCAGGGATGGTTGTAAATGTTTTAATTATTTCCCATTTTTCTTTAATACTACTAATGGCCAATTCAATTGGAATGTTTGTATATAAGGAAACAACATCAAATGATACTAGTATGTGATTTTCTGATTTTTTTTTGTTTTTTATGTTATTGTGAAATTCCCATGAGTCTTGACATGTGTCGTACATTTATATGCTTGTATACGATAATCACTTAAATTTTTCGATACTAGCTTTCAGTTCACACAGATTATAATATCGGTACATTCTTATATCGCGGATTTCTGATGAAGGTTGCGAAATCACCGTTACTACTTCATTCTGACCAAAATAATATTATTAATCGATTTATGTCGTTGATCAATAATATGAGGTTTATGAATATTAGTGTGTTGTGGCTTGCATATATATATATATATATATATATATATATATATATATATATATATATATATATATATATATATATATATATATATATATATATATATATATATATATATATATATATATATATATATATATATATATATATATATATATATGTTTCCCAAACGGGTATCTTGAAAACTCGAAGCAGCAAAGATCAAAGCAGCTAAAGAACATCATATTATTTTAAGTTAGTTGTGAGTTTTCAGAATGACTCAGAAGTAATAATTTCAGTGTGAATGAACGACAAAAAGGCTTATGGATTATTGTACGAATCTTTGCTTTAAACTCTCAAAGAAATTATTGATTGATTTGTCCATTATTTTGTGATTGGAATAAAACAATTTTATACTTTGTTATCTATCACTTTTATTTTTAAATTTGTGTGACTAATATTTCGTAGTGTTTGAGAATGTAAAATCGTTTTACGAAACTATAGTTACACAAATTTTAAAATAAAAGTGATAACAAAGGATAAAATTGTTTCATACCGTTTTTTCTCAAAGAAATATCTACGCACGGTCCTAAATGTGTACCTGACAAAACGAAGATAAAAGAGACGCAAAGTATCTGCCACAGTGCCGGTTGGTGGGTTTTTAAAGTGGAAGGGCCTAAAAGAAAATAGTGCTGCTGAAGATTTTTTTTGCTTTCCCCTTCCTCGTTTTTACTTTTTATACTATTGAAACCAGGAGGAACCTGAAAACAGGAGGTGAACCAGGAAAATGAGTCAATGGAAAGAAACTGAAAGGAAATGAAATATGGGGTTTTGCTTTGAAAAATTTTTTACTGTGATAAATGTTGGAGGAGCGGCGTCCCGACACCCTCCCTCATGAGCCGCCACTAGTCTGTCACATGGATTGTCTGAAAATAAAATAAATATTGTGTTTATATGTATTCGCTTCTTGCACAGGAGGAAAAAATGTGTTGTAAAAGAACTGGTATGAGAAATGGACATGGACATTGCTTCATCCTCAATAGAAAGAAAATCGCGAGTTTATCCTGACGACCATGTACATCGAGGAAAAAGGAGAATATTTACGGTTATAATACATCGTTTTGAATTTAGCAAATCCAAAAAAGTGTGTTTCTTCTGAGGTATTCTAATCGAATAAAATAGTTAGTGTTAATCACTACAAACTATATTTGTTTAAACAGTAATGAGCCTATTCTTCAGATTAGTATCTAAAAGGTATTCCATTAAGAGGTTTCGAATGTTGGTAACGAATAAAATAAAGAAACGTTTCATAACATACCTGAAAGTTATTTATGGCAGTGCGAAGCTGGATAGTGTACAATTATACGTGGAATACAACATCTGTCAAATGACCGCCACGACTTCTCTGGCAGCTCACATTTCTTTTGTTGAAATTCTCGATTACTGCTGAACACATTTGCGGAGTTATGTCACGAATTATTCGCCTAATTTCTTCTTTCAACTGTTGAACGGTTTGCGGATTATTTTCGTAAGCTTTGCTCTTCACATAGCCCAACAAAAAATAGTCTAGCGGCGTCAAGTAAGTCGCATGACCTTGATGGCCAATTTACGTCCCCATTCTGGGAGATAAGCCTCCCTCCAAACTGTGTACGCAATAAAGTCAATGTTTCACGTGCTGTATGACATGTCGCACCATCTTGTTGGAACCACATATTCTCTAAATCCATGTCCATTATTTGATTTCATAAAAAAACATCAATCATCGTTCGGTATCATTCTCCGTTTACTGTAACAGCTCGTTCATCTTCATCTTCAAAAAAATACGATCCAATGATACCCTCAGCCCAAAAACCGCACCAAACTGTGACACGTTGAGCATGCATCAGGATTTCGTGGATTTCTCTTGGATTTTCATTGCCCCAGATGCGACAATTTTGTTTATTTACGTAACCGTTTAAGTGGAAATGAGCCTCGTCACTGAAAATGATTTTATCGCAAAAATTATTGTCATTTGCCTTCATCTGTAGGATCCAATTGGCAAATGCACGGCGTTGCCCATGGTCGGCTGGTTTTAGCTCCTGTGTTAGCTGAATTTTGTAAGGATGTAGACTTAAGCCTTTTTCAAAATTCGCCACGTTGAAATTCTGCTGATACCCAAATGTTGCGCGCGCCTGTTAACAGACATTTGTGGATTTTCAGTAACACTTTCACGAACCGCCTGAATATTTTCAACCGAACGAGCAGGACGTTCCCGGACTTTTGTTTCGATATCTTTCACAGATCCGGTAGTTTCCAATCTACGCACTATTTTGCGAATGGATACTTCTGACGGATGATTGCATACACCAAAGTATTCACGAATTCGCCGAAATGTGGCTCTCACAGAACACCCATTTTGAATATACACAACAATGTAACCATTAACCATGTTTTAACAATGTAAACACGTTGTTCTACTGTGTAGCGCTCCATTGCTGAAATTGTACTGAATTCCACAATGAAACCCAATAACATAAACAAAGTTTGAGATAAGAAGACTAGCAAAACAAAACATTCGAAACCTGACATTGACATTGACAGATGTTGTATTCCACGTATAATTGTACACTGTCCAGCTTCGCACTGCCACAAATAACTTTCAAGTATGTTATGAAACGTTTCTTTTATTCGTTTCTAACATTCGAAACCTCTTAATGGAATACCCTTTAGTGCCACATTAGATTGCCATATTTTCCGATACGATTTTTCTTAGCGTTGTTCAAATCACAAAATTAAACTCATTTTTGTTGACCACGGTAATATATAACTAATATATTAAATAATTTAAATGTATATTTAGTTGTTGCTAAACATAAATAGATCTGCATGAGACACAGTTATGTTTCATTGTATATTACCTGCGTATCTCGGTAGCTTTCCGATCAAACTCGTCTCCTTTTTTGTACACAGGAACTGTGATAGTAAATCTGGGGTATTGCCTTACATTTCCTATACAGTAAATTTTTATTTATATAACAACGTTCTGTTTTGGAAGTTATCTCTTTCCGTAATTGATTTTTGTCTAATTTGTTGTTTCTTCCTTGTTTTCTATTATTTTAATTATTATTATTATTTGATATTACTTTTGAACCATTTTTTTTTAGTAAATTGATGTTTCTGTATTTCTTTGGAGCTTAGAAGTTGTTTAGTTGATAATTTAATTTGTTGATAAGAAATATCCGTAAAAATAAATTAATACGAACAGTTGATATCTTATTAGAAATTTCAAAATAAACTAATCTTTTTTTTTTAATAAATAAGCAAATATTAATATCTAAACTTTCCAGTATATTCAAAATTGTATGTATAGCATTTGTTACAAATTATGATTAACTTACAGTAAGGAAAGGAAACTGAGATGACTGTCAGGAGAACAGTAAATAAAGTTATAGTCGATGAAGCAATGTCTGAGCAGTTCATTGTAAAAAAGAACTGAGACCAGGCGATCCACTGTCAACAGTTCTGTTCAATCTGGTTCAGAAAGTGATTTTGAGGGAGAGTGGTATCTAAGGAAGAATTAGTAAAGATTTTCAAGATGTTGGAAAGAAAGGCAATGGAATATGGTCTAACAATTAACGAGAACAAGACCAAATCTATGGTAATGAAAGATAGTACCAGAGGACTCAATCCTTTCAATTTAGTCATTGATTGTGCAGGAAATAAGAAATATACAATAGAGAAAGTAGAACAAAGAGAAGAAGAGGGCCACTGAGGAAGAAATGGCTGGATGAGGTGCTAAATGATTTGAGGAAAGTAGGAGTGAGGGATTGGAGGAATGATTCTCTGGACAGGGAAAGTTGGAAAAGATGAGTGAAAGAACTCGAAGCCAAGGGCCACTAGGCCTATAGAGCTGAATATTATTGTTATTACAAGGAAAGTAAATACTGCCTAAAGTGTCCTACTAACAGCATAAACGATAGTAGTATGGAAATCCATTTTTTCAATGTCTAAGAGGGCAATATAATTTGAATAAAGGTGAACCATTCAAGTCTAGCTGATTATTTAGCAAAATATAAAAATTTTCCTTTTATTAATTTCTAAGCTCTTTAAAAGATTAAATTTTTTAGAATTATTTTCATTATGTAACATTTTAAAATTATCATTGAAATTATGATTTTTTAACTTTAAGTGGTTAACATAATGAGAATTATTTAGTTGTTTGGTATAACTTATCTTATGTTCATTGAGCCTAGAAGAGAAATACCCTCCTATTTGTCCAACATAGACTTTTGGACACGACTCGCAACGGACACGAATCGTCAATCAGATAAATTCCTGATTTATAGAGTTTATTGTTGACTTTTACTGTTGTTAATGAGGCGTCCAAGACGTCCAAGAGAGAATAAATGTTTAAAAACTACTTTGGTGACTTTTCCTATATATGTTACTGTTTTGTACGCTGGATTCTTGATATTATTGACAGGATATATTAAAATAATCTTTTTATTATAACTTTTTTATTAATTATTTTATTTATAATGTTTAGGTCGTATCCGTTATTTACTGCCATCTGTTTAATGGCATTCAATTATTTATTATAATTATCTATTGACAGAGGGATATTTAGTAATCTATGTAAAAATGAGTTAAATGTTGTCATCTTTTGTGAATAATGATGACAAGATTTATTATGTATAACTAAATATGCATGTGATTGTTTATGAAAAATTATAAAATTATGTTTATTGCCTTTTCTAGTAATTGTTAAGTCTAAAAAGTTAACACTATTATATTGATCTTCTTTAACTGTGAGTTTAATGTTCTTAAATAATGAATGTATGAAATCTAAGAATTGATTTAATTGTCTATCCGAACCTGTAAAACAAATTAGAATGTCATCAACCTATCCGTAGCAGTAAACTAATGATATAAACAACTAATGTTAATTTAGCTTTTTTTCTAAGTTGTTCATTATTCATTCATCTTTTTCATTAATTTCATTCAATTCAAAAATTCCGCCGGTAAGATATTTTTTTGTTTATTTTTGATGTGTGAATGGAGTTTTTTTAGTTTTGAATTAGTTACTAATGGAGAGACATCACTTAGACCGTAATATACAATTACGTGAAGTAGGAATGATTCAAGGAGCATCAGACAAAGTTGCAGTTACTGAAGCCCTTGACGTCTATGGATGTGTAATAAACGGTTTATGGCTCAGATTTCAAGAAAAATGTTGCATGAGAAACAGATCGCAGAACAAGCCTAGTCAGTTCAAAGACTATTCTTTGGACGGTTGGTGTAATGGTAAATGAAGGGTTCATCTATAGTTATAAAACGTCTAATAAATTAAGCATAATCTCGTTTAAATAACTCTAAATATTCTTGAGAAATGTTTATCCGAATTGCACTCATGGAACGAAAAGCTTTCTCATCTATGAAGGTTGCCGTAAAGTAAGGTCTCTAAGACGCTGGAGTCGCGAGAAACGCTTTAACGCAAAATCCAGTAGTACTGGCGTGTAGTTTGAATTCCCGCCTACAAATCCCCACCGCTCAGAGCTGTCTACGCCACTCAGTCTTTGTTTGACATCCAGGAGCGATGGAGATTCCACTCGCCGGTACCTCTAGATATGAGTTACGTGTTGTGATTCGTTTTTGTGTGCCAAGAGCACTATACCTATAGAAATTCATCATCAATTACGTGAAGTGTATGGACATTAAAAACGTGTGTTGGTGTAGAGAGTTTAAAAATGGATGTACAGACGTCCATGACGAACAACGTGCCGGACGGCCATTGGTTTCCGACGAAACGATTGCAAAAGTGGAGAGGGTAATGCTTGAAGATCGACGGGTGACGATTCGGGAGCTGTGTGAATTGAATCTCAGACTACTATTGAGAAGATTTTGATGCATGCTATTTGGGCGCCGCGGCGGGAGAGTTCTATGACATGAGTATACGAAAAATGCATCACCGCATGAAAATATGCATCAATCGCAACGGAGGCTAGACAAATAGTAGAAGTCCAGGCTTTCTAACGATGTGCTATAACCCATAGCAAATAAATCTGATTTTCTTGGTGAAAAAAAATGGAGACCTTATTTTACGAACAACCCAAGCCAAACAGCATGTAAAATGTAGTGAATACAGTCATTAATTTATTTAACAAAAGATTGTGGATTTTTCTGAGGCTTTTGTTGATTGGAGCAGTTTATGGGTTCTCGAAGGTTCGTCATCATCAATGGCCGTACGAAGATATTAAAATTCAATAGTGCACGTTTTTTCCGTCACAAATAAAGAAAAAGAAGCACTTAAATTGGAACTTAAATATTTTTGCATGTTCGTCGGGGTTAAATCCCTCAAATCAAAGTGTTTTATAATAGCTAGAATTTTCTTTTTCTTCAAAAAATGTAAAAAACTGGAAACATAAACACAAAATCCTAAAAGTATGTGTCTGAAACTTCTCAACACTACTGATTAACGAATCATTTAACAAATATCATTACTTAGTTGGCGATACTCAGTATGTCGGAAAATTTATAAATAAAAAAAAACAATTAGTTATTTTGCCAAAATTATTTCCTTTTATTCGAAATGCATCCCATCCGCATCAATACACGGCTAGATACGTTCAACCAACGCTAGCATCGATTTTTTATATCGTTTTTCGAACACTGTTCTAAAGCGTTCCTTTCATGGACAGTTTGAGTTTCGGAAACAGAAAATAGTCACGCGGAGATTAATCAGGCGAATACGGAGGATGTTGGAACACACAGACTTGTTTTTTGTCCTCATTTTAGGCGTGAGAAACAAATCGAGTACAGACTTTCCGGTGGTTTAAATTCTCTGTTAAAATTTATTTATTTAATTTCTCCGCTATTCGCATCGTAGACCATCATTTCACGCACATTTTCCGCTAACTCATCGCCATTTTTGTTTTTTTGGCCGGTCTGGCTTTGGGTCGTCTTCTAAAGCATCACGGCCGTCCTGGAATCGCTTATACCGCTCGAACATACATGTACAGCATTATCAATCATCACCATACATTTTTTTCATCAATTCAAATGTTCTGTAAAAGTTTTACCGAGCGTGAACATAAAATTTAACATTAGCTCTTTGGGGGTTGCTATCCCGAAGGGAGTGCTGACCGGGGTTTTCGTTAGCTGATGACCGTGGTTTGAAACCCACGTTAAACTGTTCAGTCGCTAAATACCCTTCTCAGTTGCCGATGCGCTTCTAACCCCAAAACTTTACTTTTAATGTCTGAATGATTCTTTATTTGGGTTTTTCGCAACGATGTAAAACTCAAAAAATATCAAAACTATCTGTTCTTATATAAATAAAGAATTACTGGGTAAAAACAAAAAACCGAACGGAGACGAATTTAATAAATTTGCCTAACAAACAAAATTTTAAAAAATATAAAAATGTTCTAAAAAAAATATACAAACTTTTAACGTTAACGTTTCGGGAAGTATTCTCCTCCCGTTTTCAAAACGAATCTAAAAATAAAGTATATTAATTTCTATAAATTATGAAAAGATAGAAAGTAAATATAATTTTTGTGTATGTCAATGATACTTACATTGACAATTAGTTTTTAATGACAGTGACATACTACCAAAAATATATATAGGTGAGGTTTACCTCCCTGTGATTGTTTATGGAAATTCTTAAATGTTTTTCTTTGTATTCTTTAGATTCGGGAACCATATTGAATTTTAATCTACCGAAGGCATAGGAATACATTTATTTTTATTTAAATTAATTAAGCGGGTTCTTTTAATCTTCTTGACAATCTAGTTTTACCTTTTCCAGGTTATATATTGTTTCAATATATCGTGCTAGTAGTATTTTGAATTTAAAAAGTTTTGTTATTTTTCCGACATACTCTGTACTTGCACCATCGATGTGTCAGACAGAAAACAACCCTCCTACATTGTAAAACTAGCTATTTTACTAACTTATTTTGCAACCCAATAGTTTAAAATTTAAACGCACTATTAAACAGCATTTTTTTTAATAGATCTACGAAAGCGTTAGCCTAATAGGCTAAATTTGCTTTGCATCACAGCAAATGGCATAAAAATTTGAATGAAAATCTAAACCACACGTTAATTCGTTTGCTTTCTAATTATGTCTCACATGTTATAATTTTCCCGTCAATTTTATATATTTTCTTTTCTGTTAAATAAGATATAAAGCTTAGATAGGTTTTATTTCATTCTGGATATCTAAATGTGAAATACTTTCAATTCTTACATATATTTCAACAACCCCCGTAACTTAAACCATAACCAATGGTTACATATAAAGTAAGGAACGATAAATACACGGATAAAGGATATTGTATAACAGTGTGCTTTCTAAAAATGTAAATTTTCACCGGACTAAATCTATAACTCTTTTCTCCTGACCATACATTGATCAAACAAATTGTACGATCCAAAATTCTGTTTATGTCGTTAGACAAGAACAAAAATAATGTTTTTTATGACAATTATCATAACACTTTTGTTCAATTATCTTTTATACAAATAACTTTTAACTTTCCAACTTCTTCCTGTTTCCTTATGCACATATGCTTGAGAATAAATGCTAAAAAATTACTGTCATGTGTTCAAACAAACAAAATCCTGCTGATTTTTTTATTCTTAAACCAGAATTATTTTTCTTAATATAATACTTGTAAAGATTTCGAGAGTCTATAAAATATGGAGCGGAATAATTATATGTATTGTATTATTTCTCCATTGTTATATCCGGTAAGTGTTTAAATCAAACTAAATGTATAACATTTTTCATACCATTCAAACTAAATGTATAACATCAAGTATAGAAAAATGTGATAAAGTAAACGGTTTAAAAAAATAGAAAAAAATATTTTTATCATATTGTGAGGTATTTTTCATTTGCTATTAAGCAGTATTTTTTGAGTCTGTTAAGGCAGTTCACTTGTGACAATCGGATCTAAAAGTATAGTCTCATGTCAGAAACTGTACTTGACACATAAAAACGTTTATATACAGAAACACACTAGTACAATCAATTTTTAATGAAAATAAATAAGGTAACGCTTATACCCAATGGTCTATAGATGTATCGAATACCGGATTAGTCCAATAAATATCGGGACTGATTTATTCCTGCCCAGAGGAAGAGGTGAACGGTGGTTTTATAAATGATATTGGAGGTGGCTGATATCTGGTACCCTAGGAAACCTGGCTCAGTTGTCGCTGAAACTTGTGCGTAAATCGAGCAAGATGTGAACGTATGTTTTAAGTTAGCGTCGACAATCAAGATGTAAGAAAACATCGAGCAACGATGTGCCATGAAATGTTGTGTGAAATTGATCAAATCCGCTACTGGGACTATTCACATAATCTTAGGCTTTCAAAGACGAAGCCATGTCCAGAAGACGTCTTTTTGAGTAGCATAAAAGGAAAACAGGAAAACATTGAAGACGAACAACATGCTAGACGCCCGATCTCCATCCGAACTGAAAATGTGCAGAGCAAAAAGCCCTTAATAAACGCAAAAAAAGTATATCGGCAATGAATGATGAGAAAAAATGAAAAACTGAAGACTCTCCTAACCTATGGTGTGACGGATTGTGGAGCTAGATGAGTTAGGAAAAAATTTAAACTGTTGTTAATGTAAAGGAGTCCTTTGAAAATGTTCTGAATGTTGCCGCGTAAAATATGATGACACATAGTCTTTCAAACTGTGATATCTGTTCATCCCAATCCCTCCACTACCTTTAAATTGATACACTCGATGGAGTACACACATCACATCGTTTTAGACAATTATCCAAATGTCCAATGGGATGAGGTGTCACTGTGAAAGAAGTTGATTTAGGTTTTTGTAAAATAGCAAGAAGATTGGACATTCCGCTTCTACCATTAAGAGAAGACAGATATAGTGGCTTGAATAATCTCTTTCCCATGCATATATAGCCGTCTATACCATAATTTTAGAAATAATGCATGCGAAAGATAAATTTCGCCTTTATCCGTGAACGTTTAACCCTTCTATATCCACCATAACTACCTAAATAAAGTCTAGATCAATGATTAAAGAAAACAAAGTTCCATTCCAAGTTTCACTCAATTCTAGCTTTGCACTATTCTAAACACCCTATAAGGATGGTAAGCACGCATCCCTACTGCAAGAAAATGTGGATTAATGGTCATAAATTTTAATTTGCTGGCGGTATACATGTTCTATTGATTATATCGCTAACTTATATTTTTTCTAAAAACTGCATTATTTAAGTAGCTGTAGTATAATATCCCTATCTAGTAAAATCTTGTCCCATCTAGTCCAATCTTGTCCCATCTATCTAAATGGGTGACCGCTTGAGATTAATAAAAATAAACAATTTTTAACCAGGACTATGTTATGGATTCCTATCCTATGTTATAGACCCCTTGAGAGATCCTTATCAAAGAGCAGTTGTAAACCAATCGCTCACACAGTACTGAATGTTAATTGAAAAGTGCACTGGATAACAATTATTTAATATAATTGTTTTTTTTTTCGTCTTAATCCCACTTGTGTTATTAAATGCGTTTTTGTTCATGATGGGTGGGATGGGTGCTTACGATCCTTGTGGGATGTTACCTAGTACAATGCATCATGAGACGCATCGCTTAGAATAGTCCCAACATATATTCACTAGCTAACTAGAGCCTCGTCTTATTACGGATCGTCAGACTTAAATTCTTCAGTATCAATAGGTCTAGACCGAATGGTCCAGGATGTAGGAAAAATGTTCATCGCCATCATCAACCGCCCGCGGATAAGTAGCCTATGGATGTAGAAATGTCAAGAAAATGAAACTAAGGAACTTGAACCTGATGAAACTATTCTGGTGGCGGCGAAAGGAACCAACAGAACACCTACGTTAAAAATGTATCTTTCAGAAGTTTAAAACGTAACTGTCAGAACTTTGAAAGATAATAGCGAACACTCTGTTTGTTCAGTTCAGTTCAGTGCATTGTGCAGACTTTTGGAAAAAAAGAATCTTTTTTGACGTAGCGCATTTCTGACTTAATGGGTTTATGAACAAACATAACTGCAGGATTTCGGTTGATCATTTCTCCTCTCCTCTCGTCTCTCATCCTTTTTGCGTGAATTGTCTTTCTCTCCTTCGTCCACCTTGTCCCCGATCTCCATGAAGCTTCGCTCTCTGACGCGACGTTCCACCTATGAATTTTGTTTCTGTACGTGCTTCTATCCTCAATCTTTATTGGATCTGTTTGTGTCTTCCCCAGATCAATTCTGACCTGTGCGATCCATGGTATTGTTGACTTGACCCCTTGTATGTACGTGACAATTCTGTTGGTGATTCTTGTCGGTTGGAGTCTACTAAATTTTAACCTTATTTTTCTTATGTCCGCCGCTACGTTGGACATTCTGTCTGTAGTCGAATTGGTTCCCACTGTTCTTGATTTTTCAGTTCATTTTTCCATTGCTTTATGACTTTATCCAGGTCTAAGTTGAACAGGAGTGGGAATAACCCGTCTCCTTGGCGTACTCCGGTTTTAATCAGGAAGGGTTCGAAAATTTCTCCCATAATTTCACTTTAGAGGTTGTGTAGGTTAGTGTCTGCTTGATCAATCGTAGTGTTTTGTGGTCGAACCCCTGTTCTTCTAGGACGCTGAACAGATATTTTCGGTCGATGGATCGTATGCCTTCTTGAAGTCGACGAACGCGTAGATGATTGAGACGTTCCTGATGACTTTGTGTTTTAGTGTTATTTTTAAGTTAAAGATTTTATCAGTGCATGAGCGACCAGTGCGAAAGCCTGCCTGGTACTCCCCAATTTTGGGGAGTACCAGTATTTTAGTTGTTCGTGGATTCTCTGGAGAAAGCATGCTGAGATGATTTTGTAGGTGACTTGTAGTTGATTAAGAAGGTTGATAGGAAGATTCCTCTGTAGTTGTTCATATCTGTTCTGTCTCCTTTCTTGTAAATATTCAGGTTCATATTCGGTGAAGATATACCGTTGACCGAATGGCTGCAATAAACTATTAACAACCCTGTCGTATTGAAACCACCCGACAAATTTGCAAAAAAAGTAAACGGGGCCGAGCTAATAAAATAACACGTAAAAAGATAAAATTAATTTTATATCTGGTTTAGTAGTTTCAAAATGTTTTAGTTTAGTTTGCATTCTTCTCTTAAACAATGCAGTTCTATAATTTCAACTGTATTTTTATTATTCCAAATCTGCTAAAAATGTGGCGTTCTTGGCAAGATAATGATCATTGAGCCTCCGGTAATGCTAATTAAAAAAAAAAACAGTTATCGTCCGATGCTAAGCAAATTGTCAAAAATGTGTATGTTTCTTTATTGAATAGGGAGGGGGCTTAATGTAAATGCAGCCACAGCAGAAACGTCTTCATTAACGTTAAAAATATTGTGACGAAGCCAATTAAAGCCAAAAAAGTTCATAGTGATTCTGTAAAAAGCAAATGTATTGACAAAAGCGTCAAAGACTTAATTCGAAGCAAAATTTTTGCTATGTATGAAGAGCAAATTGTACGGCATTGCCTTCATTGTTTTCATTGCAATGGCGACTAAGGAAAGAGTTATATATATATATATATATATATATATATATATATATATATATATATATATATATATATATATATATATATATATATATATATATATATATTGAATCGGCACACAAGCTAGTGCAAACAACCCTGGAAGAAAACAAAGGAATTAACAAAGCTAAACAGAAGCTGAGAAACAAAAGAACGCAAATATATGCCTTAAAGCGTGAGGATGGCACAGTGTGCAGGGCGCATACCCAAATGTTAGAGATTGTCAGAAAATTTTATTCCCAGTTATATGAATCATCTGAGATCAGAACCAATCAAAGACAACAATACCCACGGAAGAACAAATGCCAGATATCCTAGTGGAGGAAGTAACAAATGCTATAGAATCAATCAAAAACGGCAAGGCTCCAGGAAAGGACAGTGCAACTGTCGAAATGCTAAAAGCGGTGGTCGGACGCTAAATAAAACACTGGCAAAATTATAATCAAAATGTCTCAAAGAACAAAAAGTAACTGATTTACGGAAAAATGAAGAAGTGATTCTTTTACATAAAAAAGGAGCACAGGAAGATTTAAAGAACTACCGTCCAATAAGCCTCCTATCAGTAATGTACAAAGTATTCACTAAGATAATTTCTAAAAGAATATTAAAAAAACTCAATCACGCACCAAGAGAACAAGCAGGATTCAGAAGTGGATTTAATACAATGGATCACATCCAGGTTGTACAACAGACCATAGAAAGGCACAATGAATACACCATGCCACTGTGCTTGGCTTTTATCGACTACGAAAAAGTATTTGACTCCATTTCAAAGCATGCGATAATGGATGCACTGCTTAGCCAAGGTGTAGAGAGAGAGCCTATGTAAACCTATTAGAATCTATATATGATGGAGCTACAGCCACAATTCATCTTGATGATCTTGAAGTGGGAATTAATGTAGAACGAGGTGTACGGCAGGGTGACGCAATATCGCCTATTCTTTTCTCGGCTGGCCTTGAAGAAGTATTCCGTAAACTTTACACAGGATGGAGTAAAGATCAATGGTGCAAACTTAAACCATCTTAAATTTGCAGATGATATTGTTCTCCTTTCACAAGACCCAGAGAAGCTGCAAAGACGCATACAAGAACTGCAAAGGGCTGGCAAACCATTTGACTTGAAAATAAACCTGAAAAAGAGTCAGGTTATGTTCAATAACTTCGCTCAGGATAGAAGAATTTCAGCTTTAGGAAGGAATTTGGAGATTGTGGACAGCTTTATATATCTTGGGCAGAGGATTTCAATGGAGGGGAATACCGCCCTGGAGGTGGAACGGCGTGTTAAATGTGGCTGGCAGGCATTTGGTAGGCTCAACATAGTGTTTAAGAGCAGACTCCCACTTTGCCTGAAAAGAAAAGTCTTCGATCAGTGCGTTCTTCCCGTTATGACATACGGAAGTGAAACCTGGAATCTCACATCGCAATCAATTCAAAAACTTCGGGTGGCGCAGAGAGACGCGCAAAGACGAGACAGAAGTCCTGCGCATGGATCAGGGAACAATCAAAAGTCTGTGACATCATTGGAAGAGCAAAGCAATTGAAATGGAGATGGGCAGGCCATATAGCGAGGCGATGGGACGACAGATGGACCAAAACAATCCTGGAGTGGATAACGCTTGGTCGCAAACGTCCGCGAAGAAGACCGAAAGCACGATGGATTGATGACATCGTTAAGTATATTGGACCCGAGTGGCAGAGGAAAGCCCATGACCGTGAAAGTTGGAAGCATGCTGATGAGGCCTTCATCCTGCAGTGGATTGATACAGGCTGATAATGATGATAAACGCTCATCAACAGATTTTAAGTTATAGAGCTTGAAATGTGAATGTTAATAATTGGACTTTATTGATCTTACGTTAACAATTAACTTACAATAAGCACTATGAAGCTATTTAATGTTTTTAACTTTTTATAGTTCAACCACGGTGGCGCTGTTTTTGACTTCGTCTCTACTTTGATACATTTGTTCAATCCAGTGCAGTAGATAATTGAGGTGTCATGATATCTATTTTTGAGATGTGGAATTTGTAGGAAGATCATCTTCAAAATTTAAAAGGCATTTGTTGGTAAAAAATGTGAACTGTGAGTGCGTGATTCGAATGAGACTGTAAAGTTTGGTAAAGATTTGCTCAATTCAACAATAAAATGGTCGAAAATTAAAATAAATACAAACAAAATTAAATTATTTTTTTTATGAAGTATCAGATTTTCAGGTAGGACAGAAAAAAATATCGCCTAAAAATGAAACACCTTAATATATATATATATATATATATATATATATATATATATATATATATATATATATATATATATATATATATATATATATATATATATATTCTCACATATTCTCTTGACCGTTTATTATTATTTTTTTTTTATTTATTGGGACTTATTTATGGGACTGATGTATAATATATATATATATATATATATATATATATATATATATATATATATATATATATATATATATATATATATATATATATATAATATATTATATATTATATAATATATTATATATGTATAATATATATATATATATATATATATATATATATATATATATATATATATATATATATATATATATATGTATAATATATATATATATATATATATATATATATATATATATATATATATATATATATGTATAATATATATATATATATATATATATATATATATATATATATATATATATATATATATATATATATATGTATAATATATATATATATATATATATATATATATATATATATATATATATATATATATATATATAGATATATATATATATATATATATATATATATATATCCCAACTAATCATTGTTTATAAATCCTTAGGTTGTCAGATGGACGACCCACCCACAAACCCATTGCGGCGGGGCTGAAAGCAAAATTATTGACATTTCAATAGCACCTCCATTCAAATCAACCAGATCAAATGATGAAATAGTTTGCTTGTTTAATTTTTCGTACCAAAAACATTGTTTTTGTTAGTTGTTTTAAATTAAAGGTGAGTTAACATCTAAGGTTATGCAAAGTTTTTTTTGTTAGCAATAATATCAGATCAGTCTTTAAACAATAGATTATTACAACGTGACAATGCAAATGTTTGTTTAATTAATTAGTACAAGTAAGGATGATGGATATAAAGTGCGTGACCTGTATTAGTCTAAATATAATACAGAAAGATACAAAATGAACTAAGGCGTGTGAATAATATTTTTATTTAAATAAAAGAACCTTAGACTTAAGGATTCCTTCATCTTATTCAACTGCAAAAACACAAGGTTACAATTTTTAGAGAGCTATTGCAATATGCTCTAGTTATTGTCTTAAAAGTAAATCACAATTGTATAGTACGATAAATGATGGGGAATTCATGGTTCAATGTTAAGACGTCTGAGTATTTACCCAAATAGCTAAATTTGTCTTTTTGTTAATCTTTCTCTTTCAAAGAGATTTGGTTTTTTTAGATTTTTTGACGTTATATAGAATTTTCGTCAAAAGTAAGATTTTCTAAAATTAAATGGTTAGTATAATGGGAATTATTGTGTCCTTTAATAACTTTTATGTTCGCTTAACCTACTACGAGAATTGTTATTTTTGTTTTTTGTGTGAAATAACATAAATAACATAAATAACAAAAAAAAAAAAATCAGGACGGTACAGCGGTACCCATCAATTTGATGTTTTGACCGGTCGTATATTGAGTTGTCGCTGCTTGTTTTTTCTTATTTCTTCAAAGACTTCTGGCAAACAAATGGTTTTGTGCCATTCAGAATTGGCCGTTCTACGATTCTCTAGTGGCACTGTAGCCATATGCCCATTTATCCCAAAAAAGCAGGCAAGCATTTTTTCTTTGAAGTGCTTCTTGCGCGAACAACTTTTGTTACGTTTGGCGATTTTAAAAGACTCATACAAGCCAAGATACGTCACCTGTGTAGATGTTATATAGGGCTTTTGACGACCACGATTGTATTTTTAGAGGGTTCTTTATACCAATCGATGTACCAAAGTATGTTAAATGTCAAATCTTTTTTACGGCTAAATGTTCATGTAAAACCTCGTGTATTGTCATACTAATGCTCAGGCATTTCTCAATCTCAAAGTGTCACACCATTCATGTGCGTACACCATCGATGTCTTCTGGCACAACAACCGATTTTGGATGACTTCTTTAAATTCGTCCGTGAGCGAACGACGGCTACGACTGAATTCACTAAACCAGTCACATACAGTGGTTTTAGTTGGTGCTGCATTGCTATAAGTAAGTTGATGAATACTCTGTTATTAAGATAATTTACGTCGACAGTCGTAGTAAATCATCACACGAAAATTCTTCGAGTTAATGCCACTTTTTGACTGAGATTAAATTTTCAAATCACTAAACAACACAAATAGCGCCCGTATAACAAAATGTCCTGAGTACATATAGAGTCAACAATGTCAAACTTTACGATGTATATGTCAGATGACGCCTAGCAACACCATTGTTAACAATTCCAGATACTTAAATAGGAATCCTCGTATAAAAAGATCCATCTACCCGTTTGACCGACATTGAGCACAAACCAAACTGATTTTGTTACTTTTCCGGTATATGTTTTTTGCACTCGTATTAAGATTGACAGTGTTAATAATATAACATGTTTTAAAATAATTATTATGTTTATTAACATTTCATGTTCATTAATCACTGTGATTCAATGATATTTAAGATCATCATTATTTTTGTTATAGTTATCTAATGACTTTTGAATATTATTAAGCAAATACGATTGATGTACTTTGATAATTGATACACTTGGATGCTTTTTCCACTTCTTCAGCCGTCATTCTCCAGCCGCCATAATAACGTCATTAAGCGTCTCCCGAGACCGGTTTCTAGCCTTATGGCCGTCATCAATCCGGTTGAAATATTGATCAAAACCACTATCTCAGATAGGCATTCAGTTTAACTCGAGCCCCACTGATAACGTTATGTATGGTATACAGTATGTCTTAGATAAGGATGCACTCTACAGAGATCTCGGAAACCATAAGAGATACGGAAATGATTAAATCAGAAAAAAATTACACCTCACTGCAACTCTGCAACGTCACGTTTCAAAATTTTTCCGATGATATGTGGGAAAAACCAAATATTCGCGATTTGGATTTTATTGGTTTCTGATTCTACTTGAAGAAATATGTCAAAATAAATTTGACATTTCCATAGCCACCTTTTCTCCTCAACAAGATGGTATAATTAGATTTTTGATGCGACGTTTTGGCTTTTCTCGACCATCATCAACCTTGTTTTTTTACATAGTCGAAAAATTTTGTTTAATATTTAGTAAATTTTACTTTTTATTCTGAATCCAACGACATGTCACTTAATATTTATTACACGTTTCCGACTAAGGAATGACAATAATAATAATAATAATTTCCGACTAAGGGATGACATTTGCATTAGTTTGCATTTCTTTGAATAATTTATCTAGATGTGACATTTGACAATCTGTAAGTTTAAATTTGTTAATTATTATACTTAATTGGATCATGTCCATTAATCACCATGATCTTAAGATATTTATGATCTTAATGATTAATAATCTTAATTAATAAGCAAAGACAATTCACGCGTACTCCATGTCGATATTTTGTTCATTCCTCCAGCCGTCTCCATAAGGTCATCAAGCGCCTCTCGGGAGAGATATTACATCTAATATTTTTATAGATGATAGATAAGGTTCCTAAATCATTCCAGGTGTCGATACGTTCGTTCTGCGAAAAGTCACGACGTTTCGCCAAAATTCCAAGTGTGCCACATTTTCAAGTGTTGTCCAACTGACGTGCACGGGTCTTTACGCTGGCTCTTATAAACGTCCGGCGACTGCGCAGATTGTATCGGGTAGTTCGGAGCTGTTCGCAGTGCTCGGCTTCGCTGCCGGGTGTCCGTTTAATGATTGTTTCCTCGTCGTTACGATGCCGTAATTGTTCTTTTCTCAGAAGTGATTTTCATACTTTTGGAATGTTGCGAGCCTCGTTTCACGTATTTAACTCACCACTCTTCTGACTTCTGTGATTGTTCGGACCTCGTAATTTTCAATATTCACTATTTCTTTTGGTTTTGGCTGAAGCCAATATTCGAAAAGTCTTGGGTTTGTTGGTGTAAACCTGTAATTTAACATAGCCCCAAAGAAAGTAGTTTAAACATGTTAAATCACAAGATCTTGGTGGCCAGTTGCAAGGGCATTACCGTGAAATTACCAATTCTCCGAATTGATTGCTCAATAAGTCCATCGTAACGCGTGCTGTGTGGCAAGTTGTCTTGTTGAAAATATAGTTCGTCCGCATCAATTTCATCAAGTTTCGAAAAGACAAAATCGTATAACATGGCACGATAGCGTTCGCCATTCACACTGACGGTCCGTCGTTCGGCGGTCTTGAAAAAATAAGGCCCGATAATAAAACCGTAATATAATCCACACCAAACAGTAATTCTTTCGGGACGTTGGCCTGAAGAATCACTTGTGGGTTTAACTCAAACGAATAACGACAATGTTGCTTATTGACGTAGCCGTTTAACGAAAAATGTGCCTTATCGGAGAAGATAATTTTGCGATTTAAATCCTGATCGTTTTCCATTGCTTCCAACGCCCAATCTGTGAATTTCGGATCTTGTATGGGTGTAAACCGAGATTCAAATGCAAAATATTCCAGGTGGTCATCGTGAATAAGCCCAACTCTTGAGAACGGCGCGGAACTGACACATTATCGTTCTCGGCAACAATTTCACGAACAACCGCGATATTTTGGTCATGAAAACTAAACTTACGTTCAAAACCTATCAGTTATACGGCGGATGGCTTGATAAGAAGAAGCAGACGAAACGTTTTTTGAGTAGCAACAAAATTTCTCAAATTTTGATAAAATGTTTGGACAATTTCCAAACATTGTGGTAACGAAAACTTGTTCATGATGAAATGGTAAAAGTAAATATCAAGAATTGAATATCGAATATGGCCACCATTAGCTGTCAAAATCCTATCGTCCCTATTGGGTAGGACTTTATTATTGATTGTGAACCATCTCATGTATCCTCACAATTGTTCTAGACCTTCTATGTGGCAAAGAAAACTTTCTTGAAACACACGTATATACATTGCTATTTCTAGTAGTCATTTATTCGTAGATAAAATGGTATATATCTTTTATAATTAATCTGCATATAACTACATGCAAATTGATTTTTTTTTCAGATGGAATAAGACTCGTTAAATATAAAATTTAAGTGTTTTTATTTCCTAAGATCATCACATATTTACAACAATAAAAAAGTTAATATTGGTTGATTTCTCATTTTGGCCTTAATGATGGTAACCACCATGTCCTTTAAGGACGATAGCTGGAGATGGTTTGTGGATTACGTAACGGTCATATCCGTGGTCTGGGATTGGTGGTCCGGGCAAGTGGATGGGAGCTGGGGGTGGTCCGAAGACCTTGGTAACTACGGGTCCAGCGTGGACGACGGGGGTTTCAAGTCCACCGGCACCACCACCACCGCCACCACCATGACCTCCTCCAATGTAACCGCATTCAACGGAAGCGAAAACTGCCAAGACGGCGAAAACGGCAACCTAAAATGGCATTAAAAAATTTCAATTCACTTAATCTCAAAGTCACAGTCTAAATATATAAATCTGGGAAATTTTAAAAGCTCAAATATCTTTATTAATGTATATTAAGATTTATTTTATCTTTGAAATAAGAAACACAGAAAAAACTTAGGGGGTATCAAATCGGTTGATCCGGCTGGCCAGTTAAAGAAATTGGTCGGTTTCCTGCCTCTTTAAAAATTATAATGCTATTGTAGATAAGCTGAGTTTGACTGAATCTTTCGTAATAATCTTTTATCTAAAACATTATACAAATTTATACTGGATGTTATGAAGCATTCATTTGTTTCCTGTTTGTGTTTTAGAGACTATGCGGATTCACCCAATATATATATATATATATATATATATATATATATATATATATATATATATATATATATATATATATATATATATATATATATAATCTTAAGATTCCTGACTTTAAATGTGCTTTCAACAAATTTTATTAGTTTTAAAAGAACTTGGCATTTTTAAGTAAAAGATGTTTAAATAAATCACTAACGGAATTTAACTTTACAATTTTTCCATGCTTAAAATTTTTAAAAGAATTAGAAAGAGATTTGTATAATATCCGATTAATTAATAATTCCAAAATTCTGAAATATTACATTCTGAAAGCATTCTTTCAAAAAAAATGTAATTTGAATTTTGTACAGTTGTAAAGTTTTTAAATAAAATACGAATGAATGAAGCTGAAGATATTGAGAAAATAGAAAATAGAATATATATTTATATGGATTTCTGATCAGTAGAAATCAATATATAAAGTCTTTACTAGCAAATATTGATCAGAGAGTTTACTTGTTTTTCTTAACAAATAGTTTTTGTCGAATGTATTTATGAAAAATGTCCCACTGGAGTGAAAAGAAGAAAAAATTATTAAATGTAGTATGCCATTGGAAAGTGTTCGATTTAGAGAAGTTTTTTAAAAACTTTAACACCTTTAATTGATGAGTTTCGAGTGAAATTAAAAAAGGGTTTGTAATCTAACTAAAATGCTTAAACAAAAAAATTTTTGACAGTTGACAGTTGAATGGAAGGACTTGTACGAAACGTTGTATGAAAAAATTCAAGAGGAAACTGTTTTTTATGTTAAAAAATTATTGAAAATCACTCTTTTAAGAAGAAAATATAACTTTTGAATATTTAACTTTAACTGAGGTAGCTGATATTTATGGAAATTCATTATAAATCAAAAAAGAAGTAAGACTATCGAAATTTCCCTCATATTCGAAAATTGTATGACAATTGTTTTGGAAAATATAATATACAAAATACATGTACAATGACACTGTATTTTCGTATCTGAAAATTGTGTACCAGAATAATTGTCATACAATTTTCGAAAATATCAACTTATTGATAAAAAAAAATAGAACAAAACATTTATATTTCAATTGAGCTAAAGCAGAACAATTGATTTAAATAATACTATAAATATAAAAAAAAATTGTGCTATTTATCTTTTTAAAGAAAATTATTCTACACATTTTCATTCTTGCTTCAATGTAATGCTGCTAAATTTTTGAAACAAAAAAAAAAATATTTTTTAAGTGTGTATTTTTTATACGAATGTATAAGCAGTGGTTTCAATGACATATAAAGGCTTAAAGGAAAAATATGCATTTCGTTGCGATACATGCAAAAAATATGAGAGCATATGTAATTAAGTTATGTTAAATCGCGATACAGACAAGGAAAAATAAAACAAAACCGACTGTTTCCCAGTTTATATCAATCAGACCATGAAATACGATTTAAAATATCAATTAATTGAACTATTAAGACAATTTTTTGTTTTTTCGTAGTGAAAGTATTCTGCATTTACTTACCAAAACCTTCATTTTGTTGTAGTGCACAAAATCTGCAGTATTATTTGGATATTGTGCGTTTTTGAACTGTGGTTAGTATGGAATAGACAACCACCTATATATACCGATAGGAAGCTTGGTGGTGGAGAATTAAACCGTCTTTTTTTTTGTTGTGTGAGTGCCGTTCTGCACGAGAACCAATTTAGTTGGAGTGAATATGCGACAAACGGATTGATGTAGAACCACGCGGAATTAGTCTGGGTGCAGATGTAATTCTATTGCATAAGAATTAATAGGTCGTGTAATATGGCATACGGGATATTTTGAGAAAAAGAAACAATTAATATAACTCGATTAGGTTGTCCGGACAGCAATGCGGTATTTTAAACTTTATCTCAAGCGACATATCAGAACTTTCTTTGATAATTCCGTTAATTGAAATCAAAAACTGTTGAAATTTCACACAATTTCCACCAGTTTATTTTGTTGATTTTTGAAAATGAATAAGTGTTTTGAAAGTTATTGTTGATATAATAAAATAAGTGAGTACAGTATGGGAGTAATGTTTTTAATATCTGTCAATCAGTGGCGGCTCGTGGGTTTTTAAAGTGGGAGGGCGTAGAAGAAAATAGTGCTGCTGAAGATTTTTTTTGCTTTCCCCTTCCTCCTTTTTTACTTTTCGTGCTCCTGAAACCCTATGAACCAGTTTTTGCTTGTGTTTTGTTCTGAAAAATTATTTTCTGTGATAAATGCAGGAGGGGTGGCGCCCTAACGTCCCCCCTCACAAGCCTCCACTGCTGCCAATTGATACTGGAAAATTATAAATAAGTAATGAGGTAAATATAAAAAAAATTAACATATACACAGTATCGGAAAAATAACGGAACTTTTTATATTTTAAAAAATCTCCATCTATTGAAACCTGATATCTGAAAAAATCTCCTATGTAAAACGAGACCGGCATCATTAGAATCAATTTACGAATTGTCAAATTATAGGGGTTACAGTGACCTTGTCTTCACACCGTCACAAAAACACGATGAAACAAAGAGCTACTGTTAAATGTTGTTTCAAGGTCGGTAAAACTTTTACAGAAATATTTGAATTGATGAAAAAAGTTTATGGTGATTATCGCTCTCGTACACATGTGTTAGAGATGCTTTGGAAGGCGACACTACGCCAGTCCGGCCAAAAAACAATGAGTTCGTGGAAAAAGTGCGTGAAACCGCTGGTCGAAAATGGAGCAATTCACAGCGAACGACGACCTAATGATCCAACCATAGATACAGCAACACGTTCTGGGTATGAATATGTGGTTTTGTGAGTTGTCTCACAGCTGAAAGCAAGAGTAGACATTTGATGTTGTTGTGTCATTGCTCTCTAGATTCAAGAAAAAGAATTTTCCACGAAAACGGGACCGTCTACGGTAATACAAAGAGGCGAGAATCGTACCTCTGTTCTGTTCTCTAACTTGTATTAACATTTAAAAATGAATTGCATTTTTATCCTGACTTTCTGTCCTAGCTCTAGCAGTGTATGGTAAAGATTTTCTTTCAACAATCTTATTCCTCCACTTTTTAAACTATTGGACATTCTGCATAATTTAAATCAAAATTTCCAGCTTAAAATTTCTGGAACCACTTCTTAGAATACTTTACGAAATAGCATTGTTTCTTAAAGTACACAAATCATGTCGTAAGCTTCTACAGCATTTTTTGCTGGATATTCCCTATTCTTCTATATCTCTTTTGACCTCCTGCAACCACTTCTTTCTTGATTGTCCTCATCTACTTTTATCTCCCTGCCCTTCGTACAGTATCTTCCGTAATTCTTTGTTATGACATCCTTTATGTGACCCAACCTCCTATGGTAAACCTTTCTGCTCTGAGTGCTTCTGAGTTCTGAGCGACTTTATGTAAATATTCAATACTTCTTTATTTGTACCTTCTTCGCCATCGAACCATCAATGATCTTCTATTGTTCTGACACCACCAAAACTCTTAATCAAAATCATTCTTTTCAGGCTTTACAGTAACTATATGACAGAAAAAAATTATGATTCAAAGACTTTCTGCAATCGATGAAGTGCTTACTCATGAAACTTCATATTTTTAATGGTCCATTTTTTCAGTCGAATCCTGTATATAGGGTATAACAATTTTTTTCTTAATTGATGAAAGGAACTGTATAGAATATTGTAAAAATACAATTATAGAACTATATATTCAATTAAAATTATTTGTATTTCTCGTGTGGAAGCCATTCTTCTTTTAGTAGCTTTGGTATCTGGGCAGGTTCATTCACTATTGCTTCTTCCTCATTTTTATGAGTTGTCGACGATGAAGTCGTGTCATATCAAATAAAAATCTATTTTTAACACGCTTTTATTAGCTTCTCCTGTATCTATGTATGTAACGGAATTTTTGAACTTCCTTTTCACGCACTTCAAAACATCAGATTAAAATGAAACTTTGTAAACTGATCAAGGACGCTTGACAATACAATAATTTAATAAGTTCAGCATTTAATAAGAGCAACATTTAATAAGAGCCTGAGATGGTTACAACGCCCAAGGAAGGCCCAAGTTCGAACAGAAAATTTTCGAAAAAAAAATGAATATTAGTTCAAAAAACTAAAAAAAAACACGCAGCAAATCGAACTAAAAAATGAAAAATAAATTATAGTTTAAAGAACTAAAAAAGACGTTTTAATGGTAAATTTTTTTTCGCACACATTAATGTTTTCGTTCATCACTTTATTACCGTTTAGTTCGGTTTCATATCAAAGCGTGTTTTTTATTTTTTTTTAACTATAATTTATTTAATTTTCAAATGGTACCAGGTAATAGTAGAGAAGCAGTTGAAGATGAGTCTCCTCTAGGAAGATCTTCCAAGTCAATCAACGAAGAAAAAATTATCAAAATCAAGGATCTGGTTAGATTATTTAGAGTATTAAAGGCATTGCTGAGTTACTGGAAATTTGAAGCAAAACATGTCGTGGTTTTTACATCACATAACGCACCTTCTCACATCGTAATAATTATTCGCCAATTTTTTTGCTAATCATGAAACAAATAAACGTCCATAAGCAACATATTCAACAGATATGCATCCTGTTGTTGTTTCCTGTTCCCTCGATTCAAGCAACTTAGCGTGGATGCCGGTTTGAGTTCATAGAAATCATTCAAGAGATATCGCTAGCCCTTTTCAAGAAAATACCATAAGTAGAATATATACCAGGTGTGACAATTAAACATTCTTCATTTTTTCTTAAAAAACGCGTTTAATTTGGTAGAACGGTAAGGAACGGTTTATTCAGCTGCATTCTAGCTGCACATTTTTACCATCTCTCTGGCAATTTGTGGATGCCTTCCAAGAAAAACGGTACATCTTTTGAGGTGGTATGGCTGGTGAGGCAAGAGTTTCTAGCCAAGTGCAGAAATGGTGTACATCATTGTGCTCTTTCAATTTAATTCGGTCTTGCGGTTGATGTTGATGATTGTCTCTAGGTCAACCCATGACTTTCTGCGTTTTGGGTTCTAGAAATATATATAAATTTTTCGTCTCTAGTCACGATCCGATGCAAAAAAGTATTTCTTTCATATCGAGAAAACAAAACTTCCCACACCGTTTTTGGCTTTTCCAATTGTCTGTCTTTCATCAGATACCAATTTTCGTCCTTTTTGGAACTTTCCCGTAGCATGCAGGCGTTCACAAATGGTTCGAAAATCAACGTTTAACAATTTTTTCAAATTTTTTCGGTTGATCTGGGCATTCTTTGTCTTTTAAACCGAAATCATCACTTTTGAATCGTCTAAACGAACGCCCACAAACGTCTTGGGACATTGGCACCGTAAGTTTCCACAAGTATACAACGGCTTTCGCTCACGTTTTTCTTTTGATTGAATAAGACATGTGCAATACTTGAAACTCGATATGCTTATCACACCGGCGTTTTGAAAGATACTGTCGCAGCAACAACAATGACATAAGAGATTAGACTGCGAACCCTTGTTTTCAGCATCATATCTTAAAAAAATTAAGAATTATTAACCGCGACATCTGATACTCGATGTGTTGTAATTTTCTCTAAATCAAAATGATGAGAAAATACAAATACTAAACTGAATAAATTGCTACATTCAGTTTCAGAGACACGTACCCGGTGGTACAAAACAAAAGCTCCCCATTATACATTAATATATCTTGGTTTTGGTTTATCTATCTGTTTTGACGATCCTTTATTCGTTTTCGCCATTTTTCGCTCAACTATCGGATCTCAGATTTGAAGAAAACTTGATTGGTTTTAATGTGATGCAATTATTGAGGCTTTTTTCGACTTCCTCAAGAGATGTAAAGCGGCTATCAACCAGGCGAGGTTGCAGGGATCGAATGAGATAAAAATTCGAAGGCGTCAAGTATGTAGAATACGCCGGGTGAGAAGAAATCTCCTAGCCCAACTCAGTAGTAATTTCTAGAGTTATTTTTGTTGTATGAAGTCGCGCGTTGTAATGAAGCAAAATTACTTCCCTTCTTTCCTCGCTAGTACAAGACTTTTTTTACCTTTCCATCAGTGTTACTCCTAGTTCGTATCCGTAGCAGTGTACATCAAGGATTTTCTTCCAGCAGTCATTTTAATTCTTTATCCTCCGTATTTGTTTTTTTTTTCGTTGTCCTGTGCGTTCTGCATCATTAAAGCGAAACTTTCCAGTGCTGTTTCCAGTGTTTCTTCCAATGAAATAGCCATCGTGAGCTGAAGAAATCATATATTGAGCTTCAGCAGCGTTTCATTTTTAGTTAAAAGACGAAAAGAATGCAGTACCTCAACATCTGAGATTTTTCGAAAGACATCGCGTCAACAACTAAGTTGTAAAGTTATATTCACTGTAGTGTTGTACTACTAGTAGTAGTAGTTGTATTGAAGCTGAAAAATGACGGTTCAAAAGAACCATACGGCGAGAAAAATTCTGATTAGAATAGCTTCTCGTAGTCGATGAAACGTGAGGACTTTTTTGTTTTAGAATAAGCTATGTAGTTAAAACTTAGTAGTTTGAAAAATGAGCGTCAATTGGGTTTTTGAATAAAAAATAATAATTGATTGTTTTACTTTATTTTAACACTTATAATAAACAATATTGATAATCTATGCGAAAAACTTTTGAACGCGCCGCGATTGGCTGCTATGTTTGTGACGTCAGAATACTAAAGTGTTTTCACTCAGGTACTGTCAACGGTTTTTGTTCGTATATATACTGTCAAAATTATTGTTGGTTAAGTGCAATAAAATGTTGTTCAAACAAAGGGTTCATAAAGACTAATTCTGATAATATACCTGCGGTCGATATTTTTATGATCACAGATTTTCTGAAAAATTATATTCGGTTCAATTTAGCTAAAGTTCGAGGTGCTAAAACATCGATGTAAATTTTTTAAAAGATCATAATAATGTAAATGTAAATAAGAAACAAAATATTTCTATTAAATATAATTAAACTATTTGTAGGGTGTCACGAGAAAGTTACGGTGGCAAGGCTATAGGTTTTATTCAACTTAAATGCAAATTGAGTAACCAAAACATATTTTCTAGTTTTGTAATTATTTTTTTGAGTGAAAAAACAACATAAATCACTACCAACAATTATATATAAATATATATATATATATATATATATATATATATATATATATATATATATATATATATATATATATATATACATCAAGAATAGGGAGACCCTATCCACAGCCAACAACCCATGTTTTTCGCCGACCTCCCGTCGGATGGCGTATATATGTAGTGTTAGATTTTCTTGGACTGCGTCCAGTGAGACAGCAGCTATATATATATATATATATATATATATATATATATATATATATATATATATATATATATATATATATATATATATATATATATACACATTTATATGTTTGATTACATTCATTGAAGTTTTATTTTTAAAACCACACCGATTCTTTAAACCATCACACTAAACTCTATTAACAATATTTTTTTAAAAATCCACCCATATTATTGCTTTAAGGTTTTCAGAATTTTTAAAACGATGATGATTTGTCGCCTTACATGTTTTACAAACCACCCCAGTAGATTCTTGATTTAATAATATTTGCAAATATTAATAAATCTGGCTGCTAACTACCTCTAATGCATGACCAGCGAGAGATTTCCCAAAAAAAAAGAAGATTTGCAAATATTAAGAAATCTGGCTGCTAACTAACTCTAATGCATGACCAGCGAGAGATTTCCAAAAAAAAAAGAAGGCACCTAAAACTTTTTTTTTTTGAGTGGAAAACTTTTATAGTCGAATTGTGGGACTCTCCTGTTAAGGTCTACCAACTAGAAAACCACTAGGTACCACAACATATTCTGGAACCACTGTCAGCCTACCATCAGGCAATTCAATGCCTATAATATATTTCTAACCTATGCTAAACATACTCTATCAAATGAATATGTTCAGTCAATACATGAAATGTACCAAAATCCTGAAAAAAAATAAATATTTTAACTGTTTTGTTTTTATTTAGAATATAAATATACCATTTTCTTTACTTTTTGTTTTGGTTCCACGGAAAACTGCTTTGCCAGTCCTTAATTTAACTCGTTGGTGTTTATCCAACTGATCACACAAATTTCTGTGCTGTTCGATCATCTACAAATGAATTATCTTGTAAAACTTTCATAAGTATAAGACTTTTCATATACGATTACCTTCCAAATCGGTAGTCGAATTTTGTTCTTGTTTATTATTGTCTAATTCTTGAATATTATTTTTCGTATCCTAGAAAATAGAGGATCCCGTAGGGCTTTCTCACTGTTACTACCCTCGGTTGTGTTGCTACATGTAGATTATTTACGGACACGCAGGAATATTCCTTCTTGTAGATTTGGCACGTTAATGAATTAAATAATATAAATAAGTTTTAAAAACGAATGCAAAAAACTAAAGGAACCCTAATCTGATTTCATTCTGCGCTTACCTTTGAGCATCCATATCTTATGTAAAGTACTACGAGTATAACGTCGAAAATAGCACCGGAAAGCCTAAATAACAATTAAAAGCAATTATGTTTTAAAATTGATAGCAAACCAACAAAGGCGGTCAAAGATATAGCTTAAACCTATAGAACGATGACAAGAGCGATAAATTGTTTTATTTACCCCAGACCTCGGTTCTTTCCGAACCTTCAGAAAGAGCGAGAAAGAAAATTTCGGTATAACTTGAATGCCGAGCCGAACCGATATTGGCGATATTAGTCTTCGGTACTAGGTTTAAAAATTTATTTTCAATTTGATATAACTTTTTAATTATAAGGAAAAACATAAAAATAAAAATAGTTTTGTTATAAAACTTATATATGATCTTCCAATTTATGACAAAAAAAATTGTTCCACGACAAAAAAAATTAGAGATGTTCCGTTTTGCGGGATGTGTAAGTGATGCTAAAATACAACACAGACCACGAACTGCACGATGAGCTGAAACCATCTAACACGTAAGCGAAAGCGTTCGGGAAGTTCCAGGAAGATCAACCCGGCGATACCTTGCCCAACTAGGAATAAAATGACCGTTTCTGCAGCGTGCTACTAAAATCAAAAGGTAAGACTTTTCTTTTTAAAATTCGCGCGCTTTACATACCGATACAACATTTTTTAAGTCGGTATGACTGTTCTTGACATACCACAGAAATTTCATATGAATTCGCTTGTTAAGATGGAAATTACAGCGTCTTGTGTAATGGTTCAAAATTTTTGTCGGCGATTTTTTAAAAAGCATTTCAATTTATTGAGCAAATTGAATTTTGTATAAAAATCGAAATTGCAAGCTGTGTCTTTTTTTTTAATTTACAGGTGGTACCAGGATTTTAGTGATGTTAGAGAAGCAATTGAAGATGAACCTCGTTTAGGAAGATCTTCCCGTTAACCAATGAAGAAAATGTCACCAAAATCAAGGATCTTGCAGTGCGTAATAGCCGATTAAGATTTGTGGCAAAACAAGCCATGGTTTTTACCTCACGAGAACGCAAAATCAAGCAAAACCTTTCCATAAGCATCGTATTCATCAGATATGACACCCTGTAACTTTTTCGCATTCCCTCGATTGAAGAAACCGTTTTGAGCTCATAAAAATCACTAAAGAGATTTCTTTCTCGGTTTTCAAGAAAATACCACAAACCGAGTATAAAAACTGTTTCGAAGACTGAAAAAGACATTGGAATAAGTGCATTGAAGTGAGAGGGGATTACTTTGAAGGGGGCATAATATATTTGGATGAATAAATAAATCATTTTTGTTTTATTTTAAGAATCTTCTTTTTTATCATAGTAATATATTAAAACAAAAACTTCGTATGAGCATAACACTTTTGATTTTCAGCTGGTGTTAGATTAAATAGGATACCTATTTTGTATCACGCTGTATATGTAAGAGGTAGAAACTAAGTTTAGCACCAAATAAAAAAATGAAATGATGTTTAATGAAATCTTTTACAAGGAACGACCGCAGTTCAATATATCTCATATGATAATTTAATTTTTTAATCGGCAAAGAAGGAAATACAAACAAATAATGATGTACAAACAAATCGATAAAGCTCGTAAGTTGGTGAAGCAAAAGGAAAAAAAATCGAGTGAAATCAAAAACAAACGTCCCGCTATGTAACACGAAAACGAAGTGCTTTTGTTAATGACCATTGCACCATAACGGTTTTCGATTTAAATAAATAAATATGCAGGTTCGTAATCGACATATTAATTGCCGTATTTTATCTCGTTACGGTTGAAATAATGCCGATGTTGTGTAAATCAAGATGATGATTAGTATTTGCCGTGGAGGAAATAAAATATGAAATGGTCAATGTCAAGTTAAATCCACAACAAAAAAAAAGGACGAACATAAATGAAAGTGGAATACACATAATAATGTCAGACTTGAGTTTGAATATAAACACTGCTTTTTCGATAATTAGTTTAATTAACTTATTAGTTAAAGATTTTGATTTAAGTGAGGTAGACGATACTTAATGGAAATTCATTTTAAATAAAACGAAAATTCAATCTTCAAATTTGTGAGATTTTACAATATATACTAGTTACTACCCCAAAAGTACATCACAGTCTTAGAACATAATAAATAATATATATTTTTTTCGTTTTTCGCCATGATCTAAAACTCAAAGAATATCAAAAATATCTATTCCAAACGGAGACAAATTTCTCAGAGATTATTTTCTGTAATAGATTTGCCTAATGCACACAATTTTAAAAATATTGGAACGATCTAAAATAAATATAAACTTTTAATGTTAAAGTTTCGGAAGGTTTTCTCCCCCGTTTTCAAAACGAATCTAAAAAATAAATTATATTAATTTCTATATACAATGTAACGATAGGAAGTAAATATATTTTTTGTGTATGTCAACGATACTTACATTGAAAATAATAGTTATTAGTGACAGTGGTATAGCACCAATATATATATATATATATATATATATATATATATATATATATATATATATATATATATATATATATATATAGATCAGGTTTACTTAAAATTATAAATTATAGTGTTTATAATAAATAATAATGGTCGGTAATCCTTTGTGCCGTGCCTAGACGTAAAATATAAGTTCAATAAGGGTGACCTTATAGTCATTTAGTCCTTTATACCATACCAATTTTATTTTTATTCAAAACTACGCTTTTTTGAAATTAAATGATATATATTATTAGAACATAATAAATAATTTTTTTTTTTGGTTTTTCGCCATGATCTAAAACTCAAAGAATACCAAAAATATCTATTCTTATGTAAATAAAAAATCACTGGGTAAAAAGAAAAAAACCAAACGGAGACAAATTTCTCAGAGATTATTTTCTGTAATAGATTTGCCTAACGCACACAATTTTAAAAATATTGAAACGATCTAAAATAAATATAAACTTTTAATGTTAAAGTTTCGGAAGGTTTTCTCCCCCGCTTTCAAAACGAATCTAAAAAATTAATTATATTAATTTCTATATACAATGTAACGATAGGAAGTAAATATATTTTTTGTGTATGTCAACGATACTTACATTGAAAATAATAGTTATTAGTGACAGTGGTATACCACCAAAAATATATATATATATATATATATATATATATATATATATATATATATATATATATATACATATATATATATATATATATATATATATATATATATATATATATATATATATATATATATATATATATATACATATATATATATATATATATATATATATATATATATATATATATATATATATATATATATATATATATATATATATATAAATCAGGTTTACTTAAAATTATAAATTATAGTGTTTATAATAAATGATAATGGTCGGTAATCCTTTGTGCAGTGCCTAGACGTAAAATATAAGTTTAATAAGGGTGACCTTATAGTCATTTAGTCCTTTATACCATACCAATTTTATTTTTATTCAAAACTATTGAAATTGAATGAATGAATATGAATAATTGAAATTGTTAGGATAAAGTTAACAGGATTTTTCATTAACTGCTTTTTAACTCGTGTAAACAAAGATCTGTGTTAGATTAGTAATGCTAGGGTGAATAGCATGACTATAATTGCTTAGGCGGGGTTACCTATAACCCCCGTTATATATTATTTTACGTTTAATACAACAAAAAATTTAATTTTATTTCAATAAAAGACGATTTATTTTAAACATTCAGTACATATTTCAGCTCTATGATAACTAAAAACAGCTTTAAAGCACTTTGCACATGCAGTTTTTGTTTGCCGGTCATATGTTCTCAGACATAAAGAACAGCGAATTTGTTTCTGCAGTTTTGTGGGTGGTGGATCAACCGTTTCTTCTGAGTTCATAAACAGCATATCCTTTATTGATTCTTTTAATGTTCGAGGTAATGGTTTTGTTAAATGGTTGTCCATTTGTAGCCTTACAAATTGTAGCCCAAGTTCAAATAAATTTTTTCGACGAACACTTTTTTGTCTGTCACTTTTAATAATTTGAAAAATAATGTTGGAGTTAATGCCCGCTTGATCCATACATATAATGGCCATCTACATGTCTTGCGAGAGACGGAATATGTATGCACCATTTGATCAAAAGTATCAACGCCTCTTTTGGTCGAATTATAAAAATTGATTATTTCGGGTTTTTTGTTTTCATCTACTGTACTACCAATATGCATTGTCGACAAAAATAGCACATATTTGGCTTTCTTAGAGGTAAAGGATACAGTGATGGAGGAATTTCCTGATTTTGTCAGCCAAGAAGATGGATGTAAACCAATTGTTCATTGTCTAATTACGTCCTGTTCCGGAAATATGTTCTATCAGTTTCTTTACGTAATAATCTGGGAGAGGTTCTTTATTTGGCTTGTCTTCTTTGCCAATATAAGGAATTGCAGTTAATATGAGCGTGAATCACACTTTCATTAGAACTTTAATACCACACATCATTAGAACTTTAATACCACACATCATTAGAACTTTAATACCATATTTGTCAGGTTTTGATAAAGTATAGATTCTAAAAGGGCAATTACCTCGAAACCCCAACAATTGTTCGTCAAGTGTACAATAAATATGAATAAATATGATATACAACGTATTGCAGAAAATGTATTTACTCGGCTTGTTACGGGTTTGTCACCAATTCTGAGGCAACTTACCAGGAACCTAAATCTTGTTTCACTCGTTATGCATCAAGATAATTGCTGTAGAGAGATGGTTATCTTTTCTACATCCAGCTACATAAAGCAATTCTATTCTTCTTTTGTCCTTGTATTTCCATATTAGTATATTAGTACAATAAGTACAATAATGCATATAATATCCGCACTAAAACAATAACATCTAGGCCTCTAAGTCAGTTGTAATATTTTTAGCCGCATCTTTTGGTCCTGGAACACGTAAAACAATGTTTAGTTTAGGTGTCCGAGTATGACATGACAAATATGCCCATTTTTCCCTTTCATTACTTTTCCTGGAAGCTGTTTTTCACTCTCATGCTCTTTTCCGTACTCTCCTGTTGAGTAGGTGCTCTCTCTGTCGGATTGGATTGAAACATTGTCTTCATAGTCAGTGTAAAAAATTATGTTATTTCTGATTTTTTAAATAAAATTAAATTACAATCAGTGCTTACCTGTAATCAGTACTTACACTCTAATCTTAAATAAACAGCGAAATCGGCGTTCTTTACGCCAATTCATTTATAAAAAAGTTATAATATTTAATTATTTTTAAATACGATATATAGGTCCCTCATGAACTTAGTGAACGAAATCCTGGACCGAATCTCTTCGTGCAGACTTTTGATGAAAAATAATTCTAATTCGCCATTTTTGAGCGAATGGTAACTGGGGAAGAAAATTGGATTGTGCACAACAGCGTAATGAAAAAGTCATTGGGATTGGGCGGTTTTAAGTACGGCGAAAGACGACCTTTATCCGAAGAAAATTAAGCTTTGCATTTGATGAAACTGGAAGAAACCTATATACATTGAGCTTTTTTCACACAACCGAACCATCAACAGTGACCTCTACTGTTCACAATTAGATTTTAAAACGGAAGAAGAGGTAAAAGAAAACAACCTGTTAACAGTTTTTGGCAATAAAGGTACTAATTTGTGGCAAAAAGATCTTACGGACCTACCATTGTGTTGGCAAAAATTTTAAATAATGGGGGCAATTACATAATAGACGATATAAATATTTAAAAAACTCTTACGAACTTTTCGGACAACCCGCTAGGAACCACCAAGATATAAAACTACGCTTAATAATTGTTAAAGTCTTTATAAAAGTCTAATAATAATAGAGGGGAAGATGCAAAATTCAGATCAAATCGAAACACCATTGACCAAATAATTTCTAAATGTCAACTAGCAGAAGAAAGAATTAGTTACAGAAATAAAACAATCATAGTATTTATTAAATTCAAGTGAGCATTTGATTAAATTCACTAACTTGCACTATAAAAGCCACTGCAAAGTTAAGATATTGCAGGAAAAATCAGTCTACTCTCAAAAATATCATTTCATGGCCCTACTATTAGTGTACACATTCAAAGTCAATTGTTCCCTGTTTTTCCAGTTTAAACGGTCCTTCGCCAGCAATCTCAACCCGATCTACACCATTGCTTAGTCATTTCGTCTAATAATCAATGTAGAAAAGGCCAAAGTTATGGTTACCGAGGGCTCAAAAACCAAAATATATCTAGAGAAAGACCAAATCGAACAGATAAAAGAGTTTAAGTACTTAGGACCACAAATACAAGAAAATAGAACTGCATACAGTACAAAAGTCAACAATAGGATTGGTTGGGCCATGGGATCATTTCCAAGAAGAAAAACCTCTTCAGAAACATTAAAATATATCTCTTCTGATCAACATAATCGATGAACAGACTCAGAAACGTAGATTCCCATAGTTTGGTCACACTTATATAGTAGAATGATTTCCAATCGAATCCCATACATACTCTCTTCTTCTCAGTCCTTGACCCTGGTCGTACGGTTCATTTCCATATCTCCCTATCTTGTACCAACTCAGTAGCCTAATCCAGATCCTGTCCTACCCGTGACTGCATTTGATTTTTCTCTTGGCCTTCTCCTATTTACTTATTCCCGTATCATAAGTTTCTCTACACCATTCGTTCGTCTTGATAGGTATGTGGCTAAAGTATTTCTGATGTTGTTTGCAGATGCTTTCAGGCAAACGGTTTTCGATCTTTAATTTTTTGAGGATGGAGACATTAGCTCGGAGCTGTGTTAATGCTATCCGAAGTACTAGTCTGTCTTTCTTTCTTCTAGTCCTGGAGGTTAAGTTGACCCGAAGGCCCTGACTTGTATTCACTGAATTTTTTCGGACGTCACGACAATGTCGCTTGTTCGAATGGTTTTAGCTGCCGTCCTTTAGGCATGGAGGTGATGACCGAAGAGGATGGTCATACTGGGGCAACGGCCGGCAATGGAGCTGCCGTGGCTCTGATTAGCGGATTGTCCGAAAGGGACGCCGTCGCTAGGAATTTGTCCAGCAGTCTGGACAGGAATGTCTGAATCTCTGGTGTGTCAGTTTCCCGATGGATTTGCGCATTCCTTACAAACCATGGGGCACCTACTAATGTGCGAAGAGCACGTGACTGGAACGATTGCAGAATTGCAATCGACGTTGGGGGGAGGTACGGGAACCAGGCCTGAGATCCGTAGGTGAGGACGGATCGGACTATGATTTTATACAGGGTTATTCGGATGTTCAGCGAGAGCTTACTTTTGCCGTTCATTAGGGGGTAAAGCAGACGAGCCATGGCTCTTGCTTTCCCGGTTACCTTCTTTAGGTGCGGCACCCACGTGAGGGCCTTACTAGTCTGTGTATCCACATTTCAAAAGCGTATTTTTTCCTTTTCCTACATAAACTACTCAGGCGTAAAAAAAAGCCAACAAGAAAATACAGAAAATAGCACTGAGGTAGACACGGTCATATTGAATTGATATGAAAAATTAAGGATCCCCGTGCAATATATACAAGGAGGCAAAGAATATTTACAAATCTCCCGTATGAATGTGTAAAATACATATAAATTTATGATATTCTTACTAACTGTTTAATAGTAATAATTTTTAAACAAAGTATACTCTATCAGATGGCAATATACTTATATCGTTTTTTTTCTGTGTTATTATGCTACCAAATAATTTAATTATTACAGTGTAAAATGTTCTTATTAACCAATCGTGAAATACTTAAACGATTTTTATGACAACTTTCAAGCTGTCTTACCAAAGACTGACTCATAATATAGCAAGATAAATATTTTTTATTAGAAAAAAAATAATTAAATTAATTTATAATGTGAAACAAATAAAAAATTATCAAATATTAATACGACATAATAAATAAGTTATTGTAACAAGATTTTTATATTTGATTCGAAGGTTGAATAAAATCTTGCAGCTTTTCAAATGATTTATATGTACAGTGGATTTCAAAAATATTCGAACAACTTATTTAAAAAATCATTCGAGCAGTTCCAACCTACGCAAAAAAAGTCAGCAAAGTAAGTCGAAATTAAAAATATTTGGCTCATCACACAAAATAACATCGTTTCAATAATTTTCGGGTTTCATGATAAAAGCGTACTCCATAATAAAATCCAGTCGAGTTTTAATATTTGTCTTACAAAACCAAGGCTTTTTCCGGACCACACGACCGTGATATTTATGTTTTCTTGTACAATAATGTGTAGTTTTAGTGCTGACTATTTTTTGAGAATGGTTTTCCACCAATGTTTTGAGCTTAGGTGTACTAATTTAAGGGACTTAAATTTTTTATTTGGAATACGATACATTTTAAGATGTTCCTTCGACCACAGTCCAATTACTAGTTGTAGTAAATAAAATTCCTCAATAAAATATATAATTAATTATTATTGATAAATACACCATGTTTAAATCAAATGAATCACACACGTCAAAGAAAACTAATTTAAAAGGCACGTTAATTTAGAAACTTTGAAAACCTGTTTTTTTATCTTTGCCTATTTGCTGATAATGTTCGAAGAATTACTAATATTTCCGAAACAGTTGAAGATAAGTCTAGGATATTTTACATAAAATATGTCTAGAATTTCATGAAGAATCCAAAAATTAAATAATATACAGGGTGTTGTATTGAAAGTTGGTATTGGCCACTGTTACATGATACCCTGTATAAAAAAATTTTATTGAAAAAAATGCGTATCTAAAAATACCAATCGACGTGTTCGAGCGTTTTTTCGAACACGCCCCCATTTATTTATTAACGAATTTATTCCATTTGGCTGGGACACACGGTATACAACTTTATATATATATATATATATATATATATATATATATATATATATATATATATATATATATATATAGAGGAAGCGATTTTGAGATTGCTTTGTCAAACCGGTTTGCTGCGTTACAAGATCCAGAGGAGGTGGAAATATCAGTTCAATATGAAGAAATCGCCAACAATGTACTTCAAACGGCTGCTTCAATAGCACCAGACGAAAAATGTCTCAAACAAACAAAAATCTCCAGTGAGATCATTGATTTAATGAAGAAACGACGAGCAATGAGAAATGCAGGTAGTCCTTTTGGCAGGGTCGAGTACACTGAGCTCTGCAAAACTATAAGAAAACGTATCAGAGAGGACACGCGCCGATTCAATATGCAGCTAGTGCAAAAAACCCTGGAAGAAAACAAAGGAATTAACAAAGCTAAACAGAAGCTGAGAAACAAAAGAACGCAAATATATGCTTTAAAGCGTGAGGATGGCACAGTGTGCAGGACGCGTACCCAAAAGTTAGAGATTGTCAGAAGGTTTTATTCCCAGTTATATGAAGATCAGAGCCAGTCAGGGACAGCAATACCCACGGAAGAACAATATATAATACCAGATATCCTAGTGGAGGAAGTAACAAATGCTATAGAATTGATGAAGAACGGCAAGGCTCCAGGAAAGGATAGTGTAACTGTCGAAATGCTAAAAGCTGGTGGTCGGACGTTACATAAAACACTGGCAAAATTATACTCAAAATGCCTCAAAGAACAAAAAGTACCTGACTTATGGAAAAATGCAGAAGTGATCCTTTTACATAAAAAAGGAGCACGGGAAGATTTAAAGAACTACCGTCCAATAAGCCTCCTATCAGTGATGTACAAAGTTTTCACTAAGATAATTTCTAAAAGAATATTAAAAAAACTGAATGACGCACAACCAAGAGAACAAGCAGGATTCAGAAGTGAATTCAGTACAATGGATCACATCCAGGTTGTACAGCAGGTCATGGAAAGGCACAACGAATACACCATGCCACTGTGCTTGGCTTTTATCGACTACGAAAAAGCATTTGATTCCATCTCAAAGCATGCGATAATGGATGCACTGCTTAGCCAAGGTGTAGAGAGAGCCTATGTAAACCTATTAGAATCGATATATGATGGAGCTACAGCCACAATTCACCTTGATGATCTTGAAGTGGGAATTAATATAGAACGAGGTGTACGGCAGGGTGACGCAATATCGCCTATTCTTTTCTCGGCTGGCCTTGAAGAAGTATTCCGTAAACTGGATTGGGAACAGGATAGGGTAAAGATCAATGGTGCAAACTTAAACCATCTTAGATTTGCAGATTATATTATTCTCATTTCACAAGACCCAGAGGAGCTGCAAAGACGCATACAAGAACTGCAAAGGGCTGGCGAACCATTTGGCTTGAAAATAAACCTGAAAAAGAGTCAGGTTATGTTCAATAACTTCGCTCAGGACAGAAGAATTTCAGTTTTAGGAAGGGATTTAGAGATTGTGGACAGCTTTATATATCTTGGGCAGAGGATTTCCATGGAGGGGAATACCGCCCGGGAGGTGGAACGGCGTGTTAAATGTGGCTGGCAGGCATTTGGTAGGCTCAACATAGTGTTTAAGAGCAGACCCCCACTTTGTCTGAAAAGAAAAGTATTCGATCAGTGCGTTCTACCCGTTATAACATACGGAAGTGAAACCTGGACACTCACATCGCAATCAATTCAAAAACTTCGGGTGGCACAGAGGGGAATGGAAATATGTATGCTTGGCATTACAAGACGAGACAGAAAGTCCTGCGCATGGATCAGGGAACAAACAAAAGTCTGTGACATCATTGGAAGAGTAAAACAGTTGAAATGGAGATGGGCAGGCCATATAGCGAGGCGATGGGACGACAGATGGAGCAAGGCAATCCTGGAGTGGATACCGCTTGATCGCAAACGTCCGCGAAGAAGACCGAAAGCCCAGTGGCAGAGGCCCCCGAGTGGCAGAGGAAAGCCCAGGACCATGAAGGTTGGAAGCATGCTGAAGAGGCCTTCATCCTGCAGTGGATCGATCGATAAATATATAAATATATATATATATATATATATATATATATATATATATATATATATATATATATATATATATATATATATATTTATATATATATATATATATATATATATATATATATATATATATATATATATATATATATATATATATATATATATATATATATAATTAGTAATGTTTAAATATTTTTTTTTATTTGTACATAAACCAAGACAGTTGCAGTTGCAGTTGCGAAAGATCCATTTACACGTGGTGAATGATACGCCAATCACGTATTATAATCACCTATTATTAAATAAAAAATTTCCTTTTCTTTCAACTTTTTTGCCATAATCTTATATTACCAAATAATCAAATTCTTATAATGTAGAACGTATTTCGTGGAATATATTGGGTAATAGTGAAACACAGAGTGTTTTTATGACAGCTTTCAAGCAGTTTTGCTAATGAATGAGTCATAGTTTAATAAGATGAATATTTTTTGCTTCTTTTACGAACGTTATAAATAAATAAACAGGTTGGCAATATTTATTTGGGAATATGTAAGTGGTGAATATTTTAATCTATCGAAATTATTTACGTTATTTCATGTACATAAGATGCTGTTAAATAAATTACTATGTATAACATTAGACAAAGTAAGATATGCTATTCAAGAGATGAAAAAAAATTGAACTGAAAATGTATTGCTCTTTAGTTTTTTGCAATTTTGGATTCATTTTTGTTGGTTGACACCAAAAAGTAGGTTGTTCTTCCCAATGATTGCTAATGTGAAAAAAAAGACATCTTTCAAATTTGAACAAAATCTGTTAATAGTAACCCTTGCCTCAAAGGACTTGAAGCTTACTATATACTTATATATATATATATATATATATATATATATATATATATATATATATATATATATATATATATATATATATATATATATATATATATTATATACGCATCAGCAACTGAGTCGACTATTTAGCGACTGGACCCACTGGACCACTGGACTCGAAACCAAATCTGGCGATTATAGGAGAAGGCCAAGAACAAAAAAACATATATATATATATATATATATATATATATATATATATATATATATATATATATATATATATATATATATATATATATATATATATATATATATTATATACGCATCAGCAACTGAGACGGCTATTTAGCGTCTGGACCTACAGCTGAACGTGGGCTCCGAAGCACGGTCATCAGCTACCGAAAACCCCGGTCAGCACCCCCCTCGGGCTATCAACCCTTGGTTTTGTGCTTAACCGAAACTATCTCGAGAAGCCTACCGACTGGCGAGTGACCAACGTAGAAAACCTCTTAGAAGGCATCCGGCCTTACCCAGCCTTGAACTGGCGTGACTGAGGGGTGATTCCTTGTCAGATTTTACCCTCTTACCTAGAAACATTCACAAGAATTTTAGAAAAACTTTTATGCCTAGTACGGGATTCGAACCCGGTCCACATTAACTGTCGTAACGTAAGGTATTGTCTGGAGATAGAGAAAAAGTTTAAGTATAAGACTGGTACAGTATAACAAATGGGCTACATAATTTAAAATTAATTTTATGTATACAAGGTATCTCACAAAACCGTGATGGGGTATAGTTTTTTTTTTCTTAGCGAACACTCTATATGTTCATCAATTTTTGCATTCTGCCATTGATTCTAAACGTATTTTGTGAAACATGTCCTATACCTAAACTCAATAGTTTCACCCTATATCCGCCATTTTGTAAAAATATCGATGTTAGAGACTGTATTTTGAAGTGTCATATATCATTTTGTTTTTGATGTAGGATTATCATTTTTGGTAGGGATTTTAGTGAAATTACCACTTAACTTTTATGTAAACAAAATTTGTCTACATCTCTACATTATATAGGGTGTTCAGGATAACTGAGATAAATTTAAAAAACATTCATATTCTAGAAAAAAGCATCAACATACTAGAAAATCTTTCAACTCAGACGTTCGACAATCCAGAACTAGATCTTTTAAATAAAGGCCTCAATTTTGCTTTGCCGGCATCCCGTAGTGCTTTGGAGGATATGGTAGCCGGTATTGAAACTGGCATTAAACACTTATCGGAGTCTTCCAAGGCTTTCATCAGAGAGTCATGTAAAAGTAAAATTGCAAAAAATATTTCAAATAAAAATCGAAAAATGCCAAATATTTTTAAGATTGTCAAGCGTCTGCGAGAGAAAGATTGTTTTTATTTAAAAGCTAATAAGGGAAATAAGGTTGTAGTAATGGACAAACCTGATTACTTTGAACGCGTTGAAAAATTAATTCAAGACGGTCCTTATAAACGATTACCTAGGAATACATTGTCAAAAATGATCAATGAAGTTAGAGATACATTGAAATCTTGTAACAGCCTTATTTCTCCTTCTCTGAAAAGCAAATTACATGTTTCTAATCCAAAAGTGCCAAGATTGTATGCTCTACCAAAAATTCATAAATCAGGAAAATCAATGAGACCAATTGTACCAGCCATTGATTCTCCAACATACAACTTGGCAAAGTGGTTAACAAAGGAATTTGAAAATCTACCAAACCAACTACCTTCCTGTTCTGTGATAAATTCAATCAAATTCATAGAAAAAGTTAAAAATACACATCTACAGGAAGGTGATGTTTTGGTTTCCTTTGACGTTTCATCGTTGTTTCCGAGTGTCCCGATTCCACATACCTTGAAATACCTAAGGGAGTTACTCGAGTTAAACGGTTTTAATAACAAGATTATTTCTGAGTACATCTCCTTAACAAAATTATGTATGAAGCAAAATTGTTTTCAGCTTAATAACAGGTTTTATGAACAACAAGAAGGAACGGCAATGGACAATCCTCTGTCACCGTTCTTATCCAACTTATTTATGAGTAAATTTGAAACCGAGGCAAAAGATGAATTCAGTTACTTTCCGAAGGTATGGTTAAGATATGTGGATGACATTTTTACCATTTTCGATTCGAAAAATGAAAATTTAGATGATTTTATTAAGAACTTAAATAGTAAATCCGAAAATATAATATTCACGCATGAACTCAAAAACATCGATAGTTTACCATTTCTGGATGTGTTAGTCAGTAGAAATAATAAAAATAGGTTAGATTTTGATATTTTCAGAAAAACCACCACCACTTTGAGATATATTCCTAACGATTCAAATCATAGATTCCAAAATAAAATGGCTAGTTTAAATTTTATGGTAAATAGATTAATTAATTTTCCTTTAAATAAAGATAATTATAACAAAGAATGGAAATTAATTTGGGAGGTTTCTCAAGTGAATGGTTATAATAAGAACATTGTAGATAAACTAATTAGAAAACATAAGTTCAGAAAATTATTGAAAGAATCTTCGACTTTTCAAAAGGATCAGAACACAAAGAAATTCACGGTAATACCATTTGATGCCCGGTTGTCAAGAGGACTAGACAAAATTTTGAAAAAAGTGGACATTAAGGTTATATAAGGTAGTACAAACCATATAATAAATTAAGAGAAGTTCTGGGTAATCCAAAGGATAAAGTAGAGCAGCATGAAAAGTCGGGGATTTAAGAAATTAGTTGTCAAGACTGTGATCGAAGGTATATTGGGCAAACAGAAAGATCCATATTGACAAGATATAAAGAACATATTGCCCACATTAGATATTGGAGAAATGAAAAATCTTGTGTTGCCCAACATGCAATCGAATATGACCATAGTATAGATATTAGTAATTAAAGACTAATTAAAAGTGTTAATAATAATAGGGCTTTGGATGCATATGAAAGCATTAAAATAGAAAAATGTAGGAAAATCATGAACCGAGATAAAGGACCGATTCCTTTCAGTCAACTGTTTCAATTATTAATGTAAGGCTTAGTACACTTCACGGTTCATAATTTTTGCACGCTTCGTTAGGTATGGTTTTCATATAAATAGAACATAGTTTAGTTTTAGAATTAGATTAAATCATCTCCTGATGATGCTAACATGGTTAGCGAAACGTGCGTCGAGCAGTTCAAAAAAGTGTTTTGGTGTTTAGTGGTAAATCTCTTCAAGTTTAGCATCATATCACAGTTTTTTTTTAATTCATTTTTTTTCTAATTTAACAAGAATAGAAGTATTTTGTCTTTGAAATATTATAAAATCAAAAAATATTAGATTCACCATTAGAAAAAAAATGAGATATGACGTTTTGGTTTTTTTTCATTTATCCCAGTTATCGTGGACGCCCTACATAACGTAAACAAATTTTGTTTGCATTAAAACTTAAACCATGGTGTTTCACTAATATCTTTACCAAAAATGATTATCCTAAGTCAAAAAATAAAAGATATATGACACTGCAAAATAGAGTCAATTCCAATATTTTTATAAAATGGAAGATCTCGGTAAAACCATTTGGTTTGGGAATAGCATATGTTTCACGAAATATGTTTAGAACCAATAGCAGCATGCAAAAATGGATAAACATATAGGGTATTCGACAAGAAAAAATAACAAATATTATATCCCGCCATGGTTTTGTAAGACACCCAATATTAACACAGAATAAATCTCCTGCTGATGCTAACATGGTTGGCAAAACGCGCGCAAAAAAGTTTAACAAAAAGTATGATTTGGTGTTTAGTGGTAAATCTCTTCAATATATTTATACTTCATTTATAAATTTTGTGCTAATTCATTTTTGAAATGTATCTCAATTCAATATCAGCCATTAGCGGCAATGCAATTCCTTTTGCCCTCTTTGTCACATTTTCCATAACACTTATCGACATATCTGGTGTTAATGGGTAATGTTAAGGTATTTGACAAGAAAAAAAAACAAAAATTATATCCCGCCATGGTTTTGTAAGACACCCAATATTAACACAGAATAAATCTCCTGCTGATGCTAACATGGTTGGCAAAACGCGCGCAAAAAAGTTTAACAAAAAGTATGATTTGGTGTTTAGTGGTAAATCTCTTCAATATATTTATACTTCATTTATAAATTTTGTGCTAATTCATTTTTGAAATGTATCTCAATTCAATATCAGCCATTAGCGGCAATGCAATTCCTTTTGCCCTCTTTGTCACATTTTCCATAACACTTATCGACATATCTGGTGTTAATGGGTAATGTTAAGGTATTTGACAAGAAAAAAAAACAAAAATTATATCTCGCCATGGTTTTGTAAGACACCCAATATTAACACAGAATAAATCTCCTGCTGATGCTAACATGGTTAGCAAAACGCGCGCAATAAAGTTTAACAAAAAATATGATTTGGTGTTTAGTGGTAAATCTCTTCAATATATTTATTCTTCATTTATAAATTTTGTGCTAATTCATTTTTGAAATGTATCTCAATTCAATATCAGCCATTAGCGGCAATGCAATTCCTTTTGCCCTCTTTGTCACATTTTCCATAACACTTATCGACATATCTGGTGTTAATGGGTAATGTTAAGGTATTTGACAAGAAAAAAAAACAAAAATTATATCTCGCCATGGTTTTGTAAGACACCCAATATTAACACAGAATAAATCTCCTGCTGATGCTAACATGGTTAGCAAAACGCGCGCAATAAAGTTTAACAAAAAATATGATTTGGTGTTTAGTGGTAAATCTCTTCAATATATTTATTCTTCATTTATAAATTTTGTGCTAATTCATTTTTGAAATGTATCTCAATTCAATATCAGCCGTTAGCGGCAATGCAATTCCTTTTGCCCTTTTTGTCACATTTTCCATAACACTTATCGACATATCTGGTGTTAATGGGTAATGTTAAGGTATTTGACAAGAAAAAAAAACAAAAATTATATCCCGCCATGGTTTTGTAAGACACCCAATATTAACACAGAATAAATCTCCTGCTGATGCTAACATGGTTGGCAAAACGCGCGCAAAAAAGTTTAACAAAAAGTATGATTTGGTGTTTAGTGGTAAATCTCTTCAATATATTTATACTTCATTTATAAATTTTGTGCTAATTCATTTTTGAAATGTATCTCAATTCAATATCAGCCATTAGCGGCAATGCAATTCCTTTTGCCCTCTTTGTCACATTTTCCATAACACTTATCGACATATCTGGTGTTAATGGGTAATGTTAAGGTATTTGACAAGAAAAAAAAACAAAAATTATATCTCGCCATGGTTTTGTAAGACACCCAATATTAACACAGAATAAATCTCCTGCTGATGCTAACATGGTTAGCAAAACGCGCGCAATAAAGTTTAACAAAAAATATGATTTGGTGTTTAGTGGTAAATCTCTTCAATATATTTATTCTTCATTTATAAATTTTGTGCTAATTCATTTTTGAAATGTATCTCAATTCAATATCAGCCGTTAGCGGCAATGCAATTCCTTTTGCCCTTTTTGTCACATTTTCCATAACACTTATCGACATATCTGGTGTTAATGGGTAATGTTAAGGTATTTGACAAGAAAAAAAAACAAAAATTATATCCCGCCATGGTTTTGTAAGACACCCAATATTAACACAGAATAAATCTCCTGCTGATGCTAACATGGTTGGCAAAACGCGCGCAAAAAAGTTTAACAAAAAGTATGATTTGGTGTTTAGTGGTAAATCTCTTCAATATATTTATACTTCATTTATAAATTTTGTGCTAATTCATTTTTGAAATGTATCTCAATTCAATATCAGCCATTAGCGGCAATGCAATTCCTTTTGCCCTCTTTGTCACATTTTCCATAACACTTATCGACATATCTGGTGTTAATGGGTAATGTTAAGGTATTTGACAAGAAAAAAAAACAAAAATTATATCTCGCCATGGTTTTGTAAGACACCCAATATTAACACAGAATAAATCTCCTGCTGATGCTAACATGGTTAGCAAAACGCGCGCAATAAAGTTTAACAAAAAATATGATTTGGTGTTTAGTGGTAAATCTCTTCAATATATTTATTCTTCATTTATAAATTTTGTGCTAATTCATTTTTGAAATGTATCTCAATTCAATATGAGCCATTAGCGGCAATGCAATTCCTTTTGCCCTCTTTATCACATTTTCCATAACATTTAGCGACATATCTGGGGTTAATGCGGTGATTTCACCATGAATGTTTTTCTTGAGTTGATGTATTATGTAAACCAAAAATGTCCATTAAAAATATTCCAGAGCCGTCCAACAAGTTTTGCATGAAAATTGTCAATCTGATGTAGGTGGTTTATGATATCATTACAGTATTCTCGACCAAAACGCATTCGAATGGACACTTCTTAAGACTTAACTTGTAAATAAAACTTGAGGGGTGAGTTTTTAAATGGATATAATACCTGCTTATTCAAAATTTGTAATGTCTTGAAAAAGTAATATTCCACCTTCAAATAAAAAAATCCAGTTGAATATGCAGTACAATTAATATTTTTTCGCTATAAAAAATACTAGAGCTGGGTGTGAATATTGTTAAAGGTAAGTCTGCTTACCTAATTTTAACCTACAAAAGTCACAAAATAATATCCTGCATAACTTTTAAGCAAAAGCTTTTTTGTTTGTACATAGACCAATGCAATCGTAGTTACGAAAGGTCCATTTTAACGTTTGGAACGATACGCCGATCACGACGTATAATCACCCATTATTAAATGAAACAATTTCTTTTCTTTTAACTTTTTTTTGTCATGTTATTATATTGCCAAATAATTAAATTATGACAATGTAGAACGTTGCGTTGAGGATATTGGTCAATCCTGACACACAAACGGTTTATATGACACATTTTAAGTCGTTCTTCTAATGAATGAATCAAAATAATGTTTATATGGTATTTCTTTAGTGACTTGTATTTTGACATATCAGGTGTGGCGGGTAATAATTCTTAATTTTTTCTTAAAAAAAAAACACTTTTAATTTGGGAGAAAGCTAAAAAATGGTTTATGGAAAGAAAGTTACCGTTAGATGCTCATTTGTCCCATCTTTTTAACAATTTGTAAATGCTCTTCCAGAAAAATCGTACTTTTAAAAATTAGCTTTTGATGTGGTCCAGTTATCAAGCCATTTTTCGACATCTCGACATTGTTGAAGTGGGAAATGCGTGAGATATCGATAAAAACAAGTGAGAGTAGGAAGGGGCCAAGTCTGGTGAGTACGGTGGGTGGGCAAAAGTTCCCAGCCAATTGCAGAAATGGTGCCTTTGACCTAGTCACGGCTCGTGGGTTTTTTAAAGTGTGAGGGCGTAGAACAAAATAGTGCTGCTGAAGATTTTTTTGTGTTTTTCAGGCGGTGAACCAGGAAAAAATTAGAATTCACAACCACATAGCCACAAAATACTATTGTATAGTTTACTGTCAAATTTTCGCGTTAAACTTGCTCTATTTTTACATTCTTTTTGAACTTTACTCAAATTCAACACGGGCGTGGACGACTGTTAGTTTTTAATTCAACTTTCTCCTCCAAACTTAAATTACTCATTAAGTTAATTATTAACTGTTTTGATTAATTTTTAATTAAAAAAGTACTACTCAGTGTGTACACACGTAGCAAATCCCAAATCAAAACAAGTATTCGCGAGGCAAACGAAATATGCGAGGCGAGACATATCAAACACTCCGTACCCGACAAATTTAGCGTTTAAAAGTAATTACCGATACGCTTGGTCGCAGGGAATCTACGTCCAAACCGCATATTTTAGAAAGCAGTTAAACCGCCGAATTCTGGCAAACAACAAAACATGTAACGCCAACGGCGTACGCCAATGGCATTATTTGGTGTGATGGGTCGGCAAATGTTCTTCTACAATTGGAAATTTTAATTTTTAATAATATCTTAAAATGAATTAAAGGAAAGAAACTGAACGGAAATAAAATATGGTGTTTTGTGATAAATGCTAGAGGGGTGGCACCCCAACGCCCTCTGTCACGACCCGCCACTTTCGTTGTATATGATGGATCATTGCTATGATGCAAAATCACTTTTCTGTGTCTTGTAGGCTATTCTAGTAATTTTTCGATCAATGCATGGTTCAAATTGATAATTTTTGACGGTAGCGGACGGTATTAACCGTTTCATCTGGTTTCAAAAACTCTTGGTACACGACACCCTTGATCGTACCAAATGCACAGCATTATATTCTTTACAAAGCGATTCGGTTTTACGGTCTATATTGATGGTAGTCCTGGATTAACCCACAGTTTTCTGCGTTTTGGTTTCTCAAAATATATCCAGTTTTCGTCTCTAGTCCCGATCCTAAGCAAAAAAATATTTCTTTCATAGCGAGAGCCATCACACCTCACATTATAGTACCCATTTTTCTGCTTTCTAGATCTTTCCCAAAGCATGTAAATGATCACAAATGGTTCGGCGACCCACATTTGTTCTCGACCTGGACGTACTTTGAATTTCAAGTCAAATCATCATTTTTGAATCGTTTAAACCAACGCCCACAAACGTCTTCCATCGAGGCATTGTCACCGTAAGTTTCCACAAAAATACGACGACTTTCACACGAGTTTTTCTTTTCATTGAACAATAATAGCAGTACGTACTTTTACATCCTCTTTATTTGACTTGATACTCAACACGAAAAATATGATGATAAATTGAAATCGTTTAAATAGCAATGACGTTTTGAAAGGTACTGTCGTAGCAAGAAAATAACGTAATAGATTAGACTCTAAACCGACTCTTGTTTCCAGCGCCATCTCTTAAAAATATAAAGAATTTTTAACAGTCCCATCTGATGTCAAAGTATATCTGATAAATCGCAATTTAATATCTTATTCGTAAAAATACATTGGGGAACAAAAATAGTGTACAACACATGTATATACACAGTGAGATTTAAGTAACGGGGGGTAAGAAGTAAAAAAAGGCAAAGTGTTAGGGTTAGAGGCGCATCAGCAGCACGACTGGACGTACAGCTTAACGTGGGTTCCGAACCACGGTTATCAGCTTCCGACAAACCCAGACCAGCACCCCCCTCGGGATATGAACCCTAGGTCATGTGCCTACCCATAAGTTTATCAGGAAACCTACCGACTGGCGAGTGACCAACGTAGAACACTTCTCAGAAGGCACCCGGCCTTACCCAGCCTTTAACTGGCGTGACTGAGAGGTAATTCGTTGTCGGATTTTACACTCTTGCCTAGAAACATTTAGGAAGTAAACAGACAGAAGAAAGAAAGAAAAACAACCATCCGAGCGCTGTTTCGGCACAGCAGCGGCAGGCCGTTGCTCTTACCGTCCGCACCAACGCAACCGGCAATAACGGGGGGTTAAACTATTGCACTAAACTATTGTATTGGGCTCACCAACTGTTAAATTGATAAGAAAACCTGTTCTTATATCAAAAGTATTATCAGTTCTTATATAGTTCCTCACATTACTATACACAGTATGTCGGAAAAATAACGGAACTTTATAAATTAAAAAAAAAACAATTAATTACATTGTCAAAATTGTTTCTTTTTTTTTCAAAATACTGTGCTTTCACGTGAAAACACCGCTGGATATGTTCAACCAATGCGAGCATATATTTTTATGTCGTTTTTCAGAGTTCTTTCAATGACCCTCATCACGGCTTCTTGAACTTGTTTAACAATATCATAAAACAATGCTTTCACGGTCAGCTTAAGTTTCGTAACCAGGAAACGATATCCGATCGTCACTTGAGCGATTCTCTTCAACCAACGCTCTGTAACACCAGGATAATATTCACCACTGAGAGTTTGATCTTGTGGAATGACTTCTTGAAGGTTAATACCTTTAAAGACGTAAAAACAAATCAACATTGTCTTTTCTTATGACTTCCGGAAACGCAGTTTTTTTTATTTTGAAGAGTCTGGGGACTTCCACGTAGAACTTTGGCGCTTTGTTTGAGGATCGTACTTGAAGCATAAAGTCTTATCACCAGTTACGATCTTATAAAGTCCTTGCAATGTTTAAAGCGTGCGATTGTCCTCATTTATGGAGTGAATAACAAATCGACCACATATTTTCTGTTTCTTTAAATCCTTTGTCAAAATTTTGTGATTCAAATTTTTGGTCGTGTTTAGTTCCTCCGGTATTCATCTCATAGTCGAATTCGCTTTGTAGGGGATGATTTCATATACTTTTTCCACCAACCTATCACGATTTCTGTTTTGTGGCCGGCCTGGCCTTGGGTCGTTTTTTCAAGTATCATGTAATCACTTATATCACAAAAGTTTCTGAGAAAAAAAAGGGCAAAATTATTAAATAAAGCTCTGAAAAGCTCTGATAAGAATTAACATTTTAAAGAAATATGTAAAAAAGTACATTTGGCACATATTAATTAGTAACTATTTAACGAATAAACTACAAAAAAACTAATAAACTGTTAAAACATTTTTTTTTTAATTATCAATCATGCCCAGATCAGCCTTGTAGGATGTGGCAACGTTGCAATATCGCTACTATATGGATAGTTATTTACAAATGTGATATAAAAGTGATACAAATTATTTCAGTGTTTCAGTTCGTGCATTAAAGATCGATTTATCACCAAAAAGATATTTTGTACGCGAATATCAGGATATGCTTCTGATTTACGGCTAATCTCTCCAAAATGTCGAAGGATCTAGGCAACGATACCCCGACAGCTCGGAAAGCATTTGTTCAAGTTTCCTAAAGCCTTCTGGATAAGGGTAGTGTTGTTGCAAAATTTTAAAAATATAGGGGGCAGCAAAAAACAGATACTGAAACCGAAGAATAAACTATACGTCTTGTTAAAGATGATTTTACCAGAGGTACTCGTTGTGTTGCGCAATAAGCAACACTAGCCAAGAGAGAACACTAAAATTGCAATTACTCTACCTTATCATATACAAGCACTCTTACGTGCTGGTTTTTCACACGAGAAAAATACCGTGAATGATTTATTAGCCAAAACTAAAGGAATCAAACTTTTTTGTTCAATATCGTACAAACCGATGTTGCTGCATGTTACCAATCGACGAATGGTGAACATTTTGAATAGTTAATTTAATAAATAAATTAATGATGTGTTTCTCAAAGTAACGTGAATTCTATAAAACTTGCTGTAAAAAATTAGTACTAGTAATTTCAACTTTGCCATTATAAGACAATAATGTGTGAGTTTTCCTGTTTTTGTGACAAAACAAACCAAATTTATGTTGAAACATATAGAATGAATGATAATAAAAAAAATTACATTTTATTTTCAAATAATACCTTAAGAACAATGAAATAAAAATCGAATTTCGAATGAAGAAAATTTTAAAAAGTTCTAAGATGTTTACCGCAAAAATGGTTGCATTCTGGATACATGTTTTAAGGAAACTTTTAGTTCAAAATGATATAAAGTATTCGATTCATGATAGATAGATAGATAGATAGATAGATAGATAGATAGATAGATAGATAGATAGATAGATAGATAGACAGATAAAGATTTATTTGTCCCAATTAAATGTACATTTGTAACTGCCATATTGGCACGCAACATTGTGAATCTAAAATATTAAATATAATAAACATAATAAATAATTCTTACAAAAAATAACCAAAAAGAAAATAAACTCAATCAATAACATTTTTCCACTAATAATGAATAGTATTCTAATATAAAATATACAAATGTTTTATTTAGCTATATTAAATCTGTCCACATCACTAAAAAAATCCCTTAATGAGTAATACGCTTTTTTAAACAAGTATTTCTTTAGACTTTTATTTGCTGCAATTTTGGACTTTAACCGGAAATTTAGAGGAAAACTGTTTTATATTTTTATAATCATAAAAGTTAATATTTTTTTGAATATAACTAAAATTATATCTTGATGGTAAAAGATCGGATTTATATCGTGTAACATACTCATGTTCATTTTGGAATGACTCAAAAAGTTGTTTGTTGTTATATACAAACATAAAAGAATCATGAATATACATGCTTACCATAGTGAAAATCTTTTTTTTAACGAAGATATCCATACAACTATCATTATAACTCAATTTAAAAATTGCTCGAATTCATCTTTTTTGAAGGTGAAATATTCTATGTACATCAGGTGAGTTTCCCCAAAAAATCAATCCGTATCCTATCCTAGACCGAACGAATGCGTAATACGCCGAAATTGCTGCATCTATCCCTACATTTTTGGAAATAACTCTCAAGGTACACGAATATCTTGATATATCTAAAGCAAGTTTTTCAATATGGACCCTCCAATCCAATCTCCGGTCAATCACTAATCCAAGTTTTAAATACACTGTTGTTGTAAACAAAATTGAGGTCATTACTTTTGCGATTTTCAAAAAGAATGCACTGTGTTTTTGATGCGTTCAAAATGAGATCGTGAGCAGAAAAATACTGATCAAGAACCTCGCACGCCCTATATACACTTGCCCGTACATCCTCAATGCTCCCCTCACTAAATATAAGGTTCAGTTCATCTGCATACATAACTGTTTGTTCACTTAACACATTAGTGATATCATTAATATATAGTACAAACAATAATAGACCCAAAACCGAACCCTGCGAAACACCCTTGGTAATATGTACCCTCTCTGAGAGAAAGACCCTGCCATCAATATCCCTTATTAATGCCTGTTGCGTACGATTTTTCAACTACGATTTAATCAGTTTTAAAGCATTGCTTCTTATGCCATAGTTACTCAAGTTGGTATACAGTACTTCATGGTTAACACTATCAAAAGCTTTAGACAAATCAATGCACATTGTTATCGTGGTTCTTTTAGCATTTAATGAATTGGATATATACGTGATTGCCTGAAAAATTGCCCTAGTCGTTGATTTTCCTTTGCTGAAGCCATTTTGGATATCATTAATTATATAGTACTTTTTCTAAAAATCCTATCAATCTTTTATAAAATACCTTCTCTAATATTTTATTAACGTTGTTTAGTAACGCTATAGGTCTGTAGTTTTTTTCTTCATCTGATTTACCTTTTTTGTATATTGGTTTTATAAGCGCATTTTTCAATAAATCAGGATATGCACCACTGGAAAAACAAAGGTTCACAATAAAAGATAACGGTCTAGATATATAGTTTGCAATCTCTTTAATTATTTGTGTTGGAAGATTGTCATCCCCGCCTGATTTTTTATTCTTTAATTCCTTTATTATATTCAACACCTCATGCCAATCCGTAGATGTCAAATATATTGTCTGAGCCACCGAGGAAACTGAAGTATTGCAGGCTGTAATCGGACTCATATCCAAACATGAACCCACAAAATAATTATTTAGACTATTAACGGTCTAGGATCACCATATTTCGTCACCATGTTTTAATTCTAATAAATTTCTCTGACTTAGACAGGATAATAATTAGAATATATAAAAAACATACAAAGATATAAGTATTTGAGCATATATTTCCTAAGATCATCACATATTTACAAAGAAAAAGGTAGAAATGAAGAAATTAAGTTAACCGATGTGGATTTCTCATTTTACCAGCCATGAGCGTAAGCTGAAAAAGCTGGATAAGCTGGAGCAGCAATGATACTCTTGGTGTAGATTGGGGCTGGTGCGATGATAGGCTTGGCAATGATGGGAGCAGTGTAAATGGGTGCTTTGGCGATCAATGGAGCAGTAATGTATGGTTTAGCGATGATTGGCGCAGCAGGAACGAAACCTTTGGTGATGATGGGAGCGGCGAAACCTTTGGTGATGTAAGGAGCTGGTGGTGCTTCGAACACTTTCGTGATTACGGGAGGAGTGTGAATGATTGGAGTCTCGTAGCTCTTGGAGACAACCGGAGCAGCATGAACGATGGCGGGGGCGTGTTCGTACTCAAAAAGGCCTCTCTTTTGTTTGCTGGGTTCCTGTTCACTTTCAGCGGCAGCGGAAAGAGCCAATAAAGCAAATACAACAATCTGGGAATATAAAAAAAGAATACATTATAAAATACTTATTTTAAATTGATTTATGAAATATTCAAATAAGTATGAAAGCTTCTATAAATTTATACGATAGAAAAACATGCCGCTAATATAAAAAGTTTTCCAATAATAGTAGCAGAACTTTTAAAAGTGATAACAGCAACACTGTTTGAAATGTAAATGCCACTCATAGAGAGTTATATTCAGTACATTCTGTCAAGTCGCCATGGAAATATAGTCACCATGGAAAATTAGAAAGCGACTCCTTTGGGGAAAATATATTTTCAGACCAAGTGCACTTCTGCCTTAATGGGTTTGTAAACAAGCAACTACTTAAGTGATTCAAAAGTTACCTCTTCCTCCTCAGAAAGTCATTGTTTGGTGCGGTTTATGGACTGATGGGTGAAGAATACATTTTTAGCTTGTTTGCCTTTAAAAAAAATAGTAATGGCAAAAAATGTGGGAAACTGTTTAAAAAAATTGTTTTTATCAAAGTTTAAAACATTAGTCATTTCCAGAATTCAAGCACCCATTGTCATTTGAAGATTCCTCGTGTTTTCTTTCGCCTAAAAGGGTATGGAATAGTTTGGTAAGAAGCACTATTAATCTTAGAGGAGAGGAAATCATTTGAAGCATATACGAAACGTATTTATTAAACTCTAGCATATCTCACAAAAAAATCTTTTCTTGAGGTACTTTACCGATCTTAAACGACAAGAAACTTGTCTGTTATCATTCATGTTATTTGGTCCTTCTTAAAAATATCTGGGATTGTTTCAAAACTTTTTAGACTTTTACTATGAAATAACCAAACGAAACTGATTGAAAATAAAGAAAAGAAACAATACTTTGGCAGTTAGGAGTTTCCAATTAGTCTTTCTTATTGTTTATTTTTTAATAGGAGCTAATATATTTTTTAACACATATTCTACAGTTTTCAAGTTTTAACTATTCTTATTATCCATAACGGAAGAAAAATTATCCGTAATAAAATGGTATAAATACGAATCTACTTTTAAATTCAGCTGAATCTAGATCAATGGTGGCAACTATCACCATATTTATTACGTAAGTACGTAAAGTTTTTACAATTGCTTTTGTAAAATATGTCCGTTCTCAATTGCATCTCTTGAAAAAAATCTCGTTCTCCTTTTTTTTCCACAAAGTTATACATATTTATCAGATGTGTACAGGGTATTTTAAGTTATTGGGTATTCAAATAGTCAAATAATTCATATCAAGTCAAATAATTCCTTAGGGACCGAATTAAATGAAGTCGAACGATGCCATGCCCGGTCAATATGGAGGGTATGATTAAACAGCTCGGGCGACACAAGTATGAGGTCTAGCGTTGTGGCGGTTTGAGCAAGGCCAAGTTGAAAAAACAAAGGGAGGATTTTTCGATAATATATTTGATCAGAATTATAATATATTGAATATTTCAGAATAAAAGATTTTCTTTATGTTGATTTACACATTACAGAAATTTTAAATTGAATATTTTGACATAAATGAAGCAGATTGTCCGAGGCAGGTAAAAAAAGTGAAGTTTCATTAGTACAAATTTTCGATAGACAAATTAATAGTTTCACTTTTTCTAAGTGTTATTAAAGAAATTCACGCAAGCCTTATAAACTGTATATTTCTAATGTAATAACATTAATTATGAAATAAAAATTTGCATATTAAAATTAATTTATGTAGTAATATTTGCGTTTGAAATATTTAAAAATTTAATTACGATAATTGGAAATTTTAACTGATGGTTAGTTCTTTTGAATATGATTATTATTATTCAATGACATAATCTAACGCTAATTATTCTTATCAGTTCACTCGTTTTGAAAGAAATGTTATTTATTTTGTACATTTAAAATAAATCTTAATCAGTTATATAGTGACTATTACCAACACCGTTTTTAAAACGTCTGGAGTTTATAGAGTTTACTACTTTTCTCGTCAGTAAATGTTTTCCTGTGTGAAGAATTTCTGTGTCAGAATTGTGAAATGACTCGAATAAGTTACAATCAAAGGGTAATCAAAGGTATGATAAATATGGAGGGTAATGTAAAATGTCCCTTTAACCATTTTCCACGGATTATTATTTACACATCAATATCTCAGCAAAACAACAACAAAACGAAAAAATAAACATACCAAGAGATTTTAAAACAGGTCTTATCTCCAACGTTTTTAAGAAAGGAAAATGGGACGAATGCATTAATTTTCAAGGAATAACTATCTTGAGCACTATTTTTAAAATATATAGAAGGATTCCAAAAGATAGAATAAAACAAGGTGTAGACGAAAAAGGGTTTTTTTTTTACTTATTTGGACTGCGTCCAACGAGACAACAGTAGTCAGGAGTTATACACTCCCAACCGTTGGGTTCCACAATCTCATGTGGAACAACCTGCATCTCCGCCATAATGAGGAATGGTTAGTTGCTTGACCGAGAGGAAGCCCCACCCATCCCTTACATTGGAGGGTACATGTTTCGTCTGTCGATGGTTCGACTTATCGGGGTACCGACATGTGCTCTCTCGCCAAGAATAGGGAGTCCCTCTCTACAATCAAACAATCCATTTTTTCGCCGACTTCTCGTCGAATGCCTTATAAATGGAGTTTTTTGACTTCTTTGGACTACATCCATTGTGACGAAGAAGCAGGTTGTTGTGTGTTCCACATGAGATTGTGGAACCCAACGGTCGGGGGTGTATAACTCCTACTGTTATTGGAGTCAAAAAACTTCATTTATAAGCCATCCGACGAGAAGTCGCCGAAAATATGGCTTGTTTGATTGTGGAAAGGGAATTCCTATTCTTGGCATGGCCATCCAATATAATGGATGGGTGGGACTTCCTCCCGGTCAAGCAACTTACCATTGCTCGTATATATATATATATATATATATATATATATATATATATATATATATATATATATATATATATATATATATATATATATATATATATATATATATATATATATATATATATATATATATATATATATATATATATATATATTTATAAATTGCTATCACAAACCAAAGTTATATAAGACTATGGTGGAAAGTATAACAGTCTATGGAACAGAGTGTGGGAATTGTCTGATCGAAACACACCGAGATTGAAGGTTATGGAAATGGACTTTTGGCGATGAAGCTGTAGTAAGACTCTTATTGAATAAAGTCAACAACAAAGCAATAAGAGAAGAAATTGAGAAAATTCTTTGGCATAATGGTCCTGTAGAAGCGAAATGTCTAAGCTCTTATGGCTATCGATATACATTATGGTTATCGAAATAAAGGTTTCTTTAACTAAGTTAATAAACTCTCTTCTAAGATTTCTTAATATAAAACTATTTTGTAATATTGTTTAAATGTTAAATTCTACATGGAGTTTTCGTAATAAATTTGATATTATATGCAAATGGTTGAAATATTAAAGCAAAATCCTCATAGCTGGCTAATATTTATAGTTATAGTTTTAGTTATAGTATTTTATTAATATTTATAGTATTAGATAATGGATAAAGAAAAATACACAAATCTAATACTAGTAAAACATGAAAGGATTTGCGAAAGAAAATATTTATAACATTCAATTCTCCATATTTTTATTACTTACTAGGAAAACGGTTTACAAGTATAACAGCAGAATCGAAAATAATTCAATCTGACAAGATGAATCATATCCTGATGATATTAACACGGTTAGCAAAACGCGCGTCCAGAAGTCAAATATAGAGATTTGGTGTTAAGTTTAGTGTTTTACACCGAAGGTTCCAGTAGATGAATTAATATAACAACAAACAAAATAAGAGAAATATTCCACCTGGATAACGAACAACAAGCTTTCGGAAACGGTAGATCAACTGTGGATGCTATACTTATAATTCGTCAGACCTCCAGAAAGCAATTGTGAAAAGTGCTTTATAAACCATTACTAAATAAAGCAATCGGAAACTGCTTGACGTCCTAAGAACAATCTGTTAGGATAACGTGGACTACAACTGTATTAAAGTCATTCAACAGCTGAATAAAAATAAGGTACACACATCTAGGATTAATACCATTTAGAAAACAGCAACAGAGTTATGTAGACGATTCAGTCCTCATAGCTAGATCAAAAAATAACCTATGCGAATGCTGCATGCACTTCTCCAGCTTCTTCTTTGTATTCTTCTTTACAGAAAAGTTGTGACTTATGGAAACTCATTTCGTTTACGTACCATTCGGAATACTTCTTGCTAGCGTTCTCTATTTGTGGCTTCCAGCCAGTACCAGAATAATCAGAAGGATAATCATATAAAGGATAATCAGAATAATCAAAAAATCATTTATACTTACGAATAATAAGATAAATTGGGCATTCTTTTAATAATCAATATGCAAGAAATTCAATCTCAAAATTGCATTAAAAACGGACGAAGATACTGATGAAACAATCTGTTATCTGAGAGTCAACACCCAAGATGAATTAAATTAACCAAATAGGCTGTTACTGAATATGAAGACTCATACGTATCCAGATGAGAAATTAAGTATCTCAAGATAAAGCTAAAACTTAATCATATAAGAGAACTGTTTAGTCCAACAACTCTGCTGGACTTCTGATAGTTTGTCAGCCTCACCATAAAATAAATAAAAATACAAGTTTTCCCAGAAACAACATAGTATATGTTGGTCAAGCCACTTAAAAACACAGGAGTCGAGAAAATAATCAACACAACCTTGATCACAACAGGCATACGTGCAATATGACATCATTACAGATGTAGTCATCAAAGAACTAACAGTAGCAGCTAGTTCTTGTCACACAAATATTTAGCTCCATAACAAGAATTGGCTATATACCTACCATTCGGAAAGTCGGCCAAATTTTGCTACGAAAACCTGGCAACCTGACAGCTTGCTTCCAACATCATCCAAGATCTTTTCTTTTTTATTGGAAACTTTGTTGTGGAACTTTGAACCCAAAAAGATTACTACTACTAAACGTCATATAACTTGGAGCTGTGTACTAACTGACCCAGGACTTTGATAACATGCGTCGAGATGGTATCTGATTCAAATTGTAGTATAATATGAATTCAAGTACGATATAAAAAGGAAATCGTAGGTACTTCATCTAATACAAGCTGAAGTAGTTGTACCAGATAGTTGCACAGGTATTAACTATTCAATATTCACCTTCGACCACTTTAGCAACCTATAAAGACTCCACTGAAGATGCATCAACAACATCCAGTACTAGTTGAACAAATAGACAATACGGACAAAAAATACTATATATCTATATATCTGAAACATATCGGTTCAAATATGAATCAACTCGGTCAACAGTTGATTAAGCACAACCGACTCTCCAAGGTTCCAAATTCCATCTCAATCTAGAAAGAAGTTGATTATTTAGTCATTCAAGTCATTTTAAAATTCATCTGGGCATATGATTCGAAAAATTTAGTATAATCACAAATTCTCTAAAATTTGTAGCAAATATTACATTATATCATGACATTAGTGTGCTAGCAATGCCCTAAGACACTACAACAGTCAAACTACAATAAAGTCTCAAGTGGAAAACAACTCTGACCCTGGATCCATCTCTGGACACATTAATTGGAGTGAAATAAGACTGTGAGCAACTAATTATTAATACGTTAACAAGGCCATGTTTGAATTTTATTCAAGTTAATATTTCAAATTCACGTCTCAGTTAAGTGTACATAAATCTATTATCCATTTGAGCTGCTTACAACTTAAATAGGCGTTTTAAATAAGAAGCTCTTCAATGGTGAAGGCGACCGGTTGGATCTTCCCATAACCATCGGCGCTATTTTTTAATAAATTGAATAGACATATAGGACTTGGACATTCTTAATAACATAAAACATCAATTCTTCGGTATAAAACACTAAACTCGAAGAGATTTACCACTAATCACCTAATCAGTTTTTTAAACTTATCGACTCGCGTTTCGCTAACCATGTTAACATCAGCTTGACTATGACTTAATCAGATTCGCATTGGACCAAACAAGAGGGGGACAGTTGTACGACATTATCTTCAAAACACAATGCCATTATTGGTTCTTCAAGACAAAATCAAAAAATTACTGGATTTTCACTTGTAGTTACCCCTTGTGTGTCATTTTAAAGTTCTGGGTGTGTTAATGGACAACCCTTCAGCTTCTTATATATCAAGACATTCGAATATCAAAAACACTCCTTATTCAAAGATATTATATAAGGGCGAAGGAACCAAAGAACAATATATATATATATATATATATATATATATATATATATATATATATATATATATATATATATATATATATATATATATATATATATATATATATATATGAAAGTTCCAAAAAGCATAAATTTTAAGATATAAAATCTTCAAGTACACTTACCAAAACCCTCATGTTGATTTTGAATAACTTTTTTTCTCTTACACAACACACTGGGATTAAAACACTCGTAAGAGTAATTAGATATGGATGTTTTTAACTATGGTACTATGAAGCTTCCAAGCACTTTATATACTAAAAGTGGTAGGGTAAAGAATTAAAAAGGTTTTTTTCTACAAAGAAAATGTTGTTCTATCCGAGAACCAGATTTACTCGTGAGTATGGGACAGACAGAATGATGTAGTATCATAGGCATTTAGTATGAGTGCATGTACAATAACAATCATGATTTCAATTAGGAATAGTAGAGAAAAATTAATTGTATTTATATAAAAAATATTTGGAAAAATATAGTTTTTGAAAAACATTCAGAAAAATCACGAATATATTGTCCACTGGTTTGTATAACTTGTTCTCGGTTTTTATTTGACAAAAAAGTGGAAAGTTGAAATTTTTTCATATTTAAAACAAAAAAATGCTGTAGAAAACCAATGCCAAACCAATTGAAAAAATAATGATCTGAAAGTAAGTACGGAAAATTTGCTAAGTGCGACGGAACATCCCATTTGATTTCCATCAGTTTCTTCGCAAATATTGCAAACTGTAAGCGTGAAGTATTAAAGCTATTCGTCAACAAAAATCATTCGGAAAAATATAGTTTTCCTTAAACATCACGAAAATATTTGGTAAAAAATTTCAACATTTTTTCACCTTTTTTGTTATAAGAAAAATGTGGTAAAACGAACGAATTCAAAAGACAATGATCTGAAGGCACTTTGTCTGGAAATATGCTAGGTCTGGAAGAACATCCCATTTGACTCTCAACAGTTCCTTCACGAATATTACATGTAATCGAAAAATATTGCAGTTCGTGGCAATTGGCTATGATTCACCCAGATCAATACTTTTTTCCTTTATCGAAATCTGAATATATCTTCTCATTCTCATCTCCAGCTCCAGCACCAGATAAAATTACATTTTTTCTGATTAGAAAGGGACGAAGTTGGAACATAATATTTGTTTCTTCATGCATTTATTTCCTCCTCATGGTCTGAAAACGTTTAGAACGACCAGACTTGTTTGATCATCCAGATAGTTTTTTGTCTTTCAGTTTGAAATAAATCTAAATATTGCTTCTGATGGGATTTGCTTCACTGTTCAATAAGCTTTAAATGTTCTTATATTCCAGCTTCAGATACATTAATTTTCGAATAATTCAGCATTGAGAGAATTTTGAATGAACTGAACTAGGTCAGGAAAACATATTGGATGACACACAATGATATTAACCAGTTGGTCAATGTGTTTAACAGCAAGAGAATCATGAAACATTTCCTATTTGAGAACTCTAACCTATTCTAGTGAATGCTTTAGTTCAAAATCATTATATAACTCATTAATAACTCTACATAATTTATTGTCTTGTTCAATAGTACGATTTAAAAAAGTCCTGCCTTGTAGATTCCTTACATTTTTATAATTTGAATTAGTTTATAGAAATGAAATGATATATGTTTCGTCTTAAAAGAAATATAACTATAATTCACAGCTACAGAAATACAATAGACCAAAGTCTCAGTTAGCAGTAAAGAAGATATTGCAATGGAAACCCATAGAACATCGAAAGAGAGACAGATTGAGGTTGAGGTGGTTAGAATACGACGTGGAGATCATTGAAGGTGAGGCAAGGAAAAGCGAGAGCTCAAGAAAGAGCAGAATGGAAAAAATATTCAGACAGACAAAAAAGCACACGGGATAAATGAGGGTTTTTAATATTAAGCTTTCATAAATCAATAATATATTGTTGCTGTTGATTGTATTTAACCATTTATTGTATAGTTCATTCAAGAAAACGTAAAGTTAACAAAGCGAGTTGTTGTTTAGAGAGTTGTAAATGTGTGCATCACGTTTATTAAACGATTTTTTTTGGACATTCTTCTAGATATAACTTAAAAGATGAAAGTTCCTCTTTCAAATCAAATCCAGAGGCATTTTTTCATACACTTATATATTAAACAATATATATTTAAAGTCCCTATCCTCAATTTCAATAGTTAAGAACCCTAAGGATAAATGGTTGGCGATTGTTACTAATACTCTGAATTTATCATCATCCACTTCGGTGCATTTTTTTAATCGAGAAAAATATTCAGTATTAAAATATCTAGAAAACGATAAGAATGCAAAATTACCTATCAGAAATTTCTTGATCATTGTCATTGCTTTCCAGTTCGTTACATTCACAAACTAAATCTTTAAAATGTTTAATATGTTTACATATTTCTACATTAAAGATTTAGAAAGTTGGTTATAATTTACCAAACAGTCATTCTGGTATATTGTAAAATATGTTTTCAAAAACAGATGGTGCTAACAGATAACAGATGGATTAAACCTCAAAAAAATAAAGGGAAAAAAACGAATATTCTATTATTACATCCCTATATACCATATACTACTATTAAATGAAATAATATTTACAAAAAGCTGTTATGCTATAGTACAAAACATCCAATAAACAATAATCTTTATCCAACATAACAAAGAAATTTTTCTGTTAAGATGGATAACATTTGGCCCCATACTAAACTAAACCAAACTAAACTATTGTATGTAGGTACACCTAAGTTAATTTTGTCGTCCACTTTTACTTTTCCGTTTATGAAAAACTCTGATTGTATCAATAAATCTATTTGGTCCATAATACCACTTGCCCAGATGTAGGAAACTTCATCTCTACCAACACGACGGTTCAGAAAATCGGTGCCATAATTAATAATTAATCATGTTGGTTGGTGAGATCAATTAGGAGATAGCAAAGACACAGCCAAGATAAATAGATTTAAAAAAAAATAATCTGATTGAATTCCGACTAAAAAGACAAAAAAATGTTGGTTGATTACGTGACATTTTTGTTAAAAATCATAATGAACTGGCAAGTATTGATTGAATCATTGTTCTAAACAATTTTATTATTTAAGGGTTATTTAATAATAATTTCAAACTGGAAAATATAATTTATTTTTAAAGTTTTCCACTCTCATTTGAATCACAATATCAGAATGATCAATAGTTCAAGTAGTCGTCATTATTTGGAATTTCTCAAAAAAAATCATCAGTGTCATCTTCGATTATCAACAGCAATCCACGAGTACTTGGTACAAGTCGCCCTCTGAACCCCGAAACCCTCTGTCGCCCGAAAGAACCTCGATAGGAACAATAAAAATCACCGGAAATGGAAGTAACTTTCGTGAAGCTTCATCAGAGTTCTTCGTCCACAGAATATACTGCATCCCACAAATAAACTATTGGGCTAAGTATTTGAAAACAGTAATCTACAAATACTTGACCCGAATATCTTCTTTCTCTGATTCGACAGGAACAACAATATACATTGGAAACACAAGTTCCTTTTGTAAAGTTTCGTCAGAGTTTTCGTGAGTAAAGTTCCAGTAACACCCTGGATGTAATATAAATAAGATGCAAAGGGCCAGCTCAAAAAACTGGAATGGTCATTCACTTAGTCAAATCCTAATATTAGATTAAAAAATAAATTCAACCAGTTTTTTAAAGTATGATGAACTCATCATCATTATCACCATCATCACTCAACCACTATACGATGAAATGAAGGCCTCTTCAGCATGTTTCTAACCGGCGCGGTCCTGAGCTTTCCTCTGTCAGTCGCGTCCAATACACTCGATGATATCATCAATCAATCGTGTTTTCAATGTTCTTCGTAGGCTTTAATGATCAAGGATATTGCTTTGGTACATCTGTCATCATATCGCCTCGCTATATAATCTGTCCACCTCCATTTCAATCACATACTTTCGTTTTATCTCCGATTCACATACAGGTCTTTCTCTCCCGTCTTGTAATGCACCTACAATTGCCCTCTATACTACCCGAAAGCTTACAACTGATTGTGATATGAGTATTCCAGTTCAGTGATCAAATACTTTTCTCTTAAAAACAAATGGGAGTTTGTTCTTAAACATCTATTAAACAAATTCTTTTGTCTTTGGCAAAGTTATTGAACATCACTCGACTCTTTTCCAAGTTTATACTCGAGCCAAATGGTTCTCCAGTCCTTTGTTATGTGAAAGGAAAAGAGGTTGTTGAATCTAAGATGACTTAAATATGTTCCATTGATTTTTATACCATCCGGTTCCTAATCCAGATTTAGGATACCTCTTCAGAAAAGAACAGGCGATATTGCGTCACTCTGTCGTTCACCACATTGACTTTAGCCTCAAGATCATCCAGATGAACTGTCGCTATAGCTTCATCATATATGGATCTTACTAGGTTTACATCTCTCTGGCATACCTTGGTTAAACATGTCATCCATTTTATATACCAGCTGGGGTAAATAATTCTTATTTAATTTCTCAAAAAAACAGGTTTCATTTGGGAGAAAGGCAAAAAATGGTTTATTTAAGGTATGCAATATTCTCTCTGGCAATTTGTGGATAACCTCACAGAAAAACCGTGCCGTACCGTATGTTTTGAGATGGTCCAGTCATCAAGCCACTTTTCGACATCACCGTATTGTTGAAGTATTTCATTAAAAATGTGTGAGACATCCATAAAAGCAAATGGTAGTCGAATGGCACCAAGTATGGGTAGGCGAGTGGGGCAAGAGTGGTCCCAGCCAAGTGCAGAAATGGTGTCGCCGTGTGTGATGAGGCGTTGTCGTGCAGCAAAGTCAGCACGACAAATCAATTTTCTGTGTCTTGTAGCCCATTCTTGCCGCTTTTCGGTCAATGCATGGTTCAAATTGATCATGTTGGCGGTAGCGAACGGTATTAACTTATAATGGCTGGTATAAAAAAAACTTATGGTGACCGATACCCTTTTCATCCCACCAAAAGCACAGCATTGTTTTCTTTCCAGAGCGATTCGGTCTTGTGGTCGATGTTGATAGTTGTCCTGGGTCAACCCATAATTTTCTGCGCTTTAGGTTTCATTTTTTCATCTCCAATCACGATCCGATACAAAAAAGTACTTATTTCATGCTGAGAAACCGAAACTTCGCACATTGTTTTTCGATTTTCCATCTGTTTGTCGTTCCGCTGATCATCATGGTACCCATTTTCCTGTCTTCTGGATCTTTTCAATGACGCAGACGATCACAAATGGTTCGGCGACCAACCAATCTGCCATTTGTTGTTGAGTTTGCATATCGTCTTCTTCCAACAATGCTTGCAATTCGGCATCTTCAATTTGTTTTATGTTGACCTCGAATTCACCACATTGGAATCGTCTAAACCAACGCCCACAAGGGTCTAGACATTGTCACCCTAAGTTTCGACAAGTATACGATGGTTTTAATTCGCGTTTTTCTTTTAATTGAACTATAAAAGCAATACGTACCGCAGATGATCTTTGTTTGAAAGCTTGACATGTTTACCACACGAAACTCGAAATTGTTTAAACATCCTGAATAACCGGACTCAGTTCACTCTGCGGCTTGTTGTCACAGATCAGGATCATAGTGGTAAACCCAAGTCTCATCTACAGTTACAAAACGACGATTAAAATCTATTTTATTCTTTCGAAAAAAATCCAAATGTTTTTCAGAAGTAGTTTTTGATCAGAATTTAACAAATGCAGCACCCATCTTGCACATATCTTGCTCAAGCCCAATTCCTTTTTCAAAATATGAAACACCCATTCAGTTGGGATGTCCATGGCCTTAGCAATTTCACTCAAAGTCAATTGTCCGTCATTCATAACCATATCATGTATAGAATTATTTATTTGTTCAATAGTCGCACTTATTGGACGTCCATTTTTTTTTAAGGAGCAGACTCTCCTAAGACATTTACCATTTCACTATGAATTCCCATTGCCTTTAAACCTTTTTTTCAAATAATTTAAGGCAAATATTCTGTCGTTCAATAAATTGCTTCTAATTTGTAATGCTCTAATGCTCTAAAAACGTAATGGGGCGACCTATGCAGGGGTTCATTCAGATTTTTTGCAACCCAATGCTAATGATGAATACCATTTGGTATCATCATCAATAGCATCAATAGTAGCTCACAAAATATTACAAATAGAAATTTCTTTCTCTTGAAAAAATTTGTTCATGGTATTAAATATCGATTTTCCCTTTGTATCGGTTTTCAAACTGCTAATAACTCTTGACCAATTTTGTTTTCTTTTATGAATCGAACGTATAAGAGCAGTGCTTCGTTATTTGGTAGAGTTGATTCATTGAGTTGAACGGAAAATTTGCTACTAAATCGAATGAGGTATACGTATATCTAATGTTAATTGAAATTTTTTTAATGCTTATTTTCGCGATAACAAAATAAACATTCTAAACCGAATAAAACAATTTCTTACTTTGTTATCTATCCACGTGTTATTTTTTTCGACGCTCCATAAAAACCGTCCTTTTGATGAGAAAATACGGGGTATTTTTTTTGACAAAAATAACACGTGCCTCCAGACGATCTAAGTTCATTTGTTGATAAGATCGTAGCTTTTTGTAAGTATCTCTTAAAGTATACGGATTTGAGAAAAAGATATAGGAGTAAGAATTTTGTAGGACATTAAATTCTCTACAAAAAAGGTCCTCTCCATTTTCTTCATAAAATTGATATTTATGGAGATATTCTCGATAATAAATTCATTAACTCCATATAGCCAACATTTTAAGACCTACAAACGTCATTTTTTTCTGAAATATAAACAATTTCGTAAAACTATAATAAATTCTAGACATTTTAATAATATAATAATTTTAATATTTTTATATTTATATTGTATTTATATTTATATTTTAATATTAAAGTCGTTATTAACTAGATATCATTAAATAAATAATTGTAAATTCTACTTAAGTTATGAAATTGTTTATATATCAGAAAAAATGACGTTTGTAGGTCTTATTTCTTAGGTCTTATTAATTTATTATCGAGAATATCTCCATAAATATGAATGATCACTGCACAATTTTCAATATTTTCCATTTTAAAAAATAACACTGATATGTTTGCTTTAAGCTGCTGTGTTTTTGTACGAATGAATTAACGAAACGACTTGAAATTTCACATATGTTCATATAAAGGCTGAAACTTCAAAATGTAGTAGATTACAGATATTTTTTACAGCTCTATAGATGTCGCTATACTTTTCAATAAGCGTAGTAGTCAAATCTGAATGACAAATTCACTACACTCAAAACATTAACACTACATTCACCATTTCGTCAACTATAATTTCTGTATATGTATATATATATATATATATATGTGTGTGTGTGTTTGTGTGTGTGTGTGTGTGTGTGTGTTTGTGTGTGTGTGTGTGTGTGTGTGTGTGTGTGTGTGTGTGTGTGTGTGTGTGTGTGTGTGTGTGGTATTGTAAGCTTTTCATAATTTACTTTGCATCAGCTAACAATTATCCAAACTAAGGAAGAAGATTAATGTTTGTCTCTTACAAGATTCATCATATAGGCGCTGTAATACCAAGCCACACTAATATACGAAATGACACAGCTTCCAAAACTTTATTAAGGTGTATTTAACAATTTAAATCACATTTAATAAATGCAGTTTCATTCAATGGATACTTCTATAACTACCTTCTTTTCGGCGATTTTCATCCAAACATGCTTGAAAATGATCTCATTCTACCATTTTTTGTGGTACGAGGTGTGTAGATAAAGCAATGAGTTTTGTGGCGCAGTATTTGATCTGACAATAGTGTTGACTTCCCCTTTATATCGGAGGCATACCAACATCTGACGCGTCTTCAGTACGAGTTTGAACTCCTTTGAGTCTTTTCCGGTACCAAGGTATGGAAAATTTCTCAAAAATATCATGCTGTATTTTGGTAGAATTTTGAATGAATAATTCACTTTGGTTACTGATTGTAGGGCGATATGTTCAGAACTCTAGTTAGCTTAACTTGAGAGAATACACGCTGTTCTGGCCGAAAAACATCCAACTTTGGTCAACCGTAAAAAAGTCCTTCGGCAAAAGGACCACACACTGACCACACTGATCAAAATTTAATGAATTGGACTTTGAACTTCTCCCTCACTCCGTATATCGGCCCCGACCTCGCTCCGGATTACCACTTCTTCCAATCCACTGCTCACTTTTTACGAAGGAGGAAATCAAAAATGAACAAAACGTTAAAAACGGACTAGGTCAAGTTTTCTCCTTCAAAGATTCAAGATTAAATTAATGATATATGCGAAAGACAACGCGTTCGAAATATCGGCCAAAACTTTTCTGTGGCGACTACAATTTCGAGGCCTCTCATCAGATCACCTACTTCAAATCTACAATCAATTCCGAAAACAGCGAATGTGATGAAATCAAACGACGTATCTTACTGGCAAACAAATCGTATTTCGGTTTACGTAAATACTCGAGAAGTCGCAACTTAACTCGCAGTACGAAAATTTGAATGTACAAAACGTGGATTTTGCCAGTTCTCACATACGCATCAGAAACATGAGTGCTAATTAAGGCCGATGCAAATTTACTCGTGATCTACTCGAGAGAAAGTTACTAAGGGCAATATTTGGGGATGTTTGCGAAGATAGATTGTGGAGACGCTCCTACAACCACGAAATATATGACCTTTATGCCAAATTTGAAGGAGAAGATGTTGTGTCCAGCATCAAACTCAGCCGACTTAGAAGGGCGGAGCATTACCTAGGCTGCCTAGACCAGTGGCAAGCGCGATGCCACAAACATCAGCCTGCCAAACTGGAAAACCGTAGCACAGGTCAATATGGAAGAAGAAATTTACAACCGCATATGCTCACAGAGGGCTGTTGAGCTAAAAATGATGATGATGAAAAAGTAAGAACTGACTGCTTCGAATTTCTTGCCTCCAAGACTCGTGACATCGACGAGGAATAGAGATTCTGGCTCAAAGATGGGTAGCGGTCATCAAAAATAAAGGCATAAACTTTGAGGATTATCATTTTGGTAAAAAAAAATAAACACTAAATAACTAAGTGCCTCTAAAATGCGAATGCTTTTGTTCCATTCTAGTATTTTCTCCATTTTACTTTGTTTGGTTTTTGTTCTTCCTGCTTAGAAACCTTTGCTTGAAATTATTCTAATAATTTCAATTACAATCTTAATGATTATACTGACAATAATTAAGTTGCATAATGTCGACATAACGAAAGACTTTAGTAATTTTAATTTACCTTTTTTCAAATATTTTGATATACGACGAGATTACATCTAAATTAGCACTATTCGCCTTATTCCTAGAACATTCATAACGAACGTTCCAATCTAACTTTAAAATCAAGCTAATATTTTGAAAACCAATTTGCTATCACCATTGCTGGTCTGTGTTTAATTAGAATAATGTGTGATTTATTAACGTCCATAATTACTATCACTTTTAAAACATCTTGGACGAGATAAATGGGTTACTTAAAAGTCTTTTGTTTCCTGTTCTGTTTTAATTTATTATATTATTCTCTAAAATATCTATCAAGGACTGTAAATTATTTATTTGTATTTGATCGACGAGAGTTTGGCTAAATCTGTTTCAAAAAAATCGACTTTAAAAAAAAAAAGGTATCGAAAATATTGTTTGAAATGACAAAAAAAAGTACTGTGAAAGTTAGAGTTCTTAAATAACAGGAATTTGATTTTAATTTTGGAATCTTATAGTTCTTTAGCAGAACATTACTGTAGAAAGACTATTACGTCTTTGTAGGAAATTGAATTTTCATCAAAAAAGGTCTTGTATAAATTTTCGAAAAATTTTCTTTTTTAAAAGTTATGCGAGGCTAAAGTTGAATGCGTAATAAATTTTTACATTTTTTCGACGAAACTACCAATTTTATGGAAAAATATTATTCAACCTTTTTTGTAGATCATTCAATTTCCTATAAATTTTCATTAATACATTTCTCGAAACTCCGTAAGGATCGTGAGTTATTTAAATTTAAATGAGAATTTTTCTAATAATTGGATTTTTATTGTTCATAATTAATACTAATTATAAATATTTTCGGAAAAAAATCCTATTAAGCTGAATATAGATTCCAAAATATTTTAACCTTTTTAAATAGAAGGAACTACTATATAATAAACAAATTTATTTATATTATAAAGATATATAAATTACATAATACCAGATCTTTTTTTTGGGTTTTGTGTTTCGCTCGTCTTGACTTTGAAATCATTTCGTAGAAATAAGTAAAGTAAATGAGTATTTTTTAACTTAAATAAGTACACGTTTTTTAACGGTTAAACTAGATATAATAAGTAAACTATTTTCAGTTGAAAAATTGAATACTTATAATTTTATAATCAGTTATAAACAATGAAAAACCGATTATTTAGAAAAATTCACATTTCAATTTAAATATTTAAATAACTCACGATTCTTATGGAGTTTTGATATATATTTATATATTTAGATATATATATATATATATATATATATATATATATATATATATATATATATATATATGAACATTTCTTAGTTGCTTGAGTGGGAGGACGCCCCACCCATCCCTCACATTGGAGGACACATGTTTCCTCTGTTGGTGGTTAGACTCTCCACCAACGGTCGGGGATGTATAATTTCTGTCTACTGTTGTCATTTGACGAATTTTGTCATTTGTTCTCTCATTTGACGAATTTGAATCAAAAAACTGTATATATATATATATATATATATATATATATATATATATATATATATATATATATATTGAAGTACAAGACTTAAGTTGGAAAGCTGGTAAAATATGGTGAAGAGATCTTCATCCTGTAGTGGATTCAGTGGATGCAGGTGATGATGATTCCTTTGGTCTAAATGCAAGATTAATAGTGCCTCTCATCAATCCGCATGTTGCCCTTAGATTGAAATGCTTGAGAAGAAGTTAAATTAGCACACCTTTCTTAACAGTTAACAGTGGATTTTTCTTCGGTGTTTATAATGGTGGCAGTTGAGTCGGGTATTAAAGAAGAGAAGGGCACTTTAATTTGTTTGTTGCTGAGGCTCTAATGATATTTTTATTTATACGTATTCACTTGGCCACGGGCGTAGGCAAGAGGGGGTTTTGGGAGTCCAACCCCCCCCCCCTCCCGAAATAACCCAAATATTACCTAATATTATGCCGAAAAAATACGAGGAGTGAAGAGAGTTAAATTATTACATTTGAATTGAATATATATCCGAACTAGTGGACGTTGCGCACAGTAACGCCATCTCTTGTCGAGTAGTATATTTTTGTTGTTTTATTTACTTCAAACTAAAACCCCCCCCCCCCCCCTCATACTAAATCCTGGCTACGCCCGTGCACCTGGCCATTCAATACATTTAGATCAAGGACGTTTTTAATATCCTCAGTATAAAACGATTTTACCATCTCTGCAAAAAAAATTATCTGAGCTTTTCCTTTTTCATTTAAAGTGAATTTTTGTTAATTGAGCCATTTCTTTAAATTTTGAAGGAGAAAGTAATAACTGGGACTGTTCCCTGTAATCTGTAAAAAGTATATAAAAATTAATACAAAAAAACTAATAGTTAAAGTAAATTGACGAATTCGAATTATCTGGTCTCTTCAGTCAGAAGCATACTCAAAAATCACTGTTACTCTGACCAAATAAAACTGTTACACATTTTGGAAACAACTATTACCTACGGTATCTGCAGTTAATGTAATGATAATTGTTTCCATTTCAGCAGAAATTTAGTAAATGTTTTGTCACACGCATTCTTTTATAAATATAGATCACGGAAAATTAAAGATTACAGAAAGGTAATCTAAAACCTAGGCTTTCAAATATGCGATCGAGTTGCGTAACATGTATAGTTGAATTTGAAAAAATATATCCAGTCTTACACAGAAACGAATTCCTAAACAAACTATAAGATGTAATATTTCATAAGTCATTAATAACATGTAACCTGTTTTTGTGCCTTGCCTTTAAGATACAACTGGGTTATGTCTTAACGTTAAAAGACCTTTTTAAATAAAAATATGCCCGGAATGATTCTCTGTTTAAACTTTAAATAATTTTTATATACTGGAGATTGCAAATTTCCGAAAAATACTTTTTTTGTTGAATTCATTTCAAAAAATTTGTTTACATCATGACGTGCACAAAATGACCTGTACACTATGACCATTTGTAGACACCATGTTAATTCGTCTATTTTGGGGGTTTGATATCAAACGAGGGTGATATCAATAACACTCATGAGATTAAAAAAAGTTGCAAAAGGGTAAGAAATACCTTACGAAATTTGCAGAAGATCTGGAGGGATAGGGATATAACAGAGAACAAAAAGAAACAAATAGTAAAATCTTTTTTTTTTTCAGTAGTAGTTATATCCTGTTAATTATATTTTCAGTTATATCCCGCTGAAAACTTGATGCTTTTGAACCTCAAGCGCATTGATTTTTTTGAACTTTTGTACTGCAAACGGGTCCTTCCGATTCCATGGACTGCCAGAACAAAATCATCCTTTATTCAAAAAATTAATTAACTGACAAGGTAATCCCGAAGTATATTTTTATCTTTTTTTTTGGGGGTTTTCGCCACGATGTAAAACTCAAAAAAAATCAAAAATATCTGTTCTTATGTAAATAAAGTATCACTGGGTAAAAAACAAAAAACCAAACGGATACAAATTTCTCGGTGATTCTTTTCTGTAATAAGTTTTTAACGAACAAAATTTTAAAAATATAAAAATGTTCTAAAATAAATACAAACTTTTAACGTTACGTTTCGGGAGGTCTTCTCCCTCCCAAATTAAAAAAAAAATGTCGTCTTCAACAGCTTCAAAATCCATAAAAACTTTACTCATAAGCTACTGAATACAACAGCTCCCGAAAGAGACACTGCTTTGGCCAGAGCGAGTGCGACACTCTGGTTGTCTGGCTCAGTTGATTTTAAACTATTTTTAAATTTTGGCGTCGAGTGTCGATGTTTTAAAAAATTAATTTTCATTATATTCATGAGTAACCTCAAAAACTAAATATGAAGAGGATATTGTAATTCGTGCATTTTAGAACTGCCTGGGAAGAACAGTTTTTGTTTACGCATTAAAATACTTCCAAACATGTTTGTTTGATATGTGGAATTTGCATAGCGGTGGCGAAAAAAGCTGAAGCTGGACCGACATATCAAACAACTACATAGTGATTTCAATGGTGAAGGCTTTTTATGAACATTCTCTGTTGTTAGCTCGCAAGAAAAACCCTTTTCTGATGGACAGGAAATAAAAAATAGCATTTTAATATTTGTCCAAAATGTCGGTGATACAAACGTTAAAAATATAGTTGATAAAACAACTTTGTAAATTATACAATATTGCAAATACTTTTCATTATCTTTGGATGAAAGCTGTGACATCACAGACAATATGCAGTTAAACATATTTGTACGTTACACAGAACTTCTTGGTTTGCGCCAAATAGTTTAAACCACAGGTCAGGACTTTTTTAAAGAACTTAAAAATGTAATTGAAGTTACAAGAACAAAGTAGAGTGGACGAAATCGGATAGTGTTTGCACATCTTCTTCTGTTGTTGATCCTTGTAGTACCTGTATCAATAAAATTCCAGCCGGAACTCTGAATCGAGGACGATTTCGTGAGCTTTTCCCGGAAGAAACATAAGAGGATGGCGAGTTACTCCTGCATTGTAATATGCGCTTGGCTTTCCAAAGGAAGTGGACTCGGGAGATTTTAGAATTTGAGGGAGTGTGTTTTAAAATATCTGGAGGAAAACAATGAACTGCCCAGTGAGAGCTTGCTACTTAAGAATGAATATTGGGCTATGGAATTTAGCTTTTCTCGCCGATATTACGGGACATTTAAATCTAATATTACCGTAAAACGATTGTATTTTTCCTGCCATAGTTGGTAATATTTCTTCATTTATGAACAAACTTTTAAAAACAAACAACAAATAATTTTTGTATACTGGAAATCAAAAAAATTGCAGCATTCTGAAAAATATGTTTTTTATTGAATTAATTTTGTACATTATACGATATTATTGAATATATAATTTGCCATTACGATATTAATAATGATTAACGACCGTTAAAACAACATGCCCAATATCAGTCAAATGCGGCAATTTAAGGAAGTAAGCCAATTCGTTTTTATTCGGGCTTTGATATCGACCGAAGGCAATAACAGTTATGAGATTAGAAAAAGATGCGAAATAAAGAAGATCTGAACTTTCGTGCTGGAAACGGGTCCTAAGCATTTCATGGACTGCCAGACGAACAAACGCATCCTGAATTCACAAAAAAAATACACAAGGCTATCCTAAATTAATAGGTGTTTCGGTTAATAACGTCGATTTTACTAAGAGAAGGCGTTAGTAATACATTTATTCGTATAGACCAGTTGTGACCAGCCCCCAGCACGCCTGCCAGTGTGTCACGGCCGGTTTATTAAAAATTCTAAAAAATTAAAAAAATAATAATGTCGTCTTCAGGAATTTTGTCAAAATCTTTAAAAACCCTACTCATAAGCTACTGAATACAACAGCGTCGGAAAGAGGCACTGCCTTGGAGCTGCTTATGTCTTGCTATGGTTATCCGTTCTCGAATGAGAGCGAGTGCGACACTCTGGTTATCTAGCTCAGTTGATTTTAAACCGCCAAGCAAGAAGTTAAACTTTTTTTAAACTGTTCTTAGATTTTGGCGTCGAGCGTCGATGTTTTATAAATTATATTTTCACTGTGTCCATGAGAAAACCTTCGACATTGAAAAGAAAATATGAAGAGGATATTGCAATTCGTGAATTTAAAACTGTGGAAGAACAATTTTTGTTTATGCATCAAAATACTTCCAACTCTGTTTGTTTGATATGTACAATATGAATATCAGTATCGAAAAAATTAAACCTGGACGGGCATTTCAAACAACTGTATAGTGATTTCACCAGCAAATCAGATCAAACTTGCGATCGGTATTAGTATTTAGAGATCCATTGCCCATTTCAACTCCATCTCTAAAGTCATAAATAGTTTATATTATTCAAATATTCAAAAAATTGTACATTGAACGCTGTTATTCAAGAAATGGTACAAGGGTCATGAATAAGGTAAATACAAGGGTGAGTAAAGTAATATTTAGTAAAGCAAACAATATTTGGTCATATTACTCTGACTCTCACATAATTTAAGGGGAATGTAAAAATAATATAAAACAATAATAAGATTCAACATTTATATTTCCACACATCACATATTATACAACTAATAGTATGTATTTTACCATAATTTAGAGCTACCGTAACCTAAAGACAAAGGAGCGGCGTAACTCTTCGCGTAAAGAGGCGCTGGAGCAGCGTAACTGATAGCTGGAGCTGCGTAGCTCTTGTAGATTGGAGCGGAATAGCTGATGGCGGGAGCAGAGTAACTGATAGCTGGAGCAGCATATTTAGCGTAGCTCAATGCTGGGGCAGCGTATTTGGCATAACTCAAAGCGGGAGCAGCATAGCTGATGGCTGGAGCTGAGTAGCTGTAGGATGGAGCAGCGTAGCTGATTGCAGGTGCTGCTTTAGCGATAATTGGAGCCGAGTAGCTGTAAGATGGAGCGGCAGCATAGCTTATGGCGGGGGCAGCGTAACTCTTACTGATGAGAGGAGCCGAATAGCTGTAAGATGGGGCGGCATAAGAGATAGCTGGAGCTGCCGAGTAGCCATAACCAAGACCAAAAACGCCACGTTTGGTTTGCTTCTTTTCTTCTTGGGATTCTTCTTTTTCAGCTACAGTAAGAGCCAAGACAGCTACGAAAATAACCTGACACAAGAAAATATATTTTCAGTCATACATTAAACAAACAAACGTATATATATAAAAAGTCGAAAAAAGTCGTAGAATAAAAGTTATTAATTGTCAACTTGAAGTAGTTAATTCTGTTTCAGCAGTCAAAAACCAAAAAAATATTATGAATTCCAGTAAACTAATAACATTTACAGCAAATAAAATGTTTCATTTCATTCATAAGAAAAACATTGTTATGTATTTGATGAGATAGTGAACTTCAGGGAAAATCGAAAACCCAAGACTAGTAATCCAGGATTCAAATGGTATATTAATAAAGTAGCCAATAAATTGCTACTGTGTTATTTGGAAGCTTTGAAGCAGTAGAAAATCCGAGAGATAAACATATCTAAATATAACTTATTTTGATTTTGAAGCAAAAACTTGATTAAGGGGTTTAATAAAAAACAATCAAAATAATGACTGGGAATATACTTTATCCTTAGAACAATTTTCACGAATCACTTAATCACTTGTTTGCCTTAATTTAAGAATACACAAAAAGGAAATAAATAAGCCTCGAAAATGTCTTCAGAATTAATTGCATTTCAATTTGTTGTATGGGAAGTTTTGGTAAATCTATTAAGTAAGACACAATAAGACACAGTAAGACCAAAGAAAAAGGTTACTGGTTGAATCAGACATTATCATGAAACATTTTAAGTCGACAAGAGATCTTGTTTATTGGTAATAAAAATTGACTGTTCTCCTGATGATGCTAACATGGTTAGCGAAACGCGCATCGAGAGGCTAAAAAAATATTTGGTGTTTGGTAGTAAATCTTTTCGAGTTTACTGTTTCACACTGAAGGTTCCAATAGAAGAATTGATTTATTGATAATGACAATACGTTTTAAATATCAGTCGAACAAACTATATTAAATATATTTGACTGAGGTAGCCGATACTTGATGGAAATTAATTTTAAATAAAAAACCAAGATTAAGATCTAAATTTCCACTATATTTAAAACTTGTACGTATGACAATTGTTTCTTTTTCACACAGTGTCTTTTTCAGTGTGTATTTGAAAAAGACACTGTGTGTCGAAACAATTGTCATACGTACAAGTTTGAAATATAGTGGAAATTTAGATATTAATCTTGGTTTTTTATTTAAACAACATTAAGTTGTGTTACACTATCGTGAAACAGTAAACTGTAGAGGGCACTAAACCCGAACTGTTCGAAGATACTACTAAGCTCACAGACAAACTCAGTGACATGCCTAAATCTACTACAGATTTCTTCAAACTAAAAGAATCTTAAAAATGGGAACGTACCGGAAAGAAAGATACCCAAAAACAAGATTTCTTGGCTAAAGGAAGGATCGCAATATTTGACCATTTTCCATATTCGCCTGATATAGCTCCATGTGATTTCTGGCTATTTGGAAAAGTGATTCGATTCGAATTTGGACCCAGCTGACTAAGTCTGCGGTTTTGACGTCAATTCACAAAAATCAGTACCAGAAGTGTTTCGGAAACTTTTACGACCAGCTCTAACCTTATCATAAGACACTTGTCATGTTCACTTCGAATTAAACTTAAACCCGTATTAATCTACCAATCAGTTAAACATACTTACTAAAGCTAGGTAATATATAGTAATGAAAATTAATGAACTTTAATGTAAAAAATAGGATAAATATTAATATAAAAACCAATAACAATTATTGTCTTTCAAACTGTTTGTAAATCCTTTTACGAGTGAATTAATATTGAATGAGACGTGCACGAACGAACCTGCACATGCAAAACTGATGATAAAATACACTCATATATAAACTATTACTTACGAGAAATTTCATTTTGTTCAGGTGTGTTAGTTGTAATTCTTCAGATTACCCAAAAACCGTATGATACAGACTACGGCAGGGTTTCAGTCTATATATAATTAAGATGGGTGAAAGAGGTGGCAAAGGGGTCATTCGGCTGCCTTTATGTCATACGCGCTCTTTCTTAATTCGATCATGAGAAGTATCGTTAAAAAGTTGTTTATCGTACCGTACAGGGCCAGCGGTTGCCTCAAGGTTCAATAAAATAGTTAAAAAATCATTTTCGGGTAAAATATGTCCCGCGTTTTGTGATCTGGTTACGCAACACAACTCCACATACTAAAATCTGAAATACTCAGCTTTAACAGTCTCCCTAGATTATTTATTAGTATATTTGATTATTAAGGCTTAAACTGATAATACATGGCAAATTTTACAAATGTTACTTTAAATTCAAGATATTATAATTGATCATAATATCTAGATCATCACGATTAACATCATATAGACTTTTTAAAAACTACTGAATTGATTGTTCCAAATCAGATAAATATTGTGACTACATACAATACTTCAAGCGAAAATAGCTAATGGTAAGTATATAAATTACATGCATATATAGGGTGATGGAAAATTGGTGTCGTAGAATATAAGATAAATAAAGGAAATATTTATAATTAAACTTATAAATTAAAATAGACTTTCTGGATTTTTAATTAATTAGTTTTGGAAAATAGTATCTGTTATATTGTAACGATTTTCGCGTTGACAAATTGATGCGCTGTTGCTACAACATGTTCCATCAGCTTAGTGGATTTTCTTTAAAGATTCCCTCTATTTCTTAGCTAGTATTGTCTTTGAGCTAATCAAATAGATTGATGCATAATTAAGTTCGTTTTTTTTTTCAACAAATTTTATTCAACAAAAACAATAAAAATATTTAACCAAAAAACGTTTAAATGATTATTCTGGAGCGTATTCACCATTGACTTCAAGAACTGCTTGGAGGCGAATTCTTGGAGGCGATCCACGCCTTAACATCGGCAACCAAGTCATCCAAATTGTCGTAGACTTTGTTCCTTTGCCAATTTTTCAGCGACCTGTTGACGTGGTAGTCCGTAGGTGCTTCAGTGGGTGAATATGGCAGATGTGGGCGCAGATCCCATCCCTTATTGGCGATGGATTCGACGACACGACGCTCAACATGAGGACGGGCGTTATCGTGGAGGAATACGATGTGGTTTTTTTCACATTCTTTTCGCCTCGATTGAAGCGTGAAGGCGGTTAAGTTGAGCCAGATAGACGTCGCTGTTAATGTTGAACTGCCGCTTGCCATTTTTGTCCGGAATTCGCCACTGCTGACGCTCATCTGCAAAAAAACAAAAAATGGGAGAAAAAAATTGAAAGAACCACTAACCATTATCGTTCCACCAATAGCAAATGCCATTTGAGATGATCTCCCAGTGGATGATTCCGTTTCTGTCCCACCAAACGCACCACATTGCCTTCTTACAGTGGACATCTTTCGGTATGCCTTTGGGCGAAACACCTGGCGATACGCAAACCTTCTTTCTTTTCATGTTTTTGAAAAGGAGCCAAGATTCGTCTCCAGTGACGAGATTCTTCAGAAATGGTGTTTGTTCGATTCGCTGCAGCAAATCGGTAAAAATTCGAACGCGATCGGCTTTGTTGTCGTCGGAGAGCTCGTGAGGGACCCATCCAGCCAGTTTCCACACCTTTCCGAGCTTTTTGAGACGACGGACAATCATTGACTAGTTGACATCGAAATCGTCTGCCAGCATTCGTGTTGTCAAGCTTTCGTCCTCTTCCACCGCTGCCAGAAGTACCTGATCGTCGAAATCCGATTGTCGACCTCTTCCTTCTTCATCTTTAAGCGATGTATCACCATCCTTGAAACGCTTAAACCATTTTTGGACCATTCTCTCACCAATTGTTCTTTCACCAAACAGTTCATTTATATCGTGCGCGGACTCTGTGGCTTTCCATCCTTTCTCGAAGTGGTAGAGCATAATATGGCGTAAATGTTCGTGATTTTCAACACGCATTATAACAATACTAAACCTGAAAGATAAGTTTATAAAAAAAAATTAATAAAAAATGCAAATTCCAACAAGTTAAAAGTAAAAATAAACAGCGAACTTAATTATGCATCAACCCAATAGTATTTGAGGCTTATTTATTCCAATAAAAAAGTCAAAGGCAGTGAGATCTGGAGATTTTGGGTGCCACCCAAATCAAAAATAAGATATTTTAATTAAAAATGGGGAAACTTCTTTTACAACTGGAATGTGTATGTGTTTATTTGATAAATATCTTCTCCTTCTTTTGACGACTACCTTAGTATCTTAGCGATTGCGATATATAGATGGTATAATACATAAAGATAATATATTTCAAAAAAATTAAAGTTTAGAAATGTGGAGAAACAAACATATTTATATCAGAAAACCTTTTCTTTTGACTGTATTCGATGACCTACTATATTTGCTGTTACTTTACAAAGACTGGTCTGATTGTTCAAAATATGGTAGATGCAGAATAATATAACAGATGAAATTTATCCTAGAAGTGCTGTTGGTTCTCATTAATGATTAAAGTTCTATTGGTCCTATCAGTAAAATGTAAACTTAACTAATAAATTACAAAAATATTTCATTATTAATCTTTTTAAACACCTCCATCTTTTAAGTCCCAGGTCAGATAAGTATTTTGAACGCTACAAGAGGTTCCATTCTAGCTGGAAGTTCTGCTCATATATTCCACAACAAAGTAAAGGCACTATTTAAAATAAATATTGAAAGTAGTAATATAAGTTTTACTTAGGACCTAGTTTTGATGTTATAATAAAAAACCAAGAAAATGTGGGCAAAAAAGTTCGTGTACACTATTTATAAACAAAAAACATCTAATCAAAACTTGTTAATCCTTTTAATCAAAAGGAGCAGGCTTTCCGAGTTCATTCATTTAGTATTTGATTATATATTAACCTGGAGAAAGTGCATTTAATATTGCATTTGTTCTCATTAAGGAAATTTCTGTTGAAATAAGAAAATTAGTCGTTAATTGAAGGAAGGAAAGAAAGTCACTGAGAGATATGGGCAAAATAATTTCCAAACTTCATTCCATGAGCCAGAAATTCCTCAACAGGTTTAAAAAGACTGTAAACATTCAAAGTTGAACCAAGAACTTGACGTCCAAAAAAATTGCAAAGTATTCATGAACGGGAAATTATGAAAAATGATTCATAAAGCCCCAAAAACGAGTGCCGCCTTCCGTTGCAGGTTTGCTAGAACATGAACAGTGCGAAATGTAAGAAAAAATGCAGGGTATATCTTACGATCTGCTAGTAAAAAGCCATTTATAAGTAAGGATAAGCCTATTAATAATAATAATAATAATTATGCCATTGATAATTTCAACTATTGGTATTATAACAAAGAACCTGAAAGATAACATCAAAATTCTGAAACTAGAAGAAATTGTGTTTACAATAATGCAGAGGGCGGTTATCCTTAATACAAGAATGAAGTTGTTTCCAGTTTAGCTGGGAAAAAAGATGAAAAGGGAAAAAATAATAATTATCTTTTTTTCAGAAGTATGTTAAATATACATAAAACGAAATAGTATAAAAAATGTTACATTAAAATTATGTACAGTTCTGATATCTCATCACCTAAATAATAACTCTGGATTCTTGCAAAAGAACAGTATATATTCCTGAATAAAAATTACCGAAAGAGTTAACAAACTATTGTTTTTAAATTTCCCACCGCACAATTCCTGTTGCTTCATATCCAACATACTGCGTAATGTTCTTTTCTGACATATAAAAAGTTTCTGCATTTCATAGCTACTGTAAACAGATTTACGTCAGGACATATTGCAATCTTGGATTATTCCCAGAAATTTTACATATTGTTGCGTTTTTAAAGTAGTCTTATTTAATAATAAATTATCAGATTCTTTAATTCTAGATTGTTTTATCTTTAATTGTATTATATTTGTTTTATCTTTATTCAGAACTAATTTGTTTTTTGCAAACCATTTATCAATACTATTTAATTGATCATCAATTATATCCATTAGTTGTTGCACATCTGTACTTCTCACCAACATATTTGTATCATCAGCATACGATGTTATTTTACTCCAATTTATGCTATCCTGGCCATAGTCCACTTCCCTAGGGTATTTCAAGACGAAAGGTGAGATCATTTCACAGTGAAATCACTTGAATTTTGAATTCTGACTTTATGCTTTCGATCCTCAAGATATGATTGTATCCATTTACATATTTGTCCTCTAATACCATAAAGATCCAATTTTTCATAAAGAATACTACAATTTAATGTGTCATGTGTTTTTGGCAAATCAAAGAATAGTCCCGAAGTAAATTCAGTGTTCTCCAGTGACCTCAGTGTTTGATTTGTGAAATCAAATACAGTTATTTTTGTTAATATTTTTTCTAGATATTCCTGCCGGATGCATGGATATGCTTGATCAGGAAATATCTAATATTTAAAGGAGTTATTTAACTCACTTTCAACTCACCAATGTCAACCTGTTTGAGCTGCATCGATGACCATTAATTTTGTATTTTTGTATGTTAGTTTCTGGCAATGAGTTTTTTTCAGTGAGGAATATAAATTTAACTTATTTTTATCTGATTGACAGGTTTGGATGTGGCGAAGACTCAATCACAAGTTAGCAGCTAAAAACTTGTATGCCACGTTCAAGCTGGGAGGAGGTATGAACATGGCATGGGGCTGTATGAGTGCGTCTGGCATGGGAAAACTAAAAATTAATGATATATAACGGACATATTATAAGAAATCCTAAAATCAAGTGCAATGAATCTTGATATTGGGTCATCATTTATCTTCCAACAAGACAATAACCCAAAACACCGAGCGCGGAAAGTTGAAGAGAATATAATATAAATAGCTACTCTACAATGTACTAAGACAATTAAAAACACCGAGCATGACAACCGGACATGAACTCCAGAGATAAATTAAAATGAAGACTGAAAAAAGGAAGATAAAAACAAATCAAAAGTTAAGGATGCATCGCTGTATTAATGGGAACATACTGATGTCACCATAAAATTGGTAATGTCTGAATGATTGTGGCGTGTTCATATATTTTTTTTCCTTTGTATTTTTTTCTGTTGTATTTTTATTTATTTTATTTTTATTGTATTTCTATTGTATTCTATTTTGTTTTGTATTTTTCTAAAATACAGAAGATTAAAAGAAACCGCTATAATTAATTTAAATAAGAATAACTGTATTGCTATGCCTTCGGTAGATTTAAATTCAATATGGTTCCTGATTCTAAAGAATACAATTAAAAACATTTAAATATTTGAATACACAATCAGTACAATAAACAATCACACAGTAAACATTACATATATATATTTTTTGGTAGTATGTCACTGTCATGAAAATCTATTGTTGCCAATGTAAGTATCGTTGACATATACAAAAAATATATTTACTTTCACTCGTTACTTTATATATTACAAATTAATATAATTTATTTGTTAGTTTAGTTTTGAAAACGGGGGGAGAGTACCCTCCGAAACGTTACCGTTAAAGGTTTGTAAAATTTTTATAAACATTTTTATATCTTTAAAATTTTGTTCGTTGGGCAAATTTATTACAAAAAAGAATCACTGAGAAATTTGTCTCCGTTGGTTTTTTGTTTTTACCCAGTGATTCTTTCTTTAAATAAGAACAGGTATTTTTGATATTTTTTGAGCTTTAGATAGTGGTTTAAATTGGTTTTGATAATGAATAACTATGTACGTGAGGTAATAAAAACAAGGCAGGTCTTACGGACCATTGATTTATACAATATTGTATAATAACAACACTATTATAATATAAAAATATTTATAAAAATAAGTGTAAAAATACTTTATTGTCTCATAAAATTTGATTATTTGCGAGTTATAATTATACGTTTAGGGTTAGTTTCAAGTAGCTTTATTTATTTTATCCACAATAAAAACGTTGTAAAACAGGAAGCTATGTGTTTTTATTGGCCTGTTATTCTACTAACTGTTATATTTAATAAACTCACTGCTTAACCTATCATAAACACACAAACCAATACACTTTTTGCTTGTTTACCTTTATCTTTCTATACGTGAGTGCAAAAAAACATAGCGAAGTAAACAATTTTAACCGTATTTTTTTTAAGTATTGAGTATTTTTCTGGTGGTTTCGCCAAAACTGTTAAAACCTCACTACTTACTGTTCAGTAGTTATTTTGAAATTTAAAACGGGACAAACTATTGCTATGAAAGAAGAAAATTAAAGGTTTTGTGAAACAGCGATGCAATTAAACATTGCTGTTTCTACCATTATGAGAACGTGAATTTGATGATCAGACATATGCACTAGTTATGCAAGGCCGTAACCAACTGCATCTTGCGAGATGAATTTAATGCATATGACTGTTAATTAAAATTAACTTGCAATAAATCGGATTAAGTCCATGTGTATCTCCGATAGAACATTGATAGAATAACATTGGTCGAATACCTGAGGGATTGAGAAAACATTTCTGCAAGAAGACAGTTAATGAATCTTTTAATAGAAATATAGATCTAGAATTTTTTTGTATCAAATCCAACCACAGTATATATATATATATATATATATATATATATATATATATATATATATATATATATATATATATATATATATATATATATATATATATCACGCAAATTATCACGAACATCTGACAAACAGAAAAACTACCAGATGAATGGAAATGTGCTCTTATACACCTGCTGCACAAGAAAGGAGACAGAACAGATGTGAACAACTACACAGGAATCTCCTTACTACAAGTCACTTACAAAATCTTCTCAGCATGCCTTCTCCAGAGAACACAGGAACAACTAGAAGACAAAATTGACGAGTACCAGGCAGGGATTCGCCCTGGTCGCTCATGCACTGAACAAATCTTTAACTTAAAACCAATACTGAAATACAAAGCTATCAGGAACGTCCCAATCATCTGCACGTTCGTTGACTTCAAGAAAGCATACGACTGCATTGACCGAAAATGTCTGTTCAACATCCTAGAAGAACGAGGACTCGACCCCAAAACACTAAGATTGATCAAGCAGACACTGACCGATACAATCTCTAAAGTGAAATTTATGGGACAAATTTCCGAACCCTTCCTGATTAAAACCGGAGTACGCCAAGGAGATGGGTTATCCCCACTCCTCTTCAACCTGGTCCTGGACAAAGTCATAAGGGAATGGGAAAAGGAACTAAAAAATCAAGGACTCTGGAAACCAATACGACTCGGACGAACCAAAAACAACATAGAAATACAATACCTAGCCTTCGCGGACGACCTAGCCATACTCGCAGACAATGAAAAAAGGGCAACCAAACAGATCGAAGTCCTCAAGGAATGTGCAGAGAAAGTTGGTTTACAAATATGTTTTCAAAAAACCGAATTCTTCTGCTCAAAATTAAATGTCCAAAATTTTAACACCAAATACGGCAAAATAAATAGGGTCACTCACTTCAAATACCTGAGCGAGATCCTCGAACCCACAGGAGGAGATAAGATAGCACAGAAGACTCGATTGCAGAAGATGAAGAGGGCATACGCCAAGACACACAATATCTACAATAAGAAATGCATATCCACACACGCAAAAATAAGACACTACAACACAGTAATCAAACCAGAGGTACTATACGCAAGCGAGACACTTACACTCCATACAAAAAGCGGCATAGAAAACATACTAAAAGAAGAACGCAAAATTATGAGGACAATTCTCGGCCCAAAACTGACAGAGGAAGGATACAGCCTACATTCTAGGAAGACCACAGAGAGAATGTCCAATGTAGCGGCGGACATAAGAAAAAGAAGGTTGAAATTCTATGAACATATCAGTAGACTCCCACCGACAAGACTCACCAACAGAATTCTTACGTACATACAAGGAGTGAAGTCAACAGTACCATGGATCGCACAAGTCAGAGCTGATCTGGGAAAGGCACAAATGGGTCCGACAGAGATTGACGATAGAAGAACGTACAGACACAAAATACATATGTGGAACATTGCATCAGAGATCGAAGTTTCGAGGAGATCAGGAACAAAGTGGACGGAGAAGAGAAAGAGAATCCACGGAGAAAGGATGAGAGAGGTGTGGGAGATTAGAAAGAACACTCGAAAATGAATCAGGATGCTTTGCGTGATCCAATCGGGTCTATACGCACCTAATAATATATATATATATATATATATATATATATATATATATATATATATATATATATATATATATATATATATATATTTGTTAGGAGCTTGACCGGGAATGAGCCCCACCCATCCCTGCAATTAGAGGGCAGATGTCAGAGATCAGGGTACCGACACATGCTCTCCCGTCAAGAATAAGGAGACCCCATCCACAGTCAGCAACCTATACTCTCGCCGCCGACTTCCCGTGGGATGCCGTATATATGTAATGTTAGATTTCTTTGAACATCGTCCAATGAGACAACAGTAGCTGAGTGTCAAGTACACTTTAGTTTATAAATGTCATCCATTTAAACAGAACAACGTCTGTGATACAACACTGGAAAAAATTGAATATCAAGCAGTGAAAAAATGCATGTTTTTAAAACAGATCAAACGATGGGAGTAAAACGGAGCACAGCTTATGGGGACTCTGCACCTTCCTTATCAACCATAAAATATTGGACAGCTGAAGCTGAATATTGACAGCAGGTCGTCCAAATGAGGTTATCACTTCAGAAATGATTGAAAAAATCCACGATATCATGATAAACAATCGGAGAGTGAAAGTGCATGAGATTACTGAGGCTGTGCGCATCACAATTCAACGAGTGTATAATATTTTAACAACTTATTTGGATATGAAAAAGCTTTCCGCAAGGTAGGTGCCGCGCTTACTCACAATTAACGATAAACCCACACGTGTGTCAACTTCAAAAGAAAGTTTAGAGATGTTAAAATGCAATCGAAATTATTCTTGCCATCGGTTCATAACTGCTGACAAAACATGGATTCCTCACATCATACCAGAGACCAAAGATCAGTCCAAAGAGTCCGGGTTTTCCGAGGCGAATCTATGGCAAAGAAGATTAACGCAAAACGACTGATGAAGAGTATTATGAATAACACCGTTATAACCACACAACTTATAACACCGTTTCAACCATGCGGTAAAAGAAGAACATCCGCAGTTGGCGGAGAAAAAATCCTCTTCGAACAAGGCAATGTGCACATGAACACTTGCGTCGTCGCCATGTCAAAATTCCATGAGTTATGATACGAATTGCTTTCGCATCCACCATATTCGGCAGATTTAGCATCCATCGATTATTTCCTATACCCAAATATGAAAGAATAAAAACAAACGGTTTTAACGATGAGGTCATTACTGAAACGAATACTTATTTTGAAGGCTTGGAGCAATCGAACTTTTTAGGAGGAAAAAAAAGAAAAACTTTGGGCAAAGTTTATCGAACTGAAAGGTGATTACTTAAAGATTGCATAATAAAATAAACTTAAATAACTAAAACAATGAGACAACAGTAGCCAGGAGTTATACACCCCCGACCGTTGGGTTCCACAATCTCATATGGAACGCACAACAACCTGCGTCTCCGCTATAATGAGCAAGGGTTAGGTGCTTGACCGAGTTGCCGGTTGATTGATTGCAGAGAGGGACTCCCTATTCTTGGCGAGAGATCATATGTCGGTACCCTGATGAATCTAACCACCAACAGACAAAACATGTGCCCTCCAATGTAAGGGATGATTGGAATTTCCTCCTGATCAAGCAAATAACCCTTGCTCTTTATGGCGGAGACGCAGGTTGTTATGCGTTCCACATGAGATTGTGGAACCCAACGGTCCGGGGCGAACTCCTTGCTAGTGTAGTCTAATTGGACGCAGTGTAAATAAGTCAAAAATGCATAGCCATCTGACGAGAAGTCGGCGAAAATATGGGTTATTTGATTGTGGAGAAAGACACCCTATTCTTGGCGAGAGAGCATATGCCGATACCCTGATAAGTCTAACCATCAATTTGTTCGTGCGTACTGTTTCACGGATGGAAAAACTTGTATTGGGTTTTTTTCTGGGAGTACACAGCACAATGTCGCTAGACAGTAAGCACTGAAGATGCCAAATAAGATTTTGGCGAAACGTCTGCAAGCTCCTGACAGGAACCAACTCGACATCCGTATGTACTCCCGGAAAAAACCCAATACATATATATGTATATATATATATATATATATATATATATATATATATATATATATATATATATATATATATATATATATATATATATATATATATATAATATTCTCCACGAGCCCATTAAACTCGAAGAGATTTACCACTAAACACCAAATCACTTCTCGACGCACGTTTCACTAACCATGTTAGCATCATCAGGAGATTATTTAAAACATAGCTAACATGGTTAGCGAAACGTGTGTGGAGAAGTTTCAAAAAGAGTTTTAGATGTTTAGCGGTAAAACTTCTGAAATATTATCATAATTAACAAACATTTAGTTAATCAAGCTGTTTATTACACATATGTATATCAAATGAATCAGTTATTTATTATGTAATATTTATTAAAATAAATCCTTTCCAATTTAAAAAACAGCCATTATCTTTTGATGGATATCAAGTTCCGATAAATGCTGAGTTTGTTTATTACATATGCTCCCATATTAGTTGTGTTCATTATCAATTTATATTTCATCGCCACCATTTTTCTCATGTTTTACCAAGAAGTTATAAATGGTAATGCCACGATTCAAGTTGTTTTACTTTGAGAATATATAGAACATAAATAACGAGTTTTAAAATGAAACCAAGAGGAATTCGGTAAACTCGATCTTGCAACAATGTCGATAATTTACATCCAAGCTAAATACTTTGGATATCGCAATATTTTTAGAATCAATATAATATATAGTTTATTTATAATTGATAAATATGAACATAAAGCAAAGATTTGCATTAAATCGATGCTAATAAGAATTTTTTGAAAAGTTTCCAATTTGGACGCTACATTTATTTTATTTCCTTAAGGGCCGGCTCTACAATGCAAAAATATATCAGGTATAAGCTATTCTCGGAATAAACTCCCGTCACGCCCGTTCTACAGAACGGGAGGGCCACGGGCATTTCAAATTTTATTCCAAGTATGGCTTATACCTGGTATATTCTTACATTCTAGAACCGGTCCTTAGTGAATTAATAGGATGTTAGATCTCTTTGGACAGTGTCCAAAGTGAAACTTTGACAGCAAGAAACATGTGACCTCCAATTGTGAGATGGGCGGGCCTCGTCCCCAGTCAAGCACCTAACAAAAGTGTATATATATATATATATATATATATATATATATATATATATATATATATATATATATATATATATATATATATATATATATATATATTATTATTATTATTGACGTATGGGCCCTGGTGGACCACGCGAAGTACAATTAGAGGCGTTTGTTGTTATTAGCCTTCCTTTGAGCCCATACTAATTTCATTCTTTCGCTATGAGCTTTTTTCCTTTCGTCAGACCAAGTTGTTCCAGTCTTCCTACATTTTTCTCTCTGGCCAACCTTCCAAACGTTAACCTTGTGTCTGAAACAACCTCTATCCTGAATTTCACTTTGTGTAATATTTGCTGATCTTAGGTCCTCTTTAATTGCCGCAATCCATTTAATTATTTCTACTTTAGCTCTACTCCTATTTTCATAAAATTCGACTATTTGTCTAGTTAGCCTACTCGGATTCATGCGTTTGATGTGTCCGTAAAACTTAAGTCTTCTTTTTCTCATATCGCTATGTATATCTGTGTATTGTTTGATTTCTTGGTTTTCTCGAAGTCGGTATGTTGTGCTATTTATTTGTTTGGGGCCTAGGATTTTTCTTATGATTTTTCTTTCCTTCTTTTCAATGTCCTCGATGTCCCTCTTTCTATTCAAAATGAGCGTTTCTGCAGCATATAGACATTCTGGCTTAATAACCGTGTTGTAATGTCTCAGTTTTGTGTTTTTAGATAGGCATTTTTTGTTTTAAATATTTTGTGTAAGTCTACCATCTACCCTTATTGGCCGCTTTTTCCAACCCATTTTCCATGATTATTTCACCCAAATATTTGAATTGAGAGACTCGTCTGATGTTACCATATTTTGTTTTTAGAAATGGTGTTCTTAGTCTGTTGCAGGTCATGTATTGTGTCTTTTCAAAGGATATTTGGAGTCCTACCTTTTCTGCTGTTTCTTTTAGGATTTCAATCTGTTTTTGATCAATTTTGATGTTGGTTCTCCCCAGTTTAATGGGCTGGTCTTCAGTGCCGACTTTTTTTCACGCCACTCCTGTATTACTTTTTCTAGAACACAGTTAAATAAGAGTGGCGAGAGTCCATCCCCTTGTCTCACACCAGTTTTAATTTCGAAGGGTTCTGAGATGTCACCCATGAATTTAACTTTTGACCTCGTGTTAGTTAACATTGCATTAATAATTGCCAGCGTTTTCAGATCTAGTCCTTGTTCTTTCAGGATTCCGAATAAAGATTCGCGGTCAATAGAATCATATGCTTTTTTGAAATCCACAAATGTACAGACGAGATTTTTATTGTACAGTTTTTGATGTCTTAGAATCAACTTTAGATTCAGGATCTGTTCAGGGCAGGATCTGCCCGGTCGAAAACCTGCCTGATATTCACCAATGTTCGGTTCTAACTGTCCCTGTGCTCTGTCTAGTAGACATTGAGATAGAATCTTGTAACAAACTGGGAGAAGAGATATTCCTCTATAGCTGTTTACATCCGTTCTATCTCCTTTCTGATGTAGTGGATGGATTAGAGCATCTTTCCAGTCTTCCGGAATCCGTTCGGTTCGCCAAACTTCTTGTAGAATTTTGGTTATTTCCTTGATTGTACCTGGACCAGCGGATTTCAAAAGTTCAGCAGTGATTTCATCTTCACCAGAAGCTTTGTTATTTTTAAGCCGCTTGATTTGCCTAAGTATTTCCTCTTCATTCGGTGGTAATGAATCTGGGTTTGTTTGTTTAGGGTTTAGTGCTGGTAATTTGTTTAAGGGCTCAGGACAGTTTAGTATTTGTTCAAAATATTTCGCAAGTTCTTTGCAATTGTCTTGGTTATTTAGAGCTAATTGTCCGTTTTCCTTTTGAAAGCATAGGCTCTGCGCTTCATAGCCTGTTAATTTAGTTTTAAAAGTTTTGTAAAAGTTTCGGGTGTTATTTTTTTGGAAATCTTTTTCTATTTCATTAAGTTGATTGTTTTCATATTTTCTTTTAGTTTGTCTAATTAGCTTCGATGTTTCTTTTCTTACTCTCAAAAAGATGTTATAGTTTATTGCTATTTTTTGACTGTTCCAATCTTTGAATGCTTTACTTCGGCTTAATACTGCTTGCTCGCAAACTTCATCCCACCACGGATGTTTTCTACGTTTTTGTAAGGGGACCAACTTTAAGCCTGTTTTAATAATTTTTTGTTTTAATTCTTGCCAGTTCTGTGCAGGTTGTTTATCAAGATCTTCTGTTAGGGCTGGTTTTATTTTCGTTGGATCAAACTTTGGTATTAGCATAATGAATTTGAATAAGTTTTCGAGGTTTTAAGCTAAGTTTGATTCTAGTCAAGTAGTGATCCGTGTCTATATTTGCTCCTTTCCTGACTTGAACATTCAAAATCTCTTTATAATTGGGGTACGAAATGGCAACATGGTCAATTTGAAATTCACCCATGTACGTGTTTGGGCACCTCCAGGTCTTTTGTTTTGTTATTTTCTTCTTAAAATGGGTTGACATTATTTTTAGATTAAACTGCGAACATAGTTCAACCAATCTTCTACCATTATGGTTAGTCCATTTATGAGCGGGAAAACTGCCGACTGTTTTCCTGTACTTTTTTTCTTTCCCTAGTTGGGCGTTGAAATCACCCAATAGGATTTTTACATGGTTAGAGGGAATTTTAGAGATAGTCTTTTCCAGAATTTCCCAGGACTTTAGGAATTTCCCAGGAAAATAAATCTAATCCTTTTTCAGGATTAGATTTATTTTCTTCGGTAACTGGGAGGTGTGCATTGATTAATGTATAGTTTTTGTTAGCACACTTGAGGGATAGTGTCATAAGTCGATTATTTACTGGCTGGACATTTGTTATAGAACCAAGAATGTTTCTTGAGACAGCGAAAGCAACACCGAAATGTGGTGTATTTTTGAGTATTCTTTTGTCCGTTTTACTTTTAAAAAGTCTGTAGTTGCCGAATTCCAAGGTGTTATCATCTATCAATCTGGTTTCTTGCAAAGCTAAAATTTGGATTTTTTGCTGATTTAATGTTCGCCCCAATTCGTGTAGTTTTCCTGGACGCAGGAGAGAATTGATATTTACCGTTCCAAAGAAAGTTTTTATTTTCGGTTTCAGACGTTGGCCAGAGGTCTCCGACGCCCTCTGAACGATTTTGCGTTTAAGCCCGGACGCCCCAGAATCCGAAAGTCCGGTTGTACCAGCAAAGCTGGCAGAGGATTGTCTACCTCCTGGGGTAATTTTGTAAGTACTAGAACGCTTCATCTTGTACTTTGAATTAAAGGTTTGAACCATGACGGTTCAGAGGTTAAGACTGGAGGGGTTAGTTCCAGAATTCAAACATCAGCCGCACCACCGGTGAACAGACGCTGACCACTTAGCCGCTTGATACAAGTCAGACGCTAAGTGGATTTAGCTTTCTTTTTGCCTTGGTTCGGGACTGCTATTTGTCTATTCTATCTATTTCTATTTTGTCAGCTTGGGTTTTGAGCTAGCCTTTGCGGCCCTTACTCATATTGATTTGATTAAACCCTTGTATGGGTACTGGTGATTTTGGGGGCCTCTAGTTGACCCATGAAATTACTGACTTATTGCTAGTAGATTCTGTAGGTGGTTTTTTGAAAGAAAGTCTTGGTCGACTTTGGAGGTTAATAAGAATATGGGGGCGGGCCTTGGTTGGCTGGTAAGTGTGTGGCACTGAATTACCAGCGCGAAGGAGGGGCGTGACAGTCGGGACCTGGGCTTAGCTGGCGGAGGTCGCGTCGTCTTGGCTGCTTTGCGTTTGTAATCCAGAAGGTTTTTGCTGAAGTTTGAATAGTGTGTTAATTTGTGCCTGAAGGAGGCACATCACTTGCTGCATTTGGGCTGTAAATCCGGCCATCGTGGAGGTTGGATCTGCAGGTGCTGGTGGAAACCGCTTTGGAGACGACGTCTTCGAGGCTGGTTTCCGGTTGGGGTTTTCGCTGCACCCGCAGTTGCAGCATTTCGGCGGTTGGCTGGGGTCCAGTTTGCACTCACTGCTGCGGTGAAGACCCGCGCACTTTACACAAACTGAGATTGCTTCACATTGGGATGAAATATGTCCGTACTTGTGGCAATTAAAACACTGGCGTGTTTTGGGTTTTCTCATTTGTACCACTACTTGGATGGATTGTTGCTGGAAATGGCTTATTTCCAAGATGTTGGATTCGTCTGACGGGACCGGGATTTGGACTATTGCGATCGGCGTCTTCTGGCTGGTTTGCCACCTTATGATGCTGGTCGGGTGGAAACCCATGTTTGTCAGCTCTAGTCTGATTTCTTCGATCGGGATGGATTCCGTTATTCCTCGCAGGAGAACGTGGAGGAACTTGGGTTTATTTTGAAAGGCGTGGAAGCGGTAGCCTTTTTCTGTCTTCGTCCGAACGGGGTGTTAGCAGCACCCCGTCCAAGAATGGTCTTGGCTGGCCCTATGGCCACGTTGCTTTTTTCGAGGTGGCGGGCCACCTCAAGGAAGGCCGATATGTCCCGGAGGATTACCGGTGTCGATTTTGGTTCGATGCCGGCGGAAGGTGCTGGCGCCTGGCTGGTTGTGGGTGTGTCTGCTGTGACCGACATGGTTTGGAGGTTGGTGGATTTAGACTCTGTCGGGTCCGTCGGCTCTGCATCGGCCTCTGAGGCGTCATCCTCTTCGGCTTGCATTCTAGCCTTCTTTCTCCTTCGTCGTCTGGCCCTGGTTCGGGGACAAGGGCAAGAATATATATATATATATATATATATATATATATATATATATATATATATATATATATATATATATATATATATATATATATATATATATATAATATGAGCAATGGTTGGTTGCTTGACCGGGAAGAAGCCCCACCCATCCCTTACATGGGAGGGCACATGTTTCGTCTGTTGGTGGTTACACTAATCAGGGTACCGACATATGCTCTCTCGCCAAGAATAGGGAATTCCACTATTAAACAACCCATATTTTCGCCGACTTGTATGTCACTATCATTAAAAACTATTATTATCATTGTAAGTATCGTTGATATACACAAAAAAAATATTTACTTCCAATCTTTGCATTATATATAGAAATTAATATAATTTATTTTTTAGATTCGTTTTGACAACGGGGGGAAAAGAAAGACATCGAAATGTTAGAGAAGTATTGGAATCAATGTATCACTCTTGAACGAAACTATATAGACGAATAAAGTCAAATTTTCCCTAAAACTTGTTTTATAAATCATCCCACGAACTTATTGAATGATCTTATTGATATTACTTATTGAATGAATTGAATGATGATTTATAAACAAAGGGAAAAACACATATACTTCTGTTACATTCTAGTACTTCCTCACCTGTACCATACGTTATTTAAAATAGTTCAGTTAGATATTAATACCATCTATTATTTATATGTTCGTATATACATAATAATTGTCCTTGTTATAAACAGTTATAATTTATCAAATACCGATCTTATGTATGTTAAATGACGTTTGTTTTGATCAGTTTTATAACAAAATTTAAATTTTCACGTAATCTGAATACTACGAATCAGGTCTTCCAGCTGTTACAAAAAAAAAACCTTCGATCATTTCAATTTCAGATCTAACTCCGAGGTTGTGAGAATTCCGGTTTCATTACCGTTTATTTTTATTTTAATTCGGTTTTTTCCTCGTCTGATAATGTTCCTTTTCGTATTACACAATTTCGTTTTTTTTAATTGTTTTACGATTTTGAATATTTAAAATTTTTACGCTCAGTTAGCGAATTCTTTTTGGGTATTTATTTAGTTAGTGAATGATTTAAATTACATGTTCTCCGATACGATACAATTATAAAATTCTCTTTACTTGTAAATATCCTTGAAGTGGAGGTAAAAAAGCAAATTACACAATATCGTTGATTTTTTACATTACTTTACATTATTACAAACGTTTAATTTATACCACGTTATTATCCTAAGTTAGAAAAAAATACTTTCCGAGAATGAGATCGAAAAATTCAGATCATGATAATGCGTAGGGTTTTTGCTTTGAGTTTAAAACTTACTAATAATGATACGACAGAAGAAAATTGAAAAATGTTATTTATTTAATAAAATAAAGAATATTAATTGGTCTGTTACTGTGTACTGTAAACGTTTTAATAGAATCAAACTTACCTTGTTCGTTGCTCTAAAAATGAAGCGCTGGTTAGCGTATGGTTAAATACATGTATACTATATTAGTTCTAAGACAGAAACACCAAATCACTTATTTAAATTTATCGACAAATGTTTCACTCACCATGCTAGCATCATCAGGAGATGATTTAATATAATTAAATCTAATTAAAATAAAAATAAACGATGTTCTATTTCAAATTATATAATATACATTTTTATTAAATCTAATTGAAATAAAACTAAACTATGTTCTATTTCAAATTATATAAAATAAATATTTAATTTCTTATTTATCAGTTTTTTTTATTTGTGACCATAGTTTATTAAACAATGTTACATTATCAAACTGACTGACATACATCATTTGACTGACACAAAGTCAAAAAATAAAATAAGTGATAAATAGCAAAGTAAAAATTTGTTTTATTTAATTTGAAACATGAACTATCTATCACAAATTAACGGACAAATCAAACAATTATATGTTTAACTAAGCATTACATTAATAATAATAATTTAGAATGTTAACTGAATGGAATAGGTTCTTTATCCTAGTTCATAGTTTCCTTAAATTTTTCGTTTTGAATGCTTTTATACACGTCCGAAGCCCTATTAATATTTACACTTTAGTAAGTCTACAATATTTTTCATTTCTTTCATAGGGCAAAATGTTCCTTATATCTGTTTAATAAGAATCTTTTAGTTTGCCCAATATACCTTCAATCGCAATCTTGACAACCAATTTCACAAAGTCCCGATTTTTCATCTTGATCTACTTTATGCTTTGGATTATCCAAAACTTCTCTTAATTTATTTTATGATTTCTACAGTACCGTAACGTTATTTTTTTTTAAATCTAGTCTAACTCTCATAGATTTAGAATTTGAAATCAAATGGTGTTGCCATGAACTTATTTTTGTTATGTCCCTTTTAAAAAGTCGAAGATTCTTTTAATAAATAGTCAATAAATTGCCTAAACTTATATTTTCTAATTAATCTATCTACAATATTCTGATTATAACCATTCACTTTGGACACCTCCATAATTAATTTTAATTCTTTATTATAATTATGTTTGTAATTAATTTATCTGCCATAAAATATAAACTAGTCAACTTATTATGGAAGCTATATTTGGAATCGTTAGGAATGTATCTCGAAGTGGTGGTGTTTTTTTCGGAAAATATCAAAATCTGACCCTTTTGAACAGGCTTTTATTAGCTTCACCTGTATCTATCTGTGTAACGGAATCTTTCACCCACTTCAACACGTCAGATTAAATTGAAACTTTGCACTCTTATGAAGGACCGATGACAATACAATAATTTGATAAGTTCATCGCATTATCCTAAACAGGATCGTCAGAATCAAGGATTTGCTTTTGGAAAGGGACCCTGAGACACGTTTACAACGTGCGTGGGAGGCAGTAGATTACCCACTTCCGCCACGGGTAGGTAGTGACGAAAAATAAATAATAGTTAAAAAAAACTAAAAATCACGTTTTAATGGTAAACCGAACTAAAAAGTTAAAAATACTTTTTAGTATAAGAATAAAGTGATAAACGAGAAAATTAATGAGTCATTATAAAAAAGCGTGGGGTGCTTTGTACCCCTGGAATAACTATCTCTGGAAGATAATCATAAGAAAATACCAGTGGTTTTAAATGGATGATGAACTAGAGCACATTTTAATTATTATTCTCTATATTAGTAAAATTCGTCGTCAATAGAAATGTTTTACCAACTGACGAATTTTAATGACTTTAAAAAGACAAAAGATTGTCCATTTCAATTGAAATCTACCTAAACTATCATTTATTTGACGTATTCAGTGAATTTCGAAAAAAAATATCGATCTCATCACATCATCATTCACCATAACAATACCACCTCTCAGAGGACGGGTAGTACCGATTTATCACTTACGAGTTTTATTGGCACGAATATCAAAAATACATTACATAGTCGTCGATCTTTATGACTAACCTGGCCACTTCTTAAAGGTATAAATGTTTCGAAAATTGGTTCATACAGTTGCTTAAGTTTATTGACGGAGAATATTGTATTGTCATGGAGTAACATCACACCGGGAGACAGTAGGCTAGGCGGCTTGTTTTGTATGGCACGTCGGAGATTTCTCAAGGTCACTCAATACACTTCAGAATTTATTGTTGTATCTCTTGGCATAATATCCTCTAAGAAAATCACTTTACAGTTTCAAAAAAGAGTTGCCTTGATTTTTAATGCTAAAATCCTCTGTTTCACTTTCATTCTGGTTGGCAACGATGTGTGTCGCCATTCCATTGACTGCTGTTTGGACTTAAGAGTCATGTGAGGCCAGGTCGGCCAGGGCGTGGCTCATCACGCATATTAGCTCGCCCGTCCTTGAACATTCTGACCCACTTTCGAACTTTGCTCTCACTCATAGCATTATCACCGTAAACCTCACAAACCTAACGGTGAATTTCCGCTGCTGCCAAGTTTCTTGCACTCAAGAATTAAATTACAGATCGTATCTCACAGTCGGCAGGCGACTCAATTATCTTAAAAATTATAAACTTCTATAGCTCAGCACACCTGCTGGCGATACGGCTACAAATGACGCTTAAACGCGCGCAAAGCATGCTGGGAGCAGACGCGCATGCACATTGCGTGTCATTCTCACTCTTATTTACGCCCGGGGACCTTATTTAAAATAAGGTCCCCTCGTAATTTAAAGAGAAGCTGTTGTCAACCGGATTAGAAATATATCAGGACTTTTTCAACGTGTTCGGGAAAATATGTTAAAAAGTTGAAAGGTAGACATTTTGAACATTTAATTTAATCAAACAATTAATCACATGTAACTTAATGTGAAGTGAATATTTAAACGTGAAAAATTACTGCTAGTTGTGTAAGTTTTCCCCTTTTTGTAAAAAAAAACAAACCAGATATATATATAATATTACATTTTATTTTCAAATAATATAACTCCTTTAAAAAGCATTTGGTATTTTTGATTTCTGACTGGAAAACAACCAAATGAATAATGTATTTCAAACGATACCTGTTTACATAAAATATAGCAAATTGAAAAACTCTATCAGTCTATGGCTGGTACGACTGCCTTTCCCAATAAAAACAGACGAAGAAATGTGTTCTACTTTATGTATCTCAACAAGACAAATTTATACACCAACTTGAAGTGGAAACCATATATATATAATATGATGCATAGTATAAAAATTAAACTGGTTGTTCAAGTAGATCTAAACGTATTTTAAAAATGTTCTCTGATATTTATTACGAATGTGTATATTCAATTTCTTTTCCTAGCTAATAATGTTTATATATGTGTTAAAGCAAATAAGCATTTATTATCTATATCTCATATATTGAAACACGTTTCAGTAATCATACTGGCATTATCAGGAGATGATCTTAAGATAATTGTACAGGAGACTAAGGGGAATGACTTTAACGAACTGTATTTCACGATATTTGACAGAAAAAAGGTCCTTAAAAAATTCAGCAATCGAAAAGTTATGGTAAAAATGTTTGGCAAATATTAATTGGCTATTATTTAACGAATACACTACAACTAAACTTGAAGAGAGTTACCACTAAACACCAAATCACTTTTTTTTAACTGCTGGACGCACGTTTCGGTAACCATGTTAGCATCATCAGGAGATGATTTAATCTAAATTAAATTTTAGAGGTTAGCGAAACGTCCGTCGAACAGTTCAAAAAAGTGATTTGGTGTTTAATGGTAAATCTCTTCAAGTTTAGTGTTTCACACCGAAGGTTCCAATAGAAGAATTGAAAGACACTACAAGTTAACCAATCAGCATTGTTAAAACATTTTTTCACAAAGCCAAAACGGAAATGGCAACATCTCATCGACTAATTGGGGTGTTGACGATGCAAGAGAGGGTGTTGGCGACAAAAATATTTCAGGGTGTATATTTAAATTTCATTTAAAACCAAAATTGTACTCTGTACGCGAATATCACGATATGCTACTTATTTACCAACTTTATCTTACCTCATTTTATCTTATTTTCCAACCAATTTCAGAAATGTACCAAGACTTTTTCAACCTGGCTAGAAAAATAGATTAAAATGACATCACGCTCGCATAGACTCAAGTGATGGACATTTTGAATATTTAATTTGCTAAAACTCAATTTACTGTAATTACTTATAATCACCCAGTGGATACCACTTGATCGCAAAAGTCCGCGAAGAAGCCCGAAAGCACGATGGACTGATGACATCGTGAGTATATTGGACCAGTGGAGTAGCAGAGGAAAGCCCAAGACCGTGAAAGTTGGAAGCAATAATCATACGCATACAGCAATATCAACGCTGGCGAGATGTAGTCCGGATGATATGCGAAAGGAATGAGTTTCCATAGGTCACGTTTCTTCTGTAAAGAATAATATGAAGAAGAATAAAATATTTTCTACATAACAAAAATTTACGAAACATCATTTACGAAAAATTTCGAACATTTATGAATTTACGCTTGATTGCAAATGTCCGCGAAGAAGATCGAAAACATTATAGACTGATGACATCGTTAATTATCGTAACGTTTTTTTACTTTGCCCCCATAGCTTTTTTATGTCGTGGCTGGATACGTGGGTGAGAGCTTTAGGTCGCGCACAGAAACAACGTTGAAATAAAATTATATTATTATTATTAGCCTTCCTTTGCGCCAAAACTAATTTTATTCTTTCGCTATGAGCTTTTTCCTTTCGTCAGACCAAGTCATCCTACATTTTCCTCTCTGGCCAACCTTCCAAACGTTAACCTTGTGTCTGAGAAAGTTTCTATCCTGAGTTTCACTCTGTGTAATATTTGCTGATCTTAGGTCCTCTTTAATCCATTTAATTATTTCTACTTTAGCTCTACTCCTATTTTCATAAAGTTCGACTATTTGTCTAGTTAGCCTACTCGGATTCATCCGTTTTATGTGTCCGTAAAACTTAAGTCTTCTTTTTCTCATATCGCTATGTATATCCGTGTATTGTTTGATTTCTTGGTTTTCTCGAAGTCCGTATGTTGTGCTATTTATTTGTTTTTCTTTCCTTCTTTTCAATGTCCTCGATGTCTCTCTTTCTATTTAAAATGAACGTTTCTGCCCCATATAGACATTCTGGCTTAATAACTATGTTGTAATGTCTCAGTTTTGTGTTTTTAGATATGTAATTTTTGTTGTAAATATTTTGTGTAAGTCTCAATGCCGTTTCCATTTTTTGACATCTAGCCTTATTGGCCGCTTTTTCCAATCCATTTTCCATGTTTATTTCACCCACATATTTGAATTGAGGGACTCGTCTGATGTTACCAGATTTTGTTTTTAGAAATAATGTTCTTAGTCTGTTGCAGGTCATATATTGTGTCTTTTTAAAGGAAATTTGGAGTCCTCCCTTTTCTGCTGTTTCTTTTAGGATTTCAATCTGTTTCTGTGCCGTTAATACATCTTGAGCCAAAATTGCTAAATCATCAGCAAACGCCAGACAATCAATTTTGATGTTGGTTCTCCCCAATTTAATGGGCTGGTCAATATTCAGGGCCGACTTTTTTCCACGCCACTCGTGAATTACCCCTTGTCTCACTCCAGTTTTAATTTCGAAGGGCTCTGATATGTCACCCATGAATTTAACTTTTGACCTTGTGTTAGTTAATATTGCTTTAATAATTGCCAGCGTTTTCAGTTTTAGTCCTTGTTCTTTCAAGATTTGGAATAAAGATTCGTGGTCAATAGAATCATATGCTTTTTTGAAATCCACAAATGTACAGGCGAGATTTTTATTGTACAGTTTTTGATGTCTTAGGATCAACTTTAGATTCAAGGTCTGTTCAGGATAGGATCTGCCCGGTCGAAAACCTGCTTGATATTCACCAATTTTAGGTTCTAACTGACCCTGTGCTCTGTCTAGTAGACATTGAGATAGAATCTTGTAACAAACTGGGAGAAAACATATTCCTCTGTAGTTGTTTACATCCGTTCTATCTCCTTTCTTGTGTAGTGAATGGATTAGAGCATCTTTCCAATATTCCGGAATCCGTTCGGTTCGCCAAACTTTTTGTAGAATAAAATTATATGTAATATTAACTAATGAACTATCTAATTATAATTATGTGTAAAAAAAATACGTAAAAGAAAAAGAGATGCTTAGCAATAACTACAAGAAAATCAAAAGTTGGGCGCCAGTGGAACCCTATGCCAGCGACGATAAGGAAATGCTTATTCTCTAAGTGCTTATCTACCGTACTACATCCTTTAGGTATCAGATGTTCGATTTGGTTAATACGGCAACGGTAATAATGTAATGATGTAATGGTACAGCAATTCACATTCGATCTTCACTACTGGTGACGTAAATGGTGGCGTATGATTAGTGCTGTGTCGTGATTGCGATGGAGATTGTAGTAGACCCGTGGTTGTCGATACTAAAGGCAAGGAGAACACTCCACGCTGCTGATCTACTGATAACAAAAAGCGTTTTTAAAATTTTCAAACCAACCGTTACTGGCTTGAAAGCTTAGAGTTTCCTCAACTGGTTTTAGATTCTCGAAAAGACGTCCAACTTTTCTCAATCCAATAGCAATCCAAATTCCGAGTGCTCTTACCATTTTTTTCATCGTTAGAAATGGCGTAAAACACCTGACTTTATTGCTGGTACTAGTACCGCACGAAACACTGGCCCGAATGGATTGCTCACTCTTTTTTATTGTTCTTACGGTGGATTCATTTGCTTTAACCTTTTTCGCGGCATTCATTTCACCTACAGCAAGAGACTCTAACAATTAAATTTTTGTATCAAGCCATTACATTTCGCTTCATTTTAACAATATCTTGTCGCCAATCTGTGGACGCCATTAGATTTTAAAATTAGGACATGTACATGGGTAACCAACGGCCGTACGTCTAACCGATTTCGCAAGACAAAACTGCGGTTGAAGAGGGCTTACTGTACTCGCTAAAATGATACCTAAGTTTGAGATCACGGACCTCAGAATGCCCTTGATTAGTACTCCGGGTCCTCTTCTTTTTTTACAGACAAACCTCTTCCTGGCTGCATTTTTCTTCTTTGCAGTTTTGAATACCTCTTTTAGTTTTCTTACGTTCTTTTATTCTTATAATGTCTATGTCTCGGAGCCATTTTATACTGTTGGTTGAGCGAGTCAATTCGAATCATTTCGAGTTTCTGTAAATCTTCCAGCCTTCCTACAGCATCATGAACTCCAGTTTCCAAGGTAAATCTGCTGACAAAAATTATTTTTGGTAATCTAGTCTAGATCGCGTTATTGAAGCTTTTCATTGCGATTTTGAGTGTTCCCATGGAGGCACTTACGAAATATACGCGTTATATTTGAAAGGTCCCGAAAACCGGGATGTATTGCTTTTACAACTGCTTCTGGTAAACTATGTTTGTGTTTATAAGATGCTCTATATTCTAGATCTTTGACAATTTTTTTTCTACATAGCTTTTAACTGATGGTATCCACTTCCTGTCATCTGGGACTTTACCATGACGATCACAAATGGTTCGGTGACTAACATTTAACCTCTCTGCCATTTGTGGTTGTGTTTGTTATCGCCTTCTTCCAACAATGATTGCAATTCAGCATCTCCAAATTTTTTCAGTGGACCTGGACGTACTTTGTCTTTCAAATCGAAACGAGTGAATTTGAATGACCTTTGAATCGTCTAATTCAACGTCCATAAACATCTTGCGCTTGGACATTTTCACCGTAAGTTTCCACAAGTATACGACAGCTCTCATTCGCGTTTTTCTTTTGATTGAACAAGAAAATCAGTACATGACCTAAATGCTAAAAAACAACTGCGAACCGACCTTTGTTTCCAGCGCCATCTTTTAAAAAAATTAAGAATTATTAACCGCCATAGCTGGTATATTCCTAGCATGTCTTTGTCGGAGCTCTTAAACTCAGGCGTGAAACACCTTAATATTCAATAAACTGAGTAAAATGTTTGTACTGTATTAACACAAATAAACACTCTAAAGTAGAAAATTAAACAAATAATTTTAAAAAAATCTTCTGACTCGCCGTGGTTAAACATTGTATCATTTAATATTCTTCACAAACGACGAACCTTCCACAAGATACGTATTTAAATATTCTGAAATATACACATTTCTATGTCGGTCAGTTTATTTGAAATTATTGTTAATTTGCTCATATATGTGCTCAAATGTATGTTAAGCAAAGTATTTTTATTTCTTCCTTACATAATATTAACAATGTTATTTGAATCTAGTAAATATTATACTTTGTCCTCAATGTTTTATATTATCCCTGATTACTTGGTTTGTTTGCTGAAGCTCTTGGTGAACATTTTTCTCAACGTAAAAAGGATGGAAGGAAAAAACTGAAAATTTTAATTTACAGTAAAACATATTAACTGATGTTGAGGCACTGATATTTTTATTACTATTTACAAAGGCCATTTCAATTTACGTTGGAAATGAATAACGCGTTAGGCAAAAAACGCATGTTTTTCAAACCAGTCTAACTTTGTTGACTTGAAGATAAAAAAAATATTTTAACAAACAAATCAATTTGGAATAAGTGCAATTTTAATGTGACTACATCGGAAAGATGACGTTCTTCTTGTTGTACTTCTTGTGCAATCATCTGTAGTCACTCCTTAAAGTGTAATGATGGCATCTTTAGACTTCTTGCTACATGAAAATATATACTATCTAAATATATCTACTAGCTAATCCAGTCACGCTTCTCTGTGTCTCAGTATGATATGAAATGAATAGGGAAATAAATAAAAATATTCTGGCAAGCATAGATTCACCGAGAAAACACATCCAATCTAATACCATCCTTTGCTTTGCTGTGGAATGAAAGGAAAGGAAGAAAAAATAATATATTTAACTGAGGTAGCCGATACTTGATGGAAATTCATTTTAAATAAAAAACCAAGATTAATATCTAAATTTCCACTATATTTAAAACTTGTACGTATGATAATTGTTTCGACACACAGTGTCTTTTTCAAATACACACTGACACACACTGACTGACTGACTACAGCACTGTCTGATGAGCACTGTCTGGCTGTAACCACATTCGTCTCGCTACAGTTACAGGCAAGTCTTCAATCACAATTCAATCTTTTCAAAATTATTTTGCAAAAACATGAGAAAACTATCATCATTAACTCTATTTTCAAAAAAATATATGGCCATTTTTGTAGAAAGTTACCTCATCCGTGAATAAAATATATTTGAAAAACTTAGGTCCTTCTCTATTTTTTTTATTGCTCAGTTACAACATTCAAGCGTTCAATCGAAATCATTTTGATTTAGTTCCTGAATCAGTTATATATGATGTGAATGAAATTTATATATCCTAATTATTTTGTTCACTGTGTATTTTTTAACGCCTAAATCGTTTTCTATCAAAATGCATGAAATATGCGGATTTTTAATTATAGCTTGAAGAACTAAATATTCGTTTTCTTTACTCATAACTCTTTTCAGCCTTTTCAAGATTTTGGCGTAATCGACACATACAAGTCTTTCAACTTTTGCGCACAAATTCTATTTGCTAAAAAAGAGTTTTGATTAGTTGCGCCCAAAACGTACATCATGTTTCTCAATTCCCCCCTAGAAAAATTAATTTTCGTTCTACTTTCTATTCTAATAAACACTGTACTACACAATTTGATAGTTTAACATAAATAAACATTTATAAAGAAGAAGTTACTACAATCGTTTATTTAAATGTTTAATATATCTGCCATTTTGTGCAATACAAACTCTAAGCCTACGTTCAAACGAACTATGGACTGTAATGATTATTACCTCATCAATATTCATAAACACATTTCTTACTCTAATTTGCATGCCCTCTATGGTGGTGTGTGGCATTTGATAAACTTGTTCTTTAACCAAACCCCATAAGAAAAAATCTAGGTTTGTTAAATCCGGAGATCTGGCAGCCCATGGTACAGGATCACCTCTCTTACCAATCTATTTATATACATAATTCCTGTCCAAATATTATTACTAAAATAGAGGATGAGCACCGTCTAGCTGTAACCACAGTCGTCTCGCTACAGTTAAAGGCAATTCTTCAATCACAATTCAATCTTTTCAAAATTATTTTGCAAAAAATGAGAAAACTATCACCACTAACTCTATTTTCAAAAAAAATATGGCCCTAGGAGGCGACCTCTGATAATACCAGCTCACACATACGATAGAATTTATGCTGATGATCTAAAGGAATAATGAATCTCGGATTTTCACTGCTGTAATAGTAAAAGTGTTATGACGGTTAACGTACCCTTTTTTGTAGAAAGTTTCCTCATTCGTGAATAAAATATATTTGAAAAACTTAGGTCCTTCTCTATTTTTTTTATTGCTCAGTTACAACATTCAAGCGTTCAATCGAAATCATTTTGATTTAGTTCCTGAATCAGTTATATATGATGTGAATGAAATTTATATATCCTAATTATTCTGTTCACTGTGTATTTTTTAACGCCTAACTCGTTTTCTATCTAAATGCATGAAATATGCGGATTTTTAATTATAGCTTGAAGAACTAAATATTCGTTTTCTTTACTCATAACTCTTTTCAGCCTTTTCAAGATTTTGGCGTAATCGACACATCCAAGTCTTTCAACTTTTGCGCACAAATTCTATTTGCTAAAAAAGAGTTTTGATTAGTTGCGCCCAAAACGTACATCATGTTTCTCAATTCCCCCCTAGAAAAATTTATTTTCGTTCTACTTTCTATTCTAATAAACACTGTACTACACAATTTGATAGTTTAACATAAATAAACATTTATAAAGAAGAAGTTACTACAATCGTTTATTTAAATATTTAATATATCTGCCATTTTGTGCAATACAAACTCTAAGCCTACGTTCAAACGAACTATGGACTGTAATGAGCATTACCTCATCAATATTCATAAACACATTTCTTACTCTAATTTGCATGCCCTCTATGGTGGTGTGTGGCATTTGATAAACTTGTTCTTTAACCAAACCCCATAAGAAAAAATCTAGGTTTGTTAAATCCGGAGATCTGGCAGCACATGGTACAGGAACACCTCTCTTACCAATCTATTTATATACATAATTCCTGTCCAAATATTATTACTAAAATATAGGATGAGCACCGTCTAGCTGTAACCACAGTCGTCTCGCTACAGTTAAAGGCAATTCTTCAATCACAATTCAATCTTTTCAAAATTATTTTGCAAAAAATGAGAAAACTATCACCACTAACTCTATTTTCAAAAAAAAATATGGCCCTAGGAGGCGACCTCTGATAATACCAGCTCACACATACGATAGAATTTATGCTGATGATCTAAAGGGATAATGAATCTCGGATTTTCACTGCTGTAATAGTAAAAGTGTTATGACGGTTAACGTACCCTTTTTTGTAGAAAGTTTCCTCATTCGTGAATAAAATATATTTGAAAAAGTTAGGTCCTTCTCTATTTTTTTATTGGCCAGTTACAAAATTCAACCCTTCGATCGAAATCATTTTAATTTAGTTCTTGAATCAGTTATATATAATACGGATTACATTTATATATCCTAATTATTCTGTTCACTGTGAACTTTTTAACGCCTACCTCGTTCTCTATCTAACTGCATGAAATATGCGCATTTTTAATTATAGCCTGAAGAACTAAATATTCGTTTTCTTTACTTATAACTCTTTGCGTAATCGACACATCCAGCTCTTTCAACCTTTGCGCATAAATTATATTTGCTAAAGAAGAGTTTTGATTAGTTGCGCCCAAAACGTACATCATGTTTGTCAATTCCCCTCTAGAAAAATTAATTTTAGTTTTACTTTCTGTTCTAATAAACACCGCACTACACAATTTGACAGTTCACAAAGTCCAAATAATTGACCGTTTGGTTCATAATTGCCTAGGGCGTCCAGACCATCTGCGTACTTTAAACTGTAACATAAGTATTAAGATTTCTTTTCAGTAATTAAAATAATAGATCATAAAAATATTTTTTCTGTTGAATTATGAAAAAGTACATTGTTTTTATCTGTATCAAAAAAAATATTTAAAAGCCATAGCAGAACAGTATTTGCAATTTGAATTGAATTTTATAACTATATTACTAAAAAGCCTAAGGCGAATTTAATTATAAATGAAATATTAGAAACAAAAATGTAAAAATCTCGGAAATTAAGACAGACAGGTGTAGGATGTGCTTAAGAAGAAGTAATTTGCCTTAGGAAAATTGTAAAATAAAAAAATATTAGACATTCCATTTAAAAAACTGAAATATAATATTTTACCTTTTTGTCAATTATTTCAGTTATCCTGGACTCCCAGTATAACGTAGACAAATTTTGTTTGCATTTTTTGCAAGCAGTTTGCATAAACAAATTATAAATATTGTGCCTTATATTGAAAATGTTACGCTACTGATATCACAGGATGTGAACGTGAATAAATGTCCTACTGTCCCATTTTCATACCCTTTGTTCCATCTGATGAATTGGACAGGAAAATAAATACCTCCGATCGATCTTACGCAAGATTTAAAATGAAGAACGTTTTCGGGCGTTGGAGGACGAATTACGAAAGCGATATTACGGTGACCGTGTCATCTGGCGTTAATATATCTCCCTGAGATTCATTTTTTAAATTATTCAATATTTTTCATTGACCAAGAACGATCTAGATTAAACACACCATTACTAATTAGGTTACAAGCAACAATTATATAATAATCGCAAAAAATCAGATCAAAGGAAATGTCTCAATTATATGATAGGATAGACAAAAATTCTGTTCTGAATAAGAAGCTTTTTTTAGAAGTAGATTTTCTTCACGGTAAATTGCACTTATGCAAATGTTACTTTATATTCAAGGATCAATCGGAGATTTCTGAGATATAAATATTGGTAAATAATTCATTTAATATTCAAAATAAATGGGATATGGCACAATGAAACAGAAACTAACTAATGATGACTAACTAACTAAAATGGACTTCCTATGGCGTAGTTGTCGATAACCGAAGCTTAAAAAAAATTATTGATTAAATAATAATAAAATTAAATATAATAAACATATTAACACAAACATAATAGAACACACACCAAGGTCAGGTACCAATAATTTCAAATATCTCATTATATAAAGGAGAAGCAGGTACCTGAAAATTGGACGGGCTAGGACATTTCTGCGAAAAGACGTTTTAAAAACTACCAAAATGAAAAACAAAAAACGCATTCTCATTAATGGTACAAAAATCATGTCGATCTATGATAT